>PPNS03000016.1:0-143743 GCA_003708225.3 Williopsis suaveolens | reverse complement strand
GTGCTATACGGACCAAGCAACGCGACCCATGTTCTCCACTCGAGGCTGTACCTCAGTAGCAATAGTTGATAGCTTGCTCTTGCATGTTGTAGCTGTAGATCAACGGATAGTTTCGGGTTGCATAGATGAAGCCGCCAGATGTGATTGGCTGTTAGTCATACCACGTAACGGTTATGCCCATTGCTGCATGGCGGGATCCGCTTTGCGAATGTGTAAAATACCACTGGATTTGTGGAGAGCGCGTAATTTATATCACACTATATCGTAGTTAACGTGGTTATAGTCGTACAGAAATTTCCAATTAACCAGTGATATGACTTCAGACTTCAGACTTCAGATTTCAGAACTCCCTCCCCCACCCGCCAAGTTCCGCTGCCCACCCTCCAACTGTAGGTCCGCTCAAGCTAGGCGCTTGGCTTTTCCCTTTGCAGCTTGGCTCGACTGATCCGGTATCACAATATTCGACGGAGGGAAGCGGCTGAAACAGGGTATCCTGACAATCTCTGTTCCTGTGAATTGTTTGATGGTACGCTTTGACAGATGTGTCAAGGCTGGGTGTATTGATATACAGAGAAAAGAACTACCATCCACAATCCCATTAGTAAAACGAAATTAGCAGCCTACACAACGGATAAACCCCCTAACGGCTGTCAAATCAAGCTGGTCAATTCCCAACCCAAAACAGGAAATCAGAGCCCCCGACTCCCCGAAGCAGTCACGCGGGGAGGGCCAGCGGAGCTCAGCATTTTTTTTTTTTTTTTTTTTTTTTTTACTCCAAACGCCCCACAGAGTCAGGGCCCTGGGAAGTCATCCCAGAGCTCATGTATAAAAGGGCACCGAGTTCCTCTATCTCTTTCGTGTAGCAAGCCTGGTAAATATCTCTCTGTAACAGCAACAATGGGCTTCAGATCTTTTTCTGTCGCTGAAATGAGACAGTACATATCCACTCGCTTCACTACTTTAGTGCCAACAAGGGAGGAATGGGAACAGGAGAAGGGGAACGTCAACCCTTTGCCAGGTTTGAAGTCCATGTCCTGGAGACATTGGCAATTCTTCATCATCGGTTTCCTTGCCTGGACTTGGGACGCTTTTGACTTCTTTGCCATGTCTCTCAATGTGTCAAACATCGCTACAGACTTGGGCCGTTCTGTGAAGGATGTATCCTGGGGTATTACACTGGTTCTCATGTTTAGATCCATTGGTGCTGTATTCTTTGGCTACTTTGGTGATAGATACGGTAGAAAATGGCCAATCATCTGTAATTTGGTGTGCCTTACTGTGATTCAGATCGGTACTGGTTTCGTTAAGACCTATGCTCAATTCCTTGCTGTCCGTGCCTTATTTGGTGTGTTTATGGGTTCTATGTACGGCTTAGCATCTGCTACTGCCCTGGAAGGTGTCCCAACTAATTCTCGTTCTTTCTTGTCTGGTCTCTTCCAACAGGGTTATGCCTTTGGCTACTTATTGGTCGTTATTTTCCAAAGAGCCATCACTGACACCACTGACAACTGGAGATCTATTTTCTGGTTCTCTTCAGGTCCACCACTTCTGTTTGTCCTATGGAGAGCTTTCCTTCCAGAAACTGATGAGTTCTTACAACAGAAACTCCACATGAGTAACAAGAAGTCAACTTTCAGAAAGGATGCAGCTACTGCTTTCAAGAAGGAATGGTTAAAGATGTGCTACATGGTGATCTTCATGGCTGGTATGAACTTCATGTCTCACGGTTCCCAAGATTTATACCCAACTATGTTGACCAAGCAACTGGGCTTCAGTTCTGATCGTTCCACTGTTACAAACTCTGTTGCTAACCTGGGTGCCTTGGCCGGTGGTATGTTCTTCGGCCACTTTTCTGGTTTTATCGGTCGTCGTTTGGCTATCATCATCTGTTGCATTTTGGGTGGTGCTATGATCTACCCATGGGCTTTTGTTCGTAACTCTGGTATCAACGCTGGTGTGTTCTTCTTGCAGTTCTTTGTCCAGGGTGCTTGGGGTGTCATTCCAATCCATTTATCTGAGTTGTCTCCACCAGAGTTCAGAGCCTTTGTTGTTGGTGTCTCTTATCAATTGGGTAACTTGGCCTCTTCTGCTTCCTCAACTATTGAGACCACCATCGGTGAACAATTCCCCCTGTACAACGCGGATGGCACTAAGCGTGAAGGTGTCTATGACTACGCCAAAGTGATGGCCATCTTTGTCGGTGCAGTGTTTGCATATGTCCTGGTTGTTACCTCTATTGGTCCAGAGAACCGTCATGCAAATATTAACTTCGTCATCCCTGAGGCTGAACAAGAGGACTTGATCGCCCAAAGTAAGATCATCACCCATAGAAACGACGAGGAGATGGCTCTCGGGGGGATTGATGAGAAGGCTGTGGCATACCATGAGGAAAATGAAGAAGAGAGAAAAGAATGCCGCTGAAGTTAGACTTAGATTCCTATCAAAGATCTATCGTGTTTGCTATTTAATTCTTTAATGACTGATTTTGTGATGAATGATTTTACTTCATGCTGTAGCAGGTTAAAAACTCCACTTTTACTATGTAATATCGATCAAGGTAATGTCCTAGACTCCTAGGATAGGGGGTTAGCAGATCTTCGGATGAGCCCAAAAAGGAGCAAAGTCGTGTTGAACATTGACATGCAGCGTTCTACTCAGACTTGATACAATTTGGTCCTCTTCATATGATCTAAGTGTTGATGAGGCTTGTAAACAGTAATCATAGTATTGGTTGAGGCTAGAGCCAAGTATCTAAGACAATTATCAATCACTATCCAAAACGAAAAGAGTCCTTTACTCGGCCCAGATTATTTTACTCTCTGAGCATCACCCAGAGTCAAATGACCGCTGGTAAACCGTATATGTAGTTGAAGATGTTAAATCTCTCTCTAAACCCCAGGGCGAACCGTGGTTGGCTGAAGGCTGGTGCAGGAGCTACGCTTCGCTGACCCTTAAAATGACTAGATTAAGCTAATATCGAGAGATCTCGCACTTTACAAGAAAAATATAGTGAATACACAACTCATTATTAATAGACTACGCCCATTCTTAAAAGTAGCTGACTGCAATATTAAAATTGCTCTGCTCTGAATTATTGTACTCTATGATCGTAGAGTAAATAGCACTGACCCAAGAGATTGTTAGCCCTTCACTACCAAACCAAGAAGTATCAACAGTGATAAAGCTTCAACAGCATGTCTTAATCTCCAACTCATGTTCTGAGAGACACCAGAAGCAATATGAGAGCTGTCATGGGCCACGATCCATTCGTAGATGAGAATAGCACTGACTGGGAAGCCAAAGGAGACCATGAATCTCTTGAAGAGTATCTCCTTGAAGATACGTGTTAATAATAATTATAATTATTGCAGTGATGGTCGACCCAAATGAGTGTTTGAAAGATTCTCCAATTGATTTTCTCTGTAACCATTTTGTCTCAGAAAATCAAGAAATATTGTTACGGGAGGCTCATGGTTGACCTCAAAAATGTTGTTGATGGTTCCTTGTTCGACAGCGGATATTTTTGATGACAACAATAAATGCAAAATCATGGCCAATCACATTTTGAAGACGAGAGCGCAAGAAGAGCTATTTGAAGCTGGATTATGAGATCATGGAATGGGTGAGAACGGCCCGTTATTGGTGTGACGGTAGGGATTCTCTCACTTCCAGAGACCCATGAGCATATTCGAACTAAACTTCAGCAACATCGTCTGCGGGTTCAATAAGGTCGTAATAAGGCCACAAACTATATCAGAAGTTGATCCCTTGGTGTATCTATCCTTCAATATATTTCCTAAGCTCCATAGTTGCATGCCTTTTCGAAGATCGATCAAGATGATATGGATGTAGTACAAAGCACCCATAAGCACACAAGAGAGTAGTACCATCATCATGACACATCTTTGGAATTTATCATGATCTTGCAGTATGCAATGGATGAAATGGAGGTATAAGTTGGTCTTTGATGGTTGTGTTGGTAGGTCTCTCTGGGCGAAGAGGTGTACAGATGTGTTCCTTGGAGGTCTAGGTTTCCATAGTTGTAGTTTCTTCAGAGATTTCAGCTTGGAAGTCATGATTCACTGTTAGAGAGTGAGTGGTGATAGATTGATAAGGAGCTTCCTCTCTATCGATAATTTTGAAACGATCCCAGAACTTCCGAAAAAGATGGCTGGCTTGCAAAGTTTATCAGAATGCGGCCCCTACCAAGTATCAACAATATCGTTTCAAAATCTCTTTTGGGCTTCAGCAAATGCCATGTCTTCTCCAATGCCTGTTCACACTCCACTATTGGAATTTATGGAACTTCACTCCTTTCTTCTTACCTTCATTTTCTAAATTTGAATTCTTCCGCTGCGTTCATCTCTCTTCGTACCTACAACCATGGCTCAACAAAATGAAATAATTCCAGAGCCTCTAAATCAACATCAAATGGATAATAGTTCACTGCAGTGGCTTCATCACTTCCTCGAACAGCAGCTTCTTCAGCTCACTTATGCTGAGCTGTTCTGCATTCTCGTTGAAATCCCAAAACTCTTCAGCTATTGGTGCAGCATCAGGTTCGTCCTCTGGATCGTGGTACAACTGCAAATAGGGATGATTCAGGGCCTCTTGAACGCTGATACGCTTCTGCGGGTTAAAAGTTAACAACTTCTCTAGAAGATCGACTGCCAAAGGATTTGCATCCGATGGGAATATGGAAGCCAATGGTATCTTCTTTCTAAACGGTAAGGAGCGTATATATTCCCTTGCACGCTTAGACCTAATGTTATAGTAGTCTTCCATGGCAGGAGTACCAAGGACTTCCATTATGAGCCATAGCTGGTTATGATAATCTCTTCCTGGGAACAGTGGTTTCCCTGAAAGCATCTCCGCAAGAATGCACCCGACAGACCAAACATCGATAGCAGTGGTGTACTCTTGGAACGTCAGCATGATCTCAGGTGCACGGTACCAACGCGTGGCAACGTATTCGGTCATGAAACCAAAATTGTTTTCACTTGAAGCTATAGAACGAGCAAGGCCAAAATCACAGATTTTGAGGTCGCAGTTTGAATTCAGCAGTAGATTTGATGGTTTAAGGTCTCTATGCAACACATTAGCAGAGTGCATGGCTTTTAAGGCACGTAGTGTCTGATATATGAAGTATTGGCAATGATCATCGCTTAATTTCTGTGATTTGATCACTCTGTGAAGATCTGTCTCCATCAATTCTTGAATGAGGTACACCTCGTTGAAACTGTCATAATTCAGCGGCTTTTGGATATCCATGATCGAGATGATGTTCTCATGGTTATTGAAGTGTTTCAAGAGTTTTAGCTCTCTCAACGTACGTAGACAAAACAGCGGCTTCTCAAAGGGTAAGATCTTCTTAATGGCCACCTTGGTATTTGTAGGTCTATGAATAGCAGAACAGACGATACCATAGGCACCTTCGCCCACCACCTCGAGGATCTGATAATAGTCCGAGACGTTGAAGGAGATCTTTCTTTGGCTAGCCATCGTTATTCTTTGATCTTTTTTCCTGTGCTTCCTTCCTTCCTTGAAGAGAGGTTCAGCTTCTTTTCAACTTTGGATGGAAGGAATGTTTCACTTTGGAATTTCACCTCGGAAAAGCAGTGGAAATTTTAGGCACTTTAAAAAAAATCGAGCTGAAACTACTTCACACAACAAGCATGTAGATAATTGAAAATCATAAGGAAGACAGACAGTGTATAAAAAAAACAGAATAAAAAAGTTACCAACCAGCTTTTCCATGAATCCCACACTCAACAAGCTGCAATGCTTGGATATAATTCCTTCTTCCCAACCTTAGTTTCATCAGCATCATTAGTCTCGACATGCTTGATCAACTCGCTCAATCTCTTCTGGATAGTAGCAATGAGTTGCTTGTGTCTTGTAACTTGGTCATCAGTCATGGATAAGGAATCCATTTGCTTGCTCAGTGCAGCCGTCGCTTCGTCTTCGTACTCAGACTCAGATTCTTCATAACCGTCATCGAAGGAATCCTCGTCAGAAGAGTTAGATAACTCTTCAACGTCAGCAGATTTCTGGTTAATACCGATGTTGTAGCGTCTGTAAGAATCTGCCGGGATAGGAGTCTCCAATCTATTGGCAATCTGTGGATAGGAAAAGTTGGCACCGGAGCTTTGAGATAAAGATGGGTATAATGACGTGTTGGTAGGGTTCAACTCAGAGTATTTCAAAGTTGGCAAACTGTTAACAGGCGGCTGAGCAATATATCCTTGGTTGTATTGGTCCAAAGAGGCACTCAGTTGGTTGAAGAAGCAGTTAGTGTCGTACAACTCTTGGTTGTTCTTGAAGAACTTTGAAGAACCGGAAGTCGACAAGGGTGGCAGAGAGAAGTCATTGTTTAAGTTGAACTCCAATGAAGACAACTTAGTAGCCATCTCGTTGTTATAGCGCGGTGTCACCTTGGCTTTCTTGACATCTTCAAAGAATTGAGAAACCATCTCAGGCTTTCTCTTTCTTGATTCAGACTCAGGTTCCATAGATAGCAATGTATCAAACTGAGATTGTTGGAAATCGAGAGGCGGTATCGGAGTGGTATTTGCAGTGGCATAATGGCCCAGCCCTGTAGATCCACCTCTTAAATTGTTAATCTGATATTGGATATGTTGTGATTGAACAGCTTGCATAGCAGCCTTCTCAGCAGCCTTTGCCACGTTATCAGCATGGGTCTTGACATGCTTCTTCAGATCCTGTGGTCTCTTGAACTTCTTAGTACATGTGTTGCACACGAATGGCTTTAATGGGATGTGGACTCTGATGTGCGAAGTGATATGGTCACGTTTAATTGTCTGGACATTACAATTCTCCCAGTGGCAGTTCAAGTTCAAATTGCGGTTCGATTTACGACCAACATGGTCATCACAGAGATGGTTGTAAAGCAACTCAGCGTTCTCGAACATCTCATGGCAATGATCCCATTTACACAACAATGGACCTCTGTGGTCATCATCTCTGTTCTTACGCAAGTATTTCAACTTCTTCGGTGGCTCAGGTTGCGGCAACAGGGCAGTGGTGGTACTAGCATCGGGCAACAATATCTTCGGATTAGGCAATGCCTGGTACCCCGTTAAAGAAGTAGTGGCTGTGGCGACACTTGGATAAGTGGTAGCTGCGGGCAAAGTGGACTCCAGGACAGAACCCAAAGATGGAATGGAGTACCCCATACCGAAACCTGAAGGGTGCAACGGGGTGGTCCCGCTGGCGACATGGTAGTTTGGCTCAACGCTCAACCCAGGGATCTGCTGTTGTTCCTTTGGTGGTGAATCGACAACCGAAGAAGCAGACGTGAAACTCTGCGGAGATTGGCCCTGTGAATGTGGTGAGTTGGAATCAGCCGAGGACTCTGTTGCCTTGGAATCGCGGTGCTGTTGTATTTGCGGTGCTGGCTGATATTCGTCCTTCTGGGACATCATCGACTGGTTGTAATCCTGTTTAAACATCCTTTCTCTTTTTGTCTCGGCTCTCCTGAGGAAGTAAAAAGAGAAAGGGACCCCCTCCGTTTCTGTCTTCTGCTCCGTTTAAAAAGGTCATTTTGGTGCCAAGATCTTTTCCCGCGTTTGAAAATGACAACCATCCATACACCGCCACAACGAAAACGACAAATGAAAATGACAAGCAGAAACGAAAATGACAACGAAAATGACAACGAAAATGACAACGAAAATGACAACGAAAATCATAACGAAAATGACACACAGGTGAAGAATTTCTTTTTTCTGTAAGGGTCCAGCATTAACATTACCTCCCTAGGGCTTGACCTACGTGCGAACAACACGGCAAAACGATGAAAGGACTCAGTGAGTCAACTTGTATATCATAAGTTTATAGATCTCTTTATCCTCTTCGCTCAACCCGCAAAGTAATGGGTTTCCCTCCAATTGTAACTTGGAGATTGGGCCAAAGCGTCGCATCAACTCCATGATCTCAACAAATGAACAATTAATAGCATTGTCACAAAGATCAAACTTGGAGAGATGTGGAAACTTGGACTGAAGAGCTGTCAAGTCTGTAAGTGTTATTCCACAATGATGTAGTATAACGGTGGTTAAGTGTCCATTCAACTTCAACTGATCATTGTCGAATAACTGTTTGCTTCGACGGCCGTCGCCAAGGACAGAAAGCTGCTCCAACTTGTTTAATTTCCCATCGATAGCACATTTGGAATCCAACGATAAAATACGAATATTCTCCAGATAGGACCCTATCGTCATCCTCTTAAGACTCATATTACTCTGTAATAACAACTTCTTCAATTGTGGAAGTGGGACACTGAAATCCACACTCTCTAACCTGTTCTTCTCCAAGTTCAATATTCTCAAATTGCACTCTGATGCCAAATTCACTGAAGCGATCCTGTTCCCTGAGAGGTTCAAATCTATGAGGCAATCGAACCTCAATGTGCTGAAGTTAACACAGCCACCGATGTCATTGTTGGATAGATCAAGCTTCTGTATCAGCGGTAAGTCAACTAACTCTGTAATGTGACAGTCGCGGAGTTTTAGCTCTCTCAGGTTCTTTAAATCTTGGAATGGATCAAGTCTCTTTATTGAGTTATGACTTAGGTCCAATCTTTGTAAGTTAATAAACCTTTCAAAGTTCAACATTGGATCTGTGAGATTGTTATGTGACAATATCAATATCTGAATAGAATATGGAACACCTTCAAGATTGATCAATTTGTTATGACCCAAATCTAAAGATTCAAGTGATGGCAAAGACTCTTTCAAGCCTTTTACACTGATCAACTTCTTACCCTGAAGCGATAAAGTCTTCACTGCATCCCAATCACATCTTCCCCCGATGATATCCTCGAGAAACGAACCCAACTTCTTCCGGCTCTCTAAAAAACTTAAGTCCAGTTGAGATGCTTTTTTGATCTGTCTAAGGTCTCTGGAATCATCAATTGATGGCAATTCATGATTAGGATAGACCCATTTCTCAGATCTCCGGTCAAAGATCATTCCTTCGTCCAAAGGTGTGATCAGTCTCAACTCTTTGATTATCCTTGGTATCGTAGAATCTTGCTTAGAGATAGGAGTAGTCGCTCTCTTGATTAATCTTGGCATCGGCATTGGCGAATCAATCGAACCATATTTCCAGCTTGTAACTTTTGTAGTCTTGTCACTCACAAATCTCAACAGGTTGTCATCTTGAAAACTATACTCCGACAGAGTATCACCTTGATCTATCTTCCCCACTGACAATGGGATCGTAGAATCGCCATATAATTCATCATCTGAGATGTCATACTGTTTCTTCATCTCATCCCATGTATCGTTCCCTTCACCGTCGTCATTATTTTCATTGATCAACTTTGGCCTTATAGAACAGGTTGAAGGATGCTTATGTTGTACTAGCTTGGGCATCTCGGCCTCCAGCTGCCGTTTGATTTTCAGCCACTCTGCAGTTTCTCCCTTGGCTTGGGAGCTATAGACAACGGTGGAATCCAATGGATCGACAATGTGGTTCTCTTGATCGAAGTCTCTGTTGTACACCAGCTTAGAGAATACCGAGGGCCTCACAGTGGATGGCTGTGTCGTATTGTCAGTCATGACTCTTGGTTTGAGCACTAAATGCTGTTCGGACATGGTCTTATGGACTTTTTGGTCGTTTCCAGGGCATTCACCTTCTGTCAAAGACTAGAGTTTTGTGTCAGGTTCGAACTTTTCTGAAAAGTAAACAAACCCGCGAAGTGGTTGGATGGAGGGAGAGTCGGGGAATTATGAGCGTTTGGTATAGGAAAAAGGTATATTCCAGCTATTCTAAGATTTAGATGTGTTTTAGCATTGTGAATACAGCAGATTTTGGGCAATTGGGTGGTTTCGGTTGTAGTTGAAGTTGTGAAGTTCTCAGCTCATCTGATTTATTGAAGAGCGTAAACAATCAAACCATTTTTGAGAAATATATAAACAGAAACTTTTGCAAAGCAGGGACAATATCACTCAAACAACACAAACATCCACCCCATGATGTCCTAGAGGCACAAAAAAAACTAGATAAAAGCCAATGCTCCATAGACCTCCCTTGAAACACCGCATTCCTTATGTCCCACCCAATCAAGAAATATTCGCGGAAGTCCATGACAGGGCAGTGGCAGCCCAACCAGCCTTCCCAAGGGAGGATTTTTTTTTATTTACTTCAATTTATATCCCCAACAACAGGGAATTGCTTTGTTTCAAAGAGGATAGACATTCACTTGATAATAAATAATACGGCAATGAGCTTCAACCATATTTTTCACTGGTGAGTTTTGGCCCCTGGTGTTTATTTTTCTTTTGTGAGGGAGGGCCATCGATGGCAAACAGGGCCCGATAGCAAAGGTGAGGCTATGTGAAGATAAGATGAAAACTTGACATAGACCTATTCAACCATTGGTGATTCTCCTTCCTCCATCCTGTTGGTGTTACTGAGTACTAACAACCCATACAGGCCTGCTGGCCCATCTGAAGTTATCGTGACTGGTACTTTTGACAACTGGTCGCAGTCTTTACCCCTTGTCAAGACTTCCAAGGGTGATTTTGAAATCACTTTACCCTTGAAGCCAGAGAACGCTGCAGACGAGAGGGTCGTATTCAAATTTGTGGTTGATGGCGAGTGGAAGACTTCCCAAGAGTATGAAATTGCCAATGAGGATGGTAATATCAACAACATTATCTATTACTCCAACTTGACCACTGACTCTACAACTGCTAGGATCCCAGAGAGCGGTGGGCTGTTCGTTGGCGTCACCAATGATAAGGCTTCCACCACCGTGCTGCCATCTTCTGAAGGTCAACAAGATACTAGAGCTACAGGTGAACCAGGTATCGTTATTCCATCTAATCCACAAGAGATTAAGGAGTTTTCTGAAGTGTCTAATGTTGACTCAAAGGAATTGAATGCCAAACTCAATGCCAAAGATGTCAACACCACAGTATTGCCATCAACAGAAGGTAAGCAGGACACTACTGCGACTGGTGAACCAGGTATTGTCATCCCAAGCAATGCTAATGATATCGAAGAGTTCACCCAAGTGAGCAACGTCGAGGCTAAGGAGTTGAACGCACAGTTGAATGGCGAGAAAAAGACCAAGACCACCAAGGTTAAGAAAGTAATCAAAAGAAACAAGGTCACCGGTGAAGAGACCGTTGTCTCTAGTGAACCAGTGGAAGATGAGGTCAAGACTTTGGATCCAAAGACTGCTACAAGCGGGACAAGAGAAATCGAGGCTAAGCCAGTCGAACAACCAAAGCAAACTCCAACTGCCACGCCAAAGAAGGAGGTTAAACCACAACCAAAGAAGACGGCTCCTAAGAAGGAAGAGAAGAAGGAGGAAAAGAAGGGCTTCTTCAGAAAGTTGAAGAAGCTGTTGTGAGATGTAGGACCAGATTTTAATCTTTTTTTGTAATGTTTTAAGAGAGTTTTGATGTATTCTAGTGCATGTAGAGCCGATTTTCAGGTGCTTTGATGCACTTTTGTGTGAATTGAAGAATAGCGTTGGTGCCAAAAAAGGCGGACCTTCTGTGCGCATTCTGATATCACCCAAAACGGGAGACGCACGACAAAATTATCGAAATCAGGGAATTGTGCGTGATCGTTGCTGTCAACGTTTCGTCTGGTTCCCTAACTCGGTAATTGCTGTGTCCCAAACTACGACATTTCGCGCTAAATTTCCGTTTTGTTTACGAAAATCAAAAACTCCCATCGAGCACAGGGAAAAAGGAAAGGGAAAAACGGCCTTCTTTCTTTCCCTGAAAACGGCCTTTCTGCGATCCTCAACTTCTTTCAGATCCTTGGTCATTTCGGTTGGTGTTATAACCATTCAACAGTCCTTCACTTCTCTTAGAATCCTTTCCCTCTTTTGATCGAGTTCTGACGCCGTTTTTAGTGGCCTTTCATTCCGACTCCGATCTACTGTTTTGACGTAAACTCCTTGGGGTCCAATTATAGAGCTGCTTCTCGGGGGAAGAATTTTAAGACCACCTTGATCTGGCTTTCTTGTTTGTTTTCTTGTTTGTTTTCACTTCGATACTGGTGATATGTGGGTTTCCAGTATGATGTTCATCCTTGTTCTATACCTGGCTTCACTAATCGATGCAGCCACTCAAGCCATGTGCTCATCTGAGAACACTGGTGATATCTTACAATCGACATCGATCTACATGTCGAATGGTCTCTGCTCCGATTCGTGCAAGAGCGCCGGTTATTCTCTTGCTGTCGTGCGGAGTGACAGTTGCTGGTGTACAAATGTCTCTCCTGGGTCCACTGTGGCCTTGAGTCAATGCTCTGTTAATTGTCCAGGTTATCCTGATGAGAAGTGTGGTAATGAAGCTGAAGGACTCTATGGTTACATTGTGATCTCTGACTCTTACTCCAGTGGTACAAGTAAATCAACTACTGGAACTTCTACTGGTGCCACAGGATCTTCGAGTACGACGAGCACGACGAGCGCGACGAGCACGACGAGTATTACGGGCTCAGCGAGCACAACGAGCACGACGAGTTCGACAAATTCTTCAAGTCCTCCAAGTGCCACAAGTACAACTAGTACGACAAGTACCAGAAGCACCTCAAACACGACGCCAACAGCAAGCTCTACGACAACAACGAGTACATCAGCATCAACATCTCAGACATCTCAGACTTCTCAGACTTCTCAGACCACACAGGCTCCAGCTACTTCGATCATTTATTCCATCATGACAGTGACAGGGTCAGCAACAACACACTTAACCACAACACAAGTTGTCTCCTTGATAGTATCACCATCAAGTTCTTCGGGTTCAGCGGATACCACAAATCATTCTAGTAACAAGTCATTCTTCGATTCACCGGGTAAAGTTGCTGGTACTTTTACTGCTGTCGGTATTGTTGTTTTGGTATTGGTTGGAATAACGTTCTACTGTCTTTGTTTCCATAATCGTCATACTGACTCTACCGACTCAGACGAAGAGAGTGCTCATTCATCATCTCATCACGATGAGAAGGATATTCATCCTATAGATCCACCAAATGAGTTCCTCCCAGGTGATGATTTCGTAGAAGTTGATCAAAGATTGGACCCAAGACAGATGTTTATGAATTGGGAACATGGAAGCCGGCAAAGTCTTGCGGATGACATGGATTACTCGAGAAGGGTTCTGCGTGTCACGAATGAGTGATCTGTAAATTGTGTTCATGGGTGGTGTTTAATGGGTATCGTATTGGTTGGGTTTTCAATGTAGTGTGTGGATCTCTTACATATGTCATCTTATCTTGATGTTTCACCTCGTAGCAAGGGGGAGGGGGAGTATTCACCCAGTTTAAAAAATAAAGCCCTAGTAAGAACCAATATTAAAGACTGAATTGCAATGGGACTACTGCATTAATATCAGCCCCTTTGGTATCTTCAAAATTGCAAGTTCTTGAGCACCCTCCAGAAATTTGATGCCGCTTAGAATTTTTTTGCTGGTGCGGCAGCGCTTGCGAAAAATCAAAACAAAAAGAATCCAGAAGAGAAGGACAATAGGAAGGGAATATCACATTAAGGGCTGAAAAGGAGGGTATCGGGAACATCTGTTTGATATAGGATCATAGTTAGAACGCCCAAGATACAAAGGATATACTCGTGCAGAAAATCTGCTCCCAAATTAACAGTCTGAGGCATTCACACCCAACTTCCTCATCTCATCGCTATCAACAGGATAACATCATCATCTGCACCACAGCATCCCAAAGAAGATCAATGATTGAAACTGGTCCAGTGAGCCTTGGACATCTGCAGTTCCCTCCTGAGATCATATTCAAGATCTTGGAGTTCCAGTTCTATCAATTGATGGAGAACACCACCGCTCCCGTATCAAGGAATACCCAATTCTTCATGAGATCCAATTTAACGGTATCCAGGGTGTTTTATAGATGTGTGGTGAAGATAATCTATCAATACTGTTGCTTCAAGACACCTCATACTTTTGACAATTTCCTACATTCGATACTGAGGCATGGGAGGCTTGGTGAATATGTGAAAGTGTTAGACTTTCAAGAGTTTACTTCTATTGGATTGGGGAGAACTGGGAAGATGAACAAAGAGATCCAGATGGTTACCAGTGCTACTATATTACAGTGCTTGAAACATACACCAAATTCTGTTGAATTCCTAGCTTCAGAGAACATCAAGGATGATTTGGATACTGAATTGCTGAATTTCCTGTTCAATGAGATGAAACAGCTAAGAGCTGTGGATTTCTGTGGGTGCTCAGGAGAGATCTTTACATCACAATTTGACCGTGTTATCATTAAGAGACCAGGCGTGGCCAATATCACAGATGTTTCATTCCATGATTGCACAGACTTACCATCATGGGTGTTGGAGAAAGTATTGATCAATTTACCAAATCTACGGAAGTTAGACTTAACGCACACACAGATCACTTCGAAGATCCTCCAGTTGATACCATACAGTGCACGACTAACGCATTTGAACTTATCTTATTGCATCCAACTGACCACTAGAGAGTTGATTTCATTTTTCATAAATCATCCAGCTATCACAGGCCATCATTTGTTATGGCTTTCATTACAATGTGATAATTCTACAAACACGACTTTATCTAATAACCAACTGACATTTTTGTTGAAGATGTTTGATTGTGATTTCCATTACTTGAATCTTGGTGGGCTCGGTGTATCTTTTGAGAATTTGATGCTCATAAAGAAGAAATTCATCAATTTGAAATCTTTGGCACTGGCCAACTCAGATTTCACACAACAAGAAATAATGGAATTCTTGACACCTCCCTTGAATGCTGAAGATGGTTCATATCATCAACAGTTGGCTTTTTTGGACCTATCGAACAATAGAAACATCACGCGTTGGTCCTTGGATAATCCTGCATTCTTGAATTGCTCACCTTCGCTTGTGGCCTTTGAGTTCAATATAAAAATCATTAACGATATCGAGAGTATTGGTGGGAAATTGGTGTATCGTAACGGTAATAAAAAGGCCATTTGGAGAGCTTACGACTCTGGTGGACGTCGCGGCTGGTTGTTTAAAGTTGGGCCGAAGAATGAAGACAACACAGGGAAAATAGGTATTATCGAGTATGATATTGAGACCGGTGAGAAGCTATTCAGAATCCAAAAATTACCTGACTTCTTGAAATATGTGAATAAGAAGATTTCCATGAGTAAGGGTATATTGGGCGACGCTGACGAGGTGTTTGGAGATATCGAGAGGGGTATTTATAAGTATTACGGGATGAAGATGTGAATGACAACGATAATGAATTGTATTCATCTTGTCTGTAGTCACTGTGGTTGTTGCCAGTTATGATATTGCAGTTCTCAAAGTTGAGCCGTTGTGTCATCTTATCGCGGAAATAATTCGAAACGGACAACAGCGGGCTGGGAGCTACACAGACAAATCACCCACAATGAACAAGCAAAAGATGAACAGAATAATGTTAAACCACCTGGTATTCGAGGGCTACAAGTCCACTGCGTACCAGTTTGCGAAAGAGGTGGGCATCTCGTTGGAAAGCGATGCTGAACTAAGTGTGGGTCTACAATCCATTGGTTTCAGAAACCAGATAAAGTTGCGAATACTGAAAGGAGAAATTGCGCAAGCAATCGATGAGTTGAATATGGAGTATCCTGAGCTACTGGAGCAGGATGACCACCTCTATTTCAAGTTGTTGTTGATGAACTTGATTGAGATGATACGGAAACATGAGAGTAATGAAGAGCAATTTGTGCTGGATATTATCAAGTTTGCGCAGGATAAGTTGACCAATAAGGCTATAAAGAACCCCAAGTTCATCGAGGAGCTAGAACTGACGATGACCCTACTGTTGTACTCCCAGAATAAGGAGTTATTACCACCTAAGTTGACAGAGTTATTTGATGTTAAGCTACGTCGAGATATCGCTACATTAGTGAATAAGGCCCTCTTCAAGAAGAATTTGAAGTTCATCACCACTACAGACGACAAAAACTATATGTCGTTGGATTCTAATTTGAATAAGTTGTTGAAGTTTAATGCTTGGGCTGATAGCACCATACAGTCCCTCGGTCTTGGGAAACTATTGGAGCAGGTGGAGTAAAAAATCATCCGGATAACTCGATGATTGCATCCACTTTGCAACCAGTTTCCACGCCCAATTTGATTAATGGCATGGAGTTCTGTGTCAAAGGTTTTCCTTTATAGTATAATTGAACATCGTCGATGGTGAAATGAGGAGATGATATGGCATGGTATAGGTCACTGTCTTTCACTAGGAAGTAAACTTTTCTTCTCAGGAATCCCAATTCAGCACCTAATTCAGGCTCTTTTTTACTGTATTCCTCTGGAGAGAATTCCACCTTGTATTGTAACTCCCCTCTCGTTTCACCTTGTTGCCTAACGGAGCAGTCAACTTTGGCATGGGCACAGTGCTCGGGCACATGCTCATTTAGGCCATGGGACCATAGACCCATGGTGGTGCCAAAATGGTGGGCCAGCTTGTATACGGCAATCATCACGAGACCCAAAAGTGCCAGTGTCGTTATCCGTAGGGAAATTGGGTGGGACATATGCTGTTCGAATAAAGCAACCTGGTGGAGGTGCTTGTGGAAGAAGTCTTCGGCGCGGTGGAGCATTGTGGTTTCTCTGCGGTCCCCCAGTGGTTCTCGTAGTGGACCTCTTTCTGTCTCTCGTTTAAGTTCACCGAGGCCGCCGCCCCCCACAATCGAGGGGTGGGAACTCTTTCCCTGCAGCAGGGTCAACAAAAGAGCCGCAAGCAGAACAAATTAGACTATAAAAGGATGTGGAACTCCCTCAGGTGAAACTTCTCTTTCTCTAAGTCATATCACTATAAACTAAGATTCAACAATGAATGCTCTCATCCTCGCCGTTTTTGCCTCGCTCGCTGCTGCCCAAATAGCTGAACAACTCAATGGGATTGTGTCTGACTTGGGTGCACATCGTTCTGAGTACTTGGGTCAAATTGCCTCTGGTAACGTCCCTCCAGCTGATTTGCTGTCTTTGGCACAAGAAGTGCAGACCTACACTGACGACTCTTTCACCACTCTATACTCTGAAGTTGACTTGGGTGCTGTCTCCTCCTACGTGATTGGGTTGCCATGGTACTCCTCACGTTTGGAGTCCTTGTTTCAAGCTCAGGTTGCTTCTGGCTCTGTTGGGGCCAGCGCTTCTTCCGAACTGGCTTCTGTGACCTCTGCATTGAGTTCATTGAAGTCTGAGGCTACGTCTGAGGCTACGTCTGAGGCTCCTTCTGCCTTGTCCTCTTTGTCCTCTCGTGCTTCTTCTGCCTTGTCCTCTTTGTCCTCTCGCGCTTCTGGGGCCTCTTCTGAGGCCGCTTCTGCTTCATCCCATCTTTCTTCTGCTTCATCACATGCTTCCTCTGCAACAGCCTCTGCAACAGCGTCTTCTACAAGCTCTAACGGTGCCGGTTCCATGGCCATGATGGGTCCGTTGGCCATCGTTGCAATGTTGATTCCGGCTTTGTTCTGAAGGGTCTCTCGCTTGCGTAATAGCTACTTATTTTAAGCAAAAGAGATTGTATTTCTATCGAATTGAACTCTATTTTTTTCATGTAACTTTTTTGTAAGTGTGAAGCCATGAGCAGACAATGCTTGCATCCATCGGCATTTTGCGTGGAAGGCGTTGACATAGTCTAAAGCAATCGACTCTCGAGCATCGATGTCATATTAGACAACCACACGTACCGAGAACATTTCCAGACTGTACGGTACTATGGAGTAATCGTTTATGCCTCGGGAGCGGGTAAACTGGTTCTGAACCCTAAATATGTCATGACTAGGAGGAGAAATGGGTCAGACAGTTCATGCACGACAGCATAATGACATCTGCCATTTGCGACAGGGTCAACAACCACAGTCACGTGAATTTGGAACAAGGTGTCGTGTGGCGTCTACCAGGAATGTTGGTTCAAGCAATGCAATTTTTCAACATGGATCTCTAGGGGAAGTAGTGAATTTGGGTTCCTGTGCTTCTGAGTGGCAGCTACATGTTCCAAGCTTTATGGACTCTGAAATTGAGGATGTATAGATTCAAGTAATGAGATTACAGATATCTAATCTCAAGAGCGCCCAGGGGTGTACAGAGAACAGGCACCACCATAACCGATCTATTCATCGGTTGCGGCCATTGAGATCCCAATCGGGTAAGTTCTAGTAAAACAAGATAAAAAAAATCTTTGTAGCCTCAAAATCATTCCAACTCCCTCTTTCATTCATCTATATATCACCAGCCATCTAATTGCTTGAAACGCCATGCTTTTCTTCCAACTGATTGCCCTCTTTATCTCGGTCTGCGTGGCTGATACCATCACTTCCTGGTCCCCAGAACAACTCAGCTCTGCATCCTCTAGAGCCCTTCAATCTGACGCCACTCTGATATACAATGTTTTGATGGATTTGAACACTCAATACACCAGTTATTTGAAGTATATGGATTCCAACGGAATGCACTTCCCTGCGGAGATTAACCAATACATGGTGAAGATTCAAACCATCAACGATGAATCCTCATTAATGGCTGCCGTAAAGACGATGAGTTTCCCATTCGCAGAGTTTCAGACAATGATGACTGAGTTCCCTTGGTATAGCAGCATAATGAGTAAGGCTGTTGTTACCACTTTTTACGAACCAAGTGATTTCTTGATGGAGGTTTCTGCTACAACTTCCGCTCCTGCAGCTGAAGCTGCTAGTGAATCTTCCATCGCTACCGCTTCTAGTGTCTCTAGCACTTCCAGTGTTCACTCTACTACTTCTTCTATTTTCTCTTTCAGTACGTCTTTTAGTACGTCTTCCATTAAGTCTTCCAGTGCTTCCTCTAGTTCTTCCTCGAATGTTTCCAGTTCTACATCAACGACATCATCTACCCGTACCACTTCTTCGATTAACGGTGTCTCATCATTATATATCCCAGTGGCTTTGGTTACGCTATTGATGGCTTTTGTTTAGCTATGGTAAACTGCTATAAAAATTGACGCTATTATACTCCTTTCAACTTTGCAAACTTTTTAGGACAGATTCGACTCTAGTAACAAATTTGATGAAACCTGGATCCTTGATGCGTTCTTTGAGAATCTTTTTCAAATCCTCATCTTTGAGGTTTCTAATATCATCATAGTTTGGTTGGACAGCGTTGCTTGTTGCTGTTGTTGGCGGCTGCGATGGAACAAGCACCTGGGATAGGAAGTCGTATATCTCAGGCTCTTCTTGAATGGGAGTAAAAGTTGGTAAGGTTGACAATGATGGGATTTGTGAAGATAGAGTTGGCACTGGAGAAATCTGTGACATCGACCTTGGTTGTTTGAAAGTAGCGCGAGAGGTATCAGTGATCGTTGGGAACACCGACTGAGTCATATTGGTATCAATAATAGGTAATTTCAAATTCTGTAAATAGGTCAAGCACATCTGATACTCCTCTGTTGTAGTGAATGCAATTTGGAACTTGATTGGGGTAAGCGTGCCCAATTTCTGATACTTGAACCCCATCGAAGGCGCCCTGGTGAAGATATTCAACTCACTTAGCATCTTTATATCCATTTCTTCCTGCAAAAAAGTTAGCAGTCTACGTGAGGGCATTCTAAATGACTGAAGTATCAGTTATACAAGAACAGAGGCCTTCCAGATAACCTTAATTAACCGGCCATTGGTCACAACTAACGAAAGATCATTGCGTGAAGGAAAGTGCTCCCACTTTTCCTTGAGAAAGGAGTACTTTCTGACTTGGAACTGGCTAACGGTATTCATTTTGGTGATGCAATCGTCAATGAAAGAAACATGAAACCATGGAAGTGGCGGCCATTGTTTACATTTCCCCAGATTTTCGCGAATGATCCCTATTGTAGGCAGACCGCGGTAATTGCCGTTTTAGTCCCTCCGTCCGAGTTAAAAAGAAACTGTGGCGCCACTGATCATTTAGTGATTTGGTGATTTGGTAGCACTGTGAGAGGATGCGTATTTATCATCAATAAATAGTGTACATATTTGTACACACTCGCTTGTCTTCTTTGCTCCTTTTGTTATCTGATTACCATCTGTTCATCCCCTCCGTAAATTACCTCCAGGACGTTTCCCACTGGGGCTCTATCTGCAGATTACTTAAGTAAAGCAGATAAGCGCTCTTATCCGTCAACTTCACATTATACAATTTCATACAACATAGATACCAAAGCAAAAGATGTTTAAGAAGGACACAATCGAAGTCACAGTGGCTGCAAGATCCAACTCTGACGCTTCAGACGAGCTCACACCGATACTCTCACCTTTCAAAGAATACTCAACGCTACAAATAGACCTTGAAGAGGTCCCACAGGGGAGACATCTGGGCCTGTTTTCCACTATTGTTCTTTTCATATCACGTATCATAGGCTCTGGTATATGGACCACCCCTTCTGGTATCCTGTTAGCGTGTGGTGGAAACGCTGCTTTGTTCTTCGTTATGTGGTTAATCGCTGCCTTAGTGGCATTCAGTGGTCTCTATGTGTTTTTGGAAATGGGATCCATCGTACCGAGATCTGGTGGCTCCAAGGTATTCTTGGAGTTCATTTATCAAAAGCCAAGACTTCTAATGAGTGTGGTGTTCTCTTTGTACTCCCTGGCATTTGGTCTTTCTTTGACCAATGCTATCGTGTTTGGGAAATATGCCTTGTTTTCTCTTGGATTCACTTCTGACTACATTGAGAACTCTAAGAGTGCCAATATTATGGGCCTTGCGCTTATTCTTTTGACGGCTTTTATTCACGGAATGTCTGTGAGACACGGTATTGCTGTCCAGAACTTTTTAGGTGCTCTAAAGTTGTTCCTGGTTGCCATCATGGCAATGACCTCAATATATGTGATCTGTTTCCCTGATCAGTTAACAGGATTGGAGAGCCATTTTGAAATTGGCAAGTTCTTCAAATTCCAGGATTCGTCTATTGTCTCAGTTTCAACGATATCGTCCGCTTTACTACAATGTTTTTTCTCATTTGGTGGTTGGAGTTCAGTCCATACAGTGGCTTCAGAAATTAAAGACCCTGTACGTACTTTGAAGATTGCAGGTCCAATATCTTTATCCATCGCATTCTTTAACTATATCTTGATGAATATTGCATACTTAAAAGTGATACCACGTGAAGAATTGATGAGATCAGGCCCATTAGTTGGCTCTCTATTCTTTGAGAAAGTTCTTGGTTATCGTTTGGGACGTCAATTTGTTACCATCTCCATTGCGTTGAGTTCAGCATCCAATGTCTTTGTCGTGGTCTATTCAACATCAAGAATGAACCAAGAGATTTTCAGAGAAGGTTACACGCCATTTTCCAAATTTATGGCTTCAAATTTCAAACATACGAAGACTCCGTTATATTCACTTCTTCTTTGTGCTGGACTTACATCGTTCTGGTTATTGATCTTACCACCGCAGGGTAATTCATTCAACTATATCGTCAGTTTGGAAGGATATCCAACTCAGATCTTCATCGCATTGGTCGCTGTGGGGATCTTTATCATTCGTCGTCGTTTTCCTGATTCTTATGCGCCTATCAGGGCTTCGTTGATTGGGACTGGATTCATTATCTTGACATCTCTCTATGTGATCATTGCGCCGTTCACATCATCAGTAGACGAATCAACATATGTGGAGTTTCTTCCTCCATACCATCTACTGGCTTTGATTTTGATTGTACTTTTTACTGGCTATTGGGTGATGATGTTTAGATTCCTACCATGGCTAGGAGGATATGAATTGGAACCAGAAACTGTTGTCCTTGATGATGGACTCACAGTGAAGGAATGGGTTAAAATTTCAAATTAAAGGGTTTGTTTTTTATATATTATAGGCTAGTTTAGGTTTACAAGGGCTTGAATTCAGGATTTTTTTGGGCTAATTCACAGTGTGGAGCACGTTTTGTAGAGAGAGACAGAGATCCGACATTACTGCAACTGAACGTCCGACAGATATCCCGATGCGGTAAACTAAGATAGGAAGGTGCGCCACTGTTTCCAAACCCAGATATGGGAAAGTGAAGAGCCACAATTCTCGAGGATATGTATATAAAAGAGTCTAACGCACCCACATGAACACATCTAGTCGTTTCTTAAATTACTTAGCCATCCAAAAAAATGTCTAAGAGAGCCCAAGATCCATCCAACGATTCCAACAAGAAGTCCAGAACCCCAATCTCATATGATGATTCTGATCCAAAAGTTGGACCATTAGAAGCTCCATTCTTGAAGCTGTTCTCTGCTGGAACCACTAACGGTCAGAAAGTCACCATCTTGCTAGAACTCTTGGATTTGGAATACATTTTCAGATTCACAGAGTTCAAGAATGAGACAAAAGAGGAATGGTACTTAAAGATCAACCCTGCTGGTAAGATCCCAGTCGTGGAAGATGTCGACTCTGATGGAAGATTATTCACCTTGGCTGAGTCCGGGGCTATCTTGGTCTACTTGGCTGAGAAGTACGACATCGAGAACAAGTTCTCCTATGCCCCTGGTACACCAGAGCACTACAAGGAGATTGAGTTCTTGTTCTTTCATGCTTCTGGCTTGAACCCACAACAAGCCGGCTTGAACTTGACCAGAGCCTTGGAGCCAGAGAATGGAAAGAATGTCGAGAGATTCACACAAGGTGTGTTGAAGTCATATCAATTGGTCGAAGATCAATTGAGCGCTTCCAAATCTGGATTCCTCGTTGGTGATCATATCTCATTGGCCGACCTCATTGCATTTCCACATGCTAACGTATTGACCAAGTCTGGTATCGACATCACGAAGTTCCCAAACATTGTCGAGTGGTTGGAAAAGATTAATGCTATCCCCCTAGTGCAAGCCGCATTGGCGAAGAACTAGTGTATATTCGTCTATGAACACAACGCATCTTTTGACCGCTTCAATAAGCCACCCGTAGGATCTAACAATTTCAAGAATCTCAGCATCTCAAACGAGGTTTCCCATAGTTCACCATCATCGTGTGCGTTATTATATAGAAGTTTCAAGACGTTGATTAATTGATCTTCTTCGATACTGATGACTTCGTTCTCTGTATCATAATTTAAGAAGATAATCACCAAAATACCTAAAGTTTTCCATTCCTTCAACTCAATACACTTTTGTAAGAGTCCTTGAGGAGTAGCACCTAGTGCCTTTAGCAGTCTAGACCAATAGGTCATCTCAATCTTTCTTAGGCATTTGGATACGACATTCAGCTCATATATCGGATTCTCCTTGATAAGCTCAATTACACGTTTTAAATCTCCATCGTTGGTAACTGTTTGATATAGTAATAATTCCAATGCGAATGGGAAATTCTTGTATGTTCTGTACTTCTCATAGATCTCCCCACCTGTATGTTCAGTCAGCTCAAATCTTATCAAATCATGCAGGAAAATTGAATTCTTTGAATTCAGAGAATTGATTTCCATGGATTTTCTCTTTATCAAGGTGTTCTCCATAGTGACAAACAATCCCTTCTCCAGAGTTAACAGCAATGGGTAATTTTCCGGCTTCACTTTGAGCACTGTGGAACTATGATCCTTCGTCTTCACCAATCTTGAGAAATTCTTCACAAGTAATAGGTCCTCACCATTAAACATATAGTATTCTTCCTCACTAATTTTGTAGCAATATTCGATCTTATCAAAGAGCAGATATTTCTGATAACCTGACTCGTTTTCACTAAGCAAGATCAATTCACCATTGTTGAGGATCAGCATATCATGATTTTTTGGATCTGTGTTAGCCTTAATCAATGATCTGAAATTCGAATGAGATTTGAAGACTTTATCCATGTTCAGGATCTTTATTAGATCGATCTTCAGGCCAGTGACCAAAGTTTGGATCGTGAAGTGATAATACTTGGAAGAGGAGGAGTACATCACGATGTCATCTCCAATGACGTTCAACAGTTTGATTTCACCACTCAAATCATACTTGAATGCCACTGTACCTGAGTTGAAGTCCTCGGTGGGTTTAAACTTCCTCAGGTCAAACATCACCAACTCTGAATGCGTCATTGTCTTTGTCGTCACGATCAATAGATTCAGTTTATTGAGCCAAGTTAGGTGACCAATCGATAACTCCTGGCTATAATCATTCTGATAGAAACTCCATTCCTTATCCAAGAAAGAATAAATCAACAGAGCTTTGCTGTTTGCCACCGCGAGGAATTTCCCATCTTGGGAGATAGAAGCATTCTTGATTTCGGGCAGTTGATGATACTGATCAAATGGGATCTTAACGATATTCCAATTTATAGCACGAGAGGATGATATGGCCATCTCGTGTCCAGTATAGATGTGAATCTCAGAATTCGATATAAGGATCTGTCTCTTGAGGTCGTGATTGGTTTGGGACGATAATGTCAATGAACGCAGAAGCCTCTGTATGTATATTTTTTGACCATCAGTGGAGTATAGTGACGAATTACCAAACATTGTGATCCTTTTAATGGAGTTAACCCAGGGTGAGTGATGATCATGTTCACCGCTTTGAAACATTGTACAGCCAAAAGTTGACATGAGCGACCATGTCTGATCCTCGTATAGAACAACCAGAGTGTTACCATCTGTGGACCATTCTAAAGATTGGATATTGGCCATCGGTATTATTTTGATAGGTTCATGGATATCATAACTATAATAAATGAGCGCGGTACCAGTGAGAAACGTAATCAGTTGGAATTGCTCATTCACTGCACAATCTGTTACCCCTGCGACTTTGAACGATTCCATTGGACTGAAACGATCGCCCCTCTTCAACATTTGAACCGATCCATCCTGTTTGATAGCCAGGACGTCCTTCTCCAGCGGTACTAACTTCACCACACGGCCTTCGAGATCTACCACCTTTGGGTCTTCTTTCTCCAAATCCAACATCTGGACATTATCATTTGTAGCTAACATCATCTCATAGTTCTCCAACATGATAAAATCGAGGACGCCGTGGGCGATCTTTAGGAATAGCTTAAACCTGAGAGTCATCTTCCGGATAGGTTGTTCCACTGGATTCGTCTCGAAGAAATTCAAGTGTCTAGATTGGACAAGTCCATTCTGTAATAGCGAACCCGCAGAGTTATATACACTCAGGACTTCGTCATCGCTATTATCCATATTAGACTTCATGACGGCATATACCAACAGAAAGGACTTCTCTGTGTGGACAGCGATCAGAGTATCTTGTGAATTTCTCCTTATCTGGACATTCTTGCCGTATTTCTCTAGCGATTCCGTTGATCTGTGATGGGAGCTTAATGGTGCGTTGTACTGCGAATCAAGTAGTTGAATGGTACTCTGTGTCAAGATCACAATCGGGCTGTCGCTGGTCCTTGGTGTCGATATGTCAATCACGCCATCAATGTCCACCACTGATGGTATTAAGTAAGG
Organism: Williopsis suaveolens; assembly: GCA_003708225.3. Taxonomy (NCBI): domain Eukaryota; kingdom Fungi; phylum Ascomycota; class Saccharomycetes; order Phaffomycetales; family Wickerhamomycetaceae; genus Williopsis; species Williopsis suaveolens. Next base: position 118,355 of record PPNS03000016.1, on the reverse strand, counting down.
GAATGACATTAGCTACCGTTACTGTTGTTGTTGTTGTTGTTGTTGTTGTTGTTGTTGTTGTTGTTGTTGTTCTGTTGACGTTCTTACATATTGGTTTTCATGTGGATGGAACTAAACACACAGTAGGGAACGCAGCCTGTAACAACTACAAGGACTACAACAGACCCGATAGAAGACACATAGAAACACTATATTGAAAGAACTTAGTGGTTACCTGCACCTCTGGAAACCTTCTCCAAGATGGTCTCGTAGGAAACCTCTGAGAAATCAGTACCTTGGATATCAGCAGAGATACCGTTAAGGGATCTTCTTAGCGCATCCTTAGAAGAGGCATACAACATCTTGGCCTTAATTGGAGCGGTATCTGGAGCCCAAGCGTAGAACACAATCTTGGATCTCTTACCTTCACCAGAGGCCAATTCATACTCAAAGTCGTAGACAGCGTACAAGGCGTCATTCTCAGGCAATTTGGCCAAGAAGTCATCGTAATCAGTAGAGGTGGAGGCCTCCTTCACAACAATCTCGGTCTTGGTAGAGTTCAACTCGAAGAGGACGAATTTGTACTTCTTACCCAACTTCAAATCGTTGAAAGCCTTGAGGGCCTCATCGGAGGCAACAACACTATTTTTTTGTTTGTTAGTAGCTGGTCACGTCACCTCGCTCTCATTGGCTGTATATGGGCGGGACATACCCTGATCTAGACTATTATGTTGTTAGTGCTCAATTCCGTGACATCGGAGTGCTGGCTGTAAGAGCAGTAGGTGGATATGGCCCTTGTGGCCACCGCGCCGTTAACAAGGTCAATGGCCCATATCATAACGCCACGGTCGTCCATAACCATATTTACTTGAATCAATCCCTGTATCAGCACTTTCAAACGCTCCCACTCACCATATTTTTATTGCTTCACTGGTATAGCTCCCTTGCCTGTGGGTTGGACAGCTGTTTGTTTTGGTGCTGCCCCCGAAATGCGCGGTGACCAGCCGCAACTGGCGAGGATGGAGCGAACGGTAGGGTGACCACGGCGGGGGTCACCCTCCTGTGATGCCTAAGCGGTTATGTAATTCCTGCAGTGTCTGTTTACATCTCCGTACCCTTTTGCCAAAGCTTAAGGCCTAAAAAGAGCTCTGTGAAAAGGCTGGCAGGTCTGTTGTGGAGATTTTGGAAGGGTACTGAAGAATTCCGGAAATGGATTAGAACAATGGAGTCACTATACAAAAGGGTATCAGAGTTAGAGGCAACGCTGGATGTCCACGACAGTGATACAACCGTCTCACAAGCTCTACAGCTATTGCGTAACCAGTTGCAAGCACTGATTGGACAGAACGCAGAGTTGAACAAGCTATTCAAGAACTTGAACAACTCAAGTGTGAAGTTCCATCTCGACCATTCTGTTGTTCTGGACGGGGACCAACTGGAACTGGAGAGAGAAATTGTCTATTCCAAATTCGACCAGCTGGTCGATACGGTCGAATACTTGACAAAAGTACAGAACACCATGACTGATAGCACAATGGACATCAATGTAGCAGTCCTGAGTGAAAAGGATCAGATTTTGAGACAGTATAGACAACTACAATACTTGGAGTTAAGGTATAATGGTCTGCTGATCCGTTCAATAGCATTGTTACAGAACTTGTTGAACGTACACCATAACAAGAACCTGGAATCTTAATCATTAACACTATATACAAGGCAACAAGGCATACCATTCCTCTAAGTACCTGTTGTTTTTCTTCTTTTATCAAATGCCATGAAATTCGTTTATCTTCGCTTCAACGTCATCCATCTTCTTCACCTGTTGATTATTGATATCCAAGTTTGGCTGTCCCTTGGTCTCATACTTCTCAACTGCTTCCCAGAAGCCTTGTGGAGCATCTTTCAACTGCGTCGTGATATATTGCTGCAATACGTGTAACTCATGCGGTTTATTCACATGTGTCTCGTTCTTTAGCATCAACTTCACCTTGTTGAGCACTGTGCTTCTGATCTGTGGATGGAAAGTGATTTCATTCTTCTTTAGCCAATCATACCACTGTGTTGTTTCGTCAGAATCCGAATTGAGGTCAACAATAGGTCTGTATGGGACCAGTTTGATATTATCGACGTTATGTAATGGGTCGGAATAGATCACATTTTGTTGCTGCCCATGCTCCCTCACGAACTTAAGTTCACGGACACCAAACTGATTGGCAATCTTCTCCAAAAATGCTTTATTCTCTAGAGTTAAAGAGCTCTCAGTGATCTCCCAGCTTGGGCTAAACGGCTCAGGGAGAGGCAGAGCTATGTGCATAGCACTGACCAATGATATGATCTCTGCTTTTCCTTTTTCTGACTTAACTCTCTCATTTTTGTATTGAACCACAGTAGTCCAATCATTAAGTTGTCCTTTGCATTCAGATGGTGCTTTAGTGATGAATTTGATCTTCTTCTGGTAATGCATGGTCAATTCTGGGAAGTTGTATGTCATGTGGTCATGAAGGAATCTGTAGATCAAGTTTGAAATGAAATGACAAACTGCATTCTTTCTCTCTTCAGTCATCTTGATCTCCAACTTCAATGCCTCAAGGAATATGATGTACTCATTCAAGGAGATTGCAAAGTCCCCAAGTTCCTTATACGTTTTGAACCTCATGTTTCTAATTGATTGATAAAATTCACACATCAAGTAATACTCTGGATATTCACACTTCTCCGCAGCATCGGTCAATCTTCCAGCCCATTTAAAGTTTGGATCAACCAGGCATTCCTCGACAAAATACTCCATTGCATTAGTGATTAACTCCAATGTTCTCTGAGCCTCCCAAAGATCATTCTTTGATATAGTCTTCGATCTAAGAACAATCGATCTCAGGATATCGCCCGTGATATCCACTGTAGGGAATTTTTCAGATCTCTTCTTGAAATTGAGCATCGCAAGGACACTCCCAGATGTTAAAGACGCAAGTGGGACCCGATCATGTTGCGATGTCTTGATGAATGGGATATCTTCTACTGTTTCCAAATACGGGAATGCCCCCTGCTTCAAAATGCTCCCATCTCTAGTATAAGTAGTGAGTTCTTCCCCAGTTGTAGCATCAATAGTCTTACTAACAATGAAGGGACATACCGAGATCAATGGTGGAGGTAATCCAAAATGATTAGCCACTATGGTTGAGAGTTCATCAATTGTGTAGATTCTCCCTTGATACATGAAATGGCCCGGTCTCACATTATGAAACTTTTCTGTGAAATGTTTCTTGTGCTTCTCGACATGATTTGGTAACAGGGCCTCCAACTCATTATTCTTCGTTGTCAAGACGGATTTGACCAAAAGTGTCTCACCAGGTTGTAAAGGATGGTCAATCGCTTTCCCTTCCAAGAATTCAAATCTGGCATGTCCCACGGGCACAGCAATAGCTTTCATGTTAACAAGGGCTGCTAATGAAGGCGTCTGTAATTTGAACTTCTTTTTTTCTACTTCAATCATCACAGTGATCATTGGTACTTCGCTGGAGACTTCTCTGAAGGCTTGTTTCCCTCTTATTGTCTCTTCGATTAACATCACTTGTTCTTTCTGGTTCTTAAGTGGTCTCTTGTGGCTATAGTCCAGGTCCTCTGTGAATGATCCATATTCAAGAAGGGTGTTGGTTGCCTGTCTGTTAGAGTTGTAATAGACACCATAATATAGCCCGTTATTCAATAGCCTTCTTGCCTCTGGGACAGTGTTTGTACTCTTGAGCGATGGGTTATTAGTGAGGAATTTGATCTTTCTATTCTTATACTGAAGATCCAGCTCAATCAAACTTTTATAGTCTTTCAAATTGAATTCCTTTGGGTTTTTATCGGTGAACACCACCAAGGGTTCATCTTCAACGGTGCAGTTCATCTTTAGCCAGCCAGCATGTTTCTTCACCTCAGAGTATGACTGCAAGTCCAGCTTTAAGGACTTGAATGCCTGAAGAGTCAAATCCAACGGGTTCTTCAGCCCCCTAGTATTTTTCACGAACAGCATTACTGGTCCTTTTATGTCTGTTTGTTGATGTCCTGAAAAAGTGAAAAAGTTCTCGAGTCGGGAGAGTTTTGACACAAAAAAAACCTCGTCTGAGGTCAAGGAGAAAGAGCAGACATCAATAACAGGATGTTCAGGTTGGCCGTACGAAAGCTCCATACGATACCCAAGTTGAGAATGCCATATGGTTACATGCAGCGGACCCCTGAGCTGAACGACCTCATTATCGTAGCGATGTCCTCAGGTGTTGATTCTTCCGTCGCTGCAGCGATGTATTCGAGACAATATCGAAACGTTGAGGGAATATTCATGTCTAACTGGAATCAACTTGACGCTGAGCGCTGTCTGGAGGAAGACTGGAATGACGTACAACAAGTCGCTGAGAAATTAGATGTTCCTATAACACAAGTGTCATTTGAAAGAGATTATTGGCTTGATGTGTTTGAGCCTATGATTGAGGGTTATGAAAGAGGTGTTACGCCAAATCCTGATATCAACTGCAATAGATACGTGAAGTTTGGTAAACTCGTGGACTATGTGACAAGGAGGTATCAAGGAAAACCCTGGTGGTTAGTCACAGGCCACTATTCACGGATATTGGAACATGAGAGTGGTGAATCACATCTGTTAAGATCCTATTATCAACAAAAAGATCAGAGCTATTACCTTTCACAAATCAATTCATCGGTGTTTGATAGGCTTCTATTACCTATCGGGCACTATACGAAGCCAGAGATTAGAGAGATGGCATACCAATGGGACTTACCAGTGGCTGCCAAGCCGGATTCCACAGGCCTATGCTTTGTTAACCCATCACAGGCAAATTTCCATGAATTCCTAAAGAGTTTCATAAATGAGACCCCTGGAAATATCGTTACTGAAGATGGTAATATATGGGGCAATCATGATGGTTTGTGGTCTTACACCATTGGTCAAAAAGTTGGTATATCTATGCCTCAAGGGGATCCAAAGTATAAGGGGTCTTGGTTCGTTAGTGAAAAGAATTTTGAAACCAATGATATCGTCATAGTAAGAGGTGGTAACAATGAGAAGTTGTTTAAGAGCGTGGTCTATGTCAATGAGTTTGTTACGCTGGGCTCTTTGAATCTACTAGATTTCCCCCTCTGTGAGTTGACCGTGCAATATAGATCACTTCAACAGCCGACTGCATTAAAGTCCATACAGAGCATAGATGGCAAGTTGATATTCCAACTCTCCGAGAAGAGAAGAGCCATTGCTAGTGGACAATACCTGGCGGTTTATCATGGTGACAGGTGCCTTGGATCGGGTATCATTGATTTTGCAGAGTAAACTACAACGTAACTTGTACATAACACATAACGACATTACAGATCCACACATTTTCCTAGCGCCTAACGATAAGCTCCCTCAATCTCCGCTCATTTAGGAACTCCCTTTCCCTCTTGAAGACCTTCACGAACTGTGTGAATAACTTCGCACTCTCCGGATACTTCTCCTGGCTCAGACTCATGAACTCCTCACCATACTTCTCCAAAAACATCTCAAAATCTGTCTCTGAAATGAATGGCTGCGGCATCACTTGTGCAACTTGTTGACTGAATCCCTGATTCAACTGCTGTGGTGCCGCAGGCCGCACATTCAACGGCTGTAACATCTGATTGTTTATTAACGTTTCATAGTTCTGCATGAATTCTTCGCCATATTCGTCCAAAGCACCATACCCACTACTATTTCCAAGTTCAGTCAGCTGTTGTGGTCTTGGATCTTGTCTCTCCTTTTCCCGACTCTGTCTATCCAGTTTATGCCTCTTCTTGAACTGCGATAACCATCCATGAGAAAAGCTCTGAAGCCGTTTTGGGTCCTCCACACCATATCTGTTAGCCAACACGACCCAGTGCTCCCTCAGAAAGGGCTCAGTCACGGATTTGCCCTCTTTCAGCCTTTGTTGGACCAGCTGATCCATAGCAGCATTGATCTCTTCATATTTGAACTTGAGCTTCCTCTTGCTCCGTCTGTGTGCAGAATTAGGGTGATTATACAGCGCCCTGAGCGTATCCTCGTTTTTAACCCATTCAGAGAAACTAGACGTGGATATGGAGATTTTATCTTTGAAGTGCTTGACGACATCAGCCTGCGATGTCTTTTCGTTCTCTTTAGAGGCGCGTTCATGATAGAAATCCAATACGGCGATCTTTTGCTCCAACGTCGCTCTGGGAAGTTTCTGTTTGGTGCTCATTATTTGTATACTAACAACTCCCTTCAAATTGATTCATAAATCCAGACAGATGACAAAGTCGCCCTGTTTATAACCGGTTTGGCAGAAGCCGGTTTTGTCTTCTGATGGCAGGCTGAGAAAAAGGCACCAAATTTCATCACCTGGTGTAAAGGTGTCACAGTGCTACGATTCCACAAGTCATAAAAGCATCACAATAAAGACGGGTAGTGGGCTCTATATAAGTTCAGTAAACAGGTATACATAAGTACCTCCCATTTCCCCATGGTAATCAATGGAAATATTTACGGGTGTCATCATGGAGCTCCTTCTGAATCTTTCAACGTCCTGAAGATCTTCTCTTCTTCGGTGGTATGATTTCATCAACGCTGTCATCATCTGTGATCTCTCTGATCGTACCCGGTTTTGTAACAAGAGTAGCACCGCTCTTGTCATCATCATCTGGTGGTAACAAGTCTTGATTCAAGAACTCTGTAAGATCGAAATTGTTCTGGGGCTGATCGTTGTACTGCTGCGTTTGTAGTTTGGAAATGATATCATCGATCGATTGTCCCTGTTGCTCGATGGTTCTAGATAAGTTATCCAAGCTGGGATCGCTTTTAATTTGTGGTCCGTTCATATCATCGACAGGGGACAAACAGGCACCTGTTTCTTCAAGCAGCTGGTTGATATCTTGAGTACCCAAGTCCGGCGTTCTACCAATCTCTTGAATTGGGGAATCGTTGACACTGGAGATGCGTGTGGTGTTTGTAGAATCATTAGAAGTATTGGATGCATGGCGTTGTTTGATCATCAGTCTTGGTTTTTGAAATCTTGGCTGCTGTTGAGGGTCCATATATTCATAAGCTGTATAAGGTTGAACTTGAGCGCCAGCACCTAAGTTATCATCCTCCAATACTTGTACTCTATTACCATAGACAGAGGCTAGAAACTGCAAGATCTTTTCGATTTTATCATTCTGTAAAGTGTTCTTTTCCCTGCTAGTAAAGAGTTCTTGCCATAGCAGTTCATTATCTTGGCGAACACGAGACAATTCTTGACTGATCTTCAGCTGGTTGGACTTCAACGAGTTCAGCTCATTCAATAACATCTTCATATTTAGGCCATTCAACCCACTCTCTTGCTGTTCTGCATCATCAGCTGGCTTGTTACGAGCAATCTGATCCAGCAGCTCAGGTTTACCCCTTTGGAAGTTTGGATTCGTGAACTGCCATCTATCATCGCTATGAAGAGACCCAGAGCTGATGTCTTGTACCTTGTGCCAGCCATACATGTTCAATTGTCTCACAAAACTTGCAAAATTGGAATGCTTGAAGAACTTGGGCAGGATCTTCTGAACAAACATCTCTCTGTCTGAAACCACGAAGGACAGACCGTCTTCGTACCAACCGATCAGGTCTTGGTTACTTGGATCGTTGACCATTGTCCATAGCTTGGTGACAAATGCGGGTCTGCTCTTCTGTTGTTTCTTCCCGCTCTTGGTCGTTGGCTTCCGAGAGTCAATAAGTGACAATGACTCTTCAGGAAGGGGGAAGGACACTGCGGTAGGGTGATACTGAGTTAACTGGTGCTGCGGAGACTCTGCCAGCTCTTCAATAGCATTGGCGCCCAACGAAGAAGACACAGGGTCTGCCAATGGTGTTGGGTCTACCAATGGGAGCGGTATAGCCATATCCTGACCGTTTGTTAATGGGATGGAGCTATCAATGAAGAAGCCATTGCTAGACAATCCTGTAGTGAGTGGAGGGGCATTTGGGCTGCTCATTGCTATAGCTGGTAAAGTATTTGGCAATGGTGGATAGTTCTGTTGAAAAAAGGTGATATAAGGATAGTAAGCAATTGGCGGCACGGAGGGGGGAGGGAACTTGTATGGCAGGGACAGCACTTAACGATTGAGTCGCCGGTGGCTGTGGATAAAATTATCTGAAAGTCCCCAATTGATGGTTTTTGTATATCACCAGCACTCGACCTTCGTCGTTGCAGAATTTCATCTCGCAGTTCTTTGCCCTCTGTGCGTGTTTGTTTTCTGTTGTGCAAATTTGAGTCAGCTGACGTAATCCGATGCTTTCTGTCTTTTGTTGCTGGGGGAACAAGAAAGCAACAGAGCTTTGTTTTGAGATTTTTAATCTGATTCGTGAATCGCTCGTCTTCTCCTTATATCTGAACGGTGAATTCTGATGCATTGTAATTCGTGCTGCGTGCATTGTGCACTGTGTTCACTTCTCTCAGCTCTTTACTACGGTCTACTTTCTACGTATTTTTTTTTTGAAAGCAGTACACTGTAAACGATTAGTAGCGTAGATCAATCATCCACAGCACTTGCCACTCGGTAGCCAACTTGTTACTTAGATCTCTAGTGATCAAGATCCACCTTATGGTCCTGTAGGGATTGCTGTAAGGGAACATGACTTGCTGTTGAACTTGAAAGGTCGTACGGAGCCTTTCAAATACGCCATGTAATTCAAACCAGATCTTGGAAGAACCAATACAGCAAGGGCAAAAATCGACCTGCAATTGCAACATCTACACGATCACGCAATATGAAAGATTTAAAACCTGGAAAACAAACAGAATGAGGATAAGATATGACAGAAGAGCAAAAAGTTATCGTCTTTAAGTTTGCTTGCACTCTGGTGGTTGTTTACCCTTTTTAGCAGCACTCTCCTCATCTTCATCTTCATCTTCATCATCCTCGTCATCCTCATCCGCATCCTCGTCATCCTCGTCTTCTTCTTCTTCTTCCTCTTCATCCTCTTCATCAAACGCACCAAATTCCTCTTCATCACCTTCGTAATCAACAGCGGATCCGGTGAACCAATCAATCGCTCTTGGGATCAATTTATCCTTCAATTCTTCACCCAGTTGGTAGTCCAATGCCAATCTAGCCTCCAGTTCCTCCTCGTCGAACTCGTCTTCCTCCTCGTCTTCATCAGCTGGTGCCTTTGGTGGATCAAAGAAGTTGAAGAAGGATTCCTCCGGTGTGACTTTCTCAATGGTTCTAGTCTGCTGAGTCTGTTTGTTTCTCTGTCTTCTTCTCTCAATGGAGACAGTGACATTCTGTTTGGCAGAGATCCATTCGATCACATCACCCTCGGCGTGGTCATAGATGAAATCACCAGAATAACCCAATTCCTCTTGGTAATAGTAGGTCTTAGTCAATTTGGAGTTCTTGAAGAAAGGGTTCTCAGCAAATTCAAACACGAGCCTGAAGCCTGGCTTTTCCAAGTACTCCAATCTGAGATCGGTCAAGAATGACAAAACTTCTTGGTCTCTCTCTGTGATAGTTTGCGAGACGTAGGTCAAGTTTTCCAAGGCGGTCAACCAGAAATCCGGGATTCCTCTGACTTCCTCCTCCGCGGATTCCTCCCCCTCCTGTTCTTCCTCCTCCCTAATCTCCTCCAGTCTATTATCCTCATCTTCATCTTCGTCAGCACCCAACTCTCTCTCAATCTCCTTGCCGGTCTCAACCTCATGTTCAGTCGGCTCAACATGACCACTGATGATGTCACTTCTACGCTTGAACAGCGGTTCATACTTCTTTGCGAACTTCTTCTCCAGCTCTAGCAATTCTCTTTGGAACTCCTCTTCGAGTTTCATTTGCTCCTTCTGCACAGCTTTCAGAGAATAGATTCTGTTCTTCACTTTTGGACTGAGCGCATCGATGTACCCGGAGTCCCTACCGACAAGAGTCCCCAATTTCCCCTGGATCATAGACAGGAAGGCAGGGTTGTTGCTCAGATTCTTCTTGATCTCGGCCTCTTCATCAATGGTGGATGGCACAATGAGCGGGTTGTTCTTGAGGTAGGAACTTGTAAGGGAGGCAGGGGTGTTCTGTGGCGTTGGTGCAGATGCCAATTGGTTGATCTTCTTTCTGATAGGCTCAGACATCGTTGTAGTGTTTTTTTTTCGAAGTACGCTCTGGTCGTCTGTGTCTCCAAATACCCTTTCGTACTCTCTTTTTTTTGACCCTGAACGTGTCTGATATTTTTTCTTGTTCGCTGCAATTTACGCCTCCCAGCGAGGGCATTGAAATTCTGTGCTAATCGACTTCCGACCACACGTCATGTGACAGGGCACCATCCGTCCCCGGATATCTGCCTTTTTCCGGTGATGTTTGCCGCCACCTCCCCCCGTGGGCTGGGCCCTCCGAAGCCAGTCCGTCCGGTTTTGGTCTCATTTGTTGATCCTTGTGCCGTCTGTAGTAAAGGTGGAAACGTCTCACTTTAATACACGCAAACATAGCCAGTCACAGCTTGTGAAGTCACATTACTACAAGGAGCATTCATACTTCTGCAAATGAAGAAGCCGATACCCAGAGCCAACAATGCGCGTATAGCTAGTCTTTTCTCCACAATGGCAACCCTACCTCGACTGGTGACATCGTTGCCAATAGGCCTATTCACCCGTGATGAGGTCCATCTGGAGAAACACACACCTTTGACAGCCCAGGAGTACTGGTGGTACCTGTTCATATCAGCCTTCTTGGTGCTTGCGGGAGGCGTCTTTGCCGGGTTGACCTTGGGTTTGATGGGCCAAGATGAGGTTTACCTCAAAGTCATCGCCACATCTGGTGATCCATCAGAACAACGCAATTCTAAAAAGGTGCTCCAATTGATCGACCATGGCAAACATTGGGTCCTTGTTACCCTGTTGCTCTCGAACGTCATCACAAATGAAACTTTACCTATTGTTTTGGATCGCGTGCTTGGTGGTGGTTGGCCCGCCGTTGTTAGCTCCACTGCCGCTATTGTGATATTTGGTGAAGTGATTCCCCAGTCAGTATGTGTGCGTTATGGTCTGCAGATCGGTGCCTTCTTCACCCCGTTTGTACTCGCGCTGATGTATGTGATGTACCCATTGGCTTACCCAATCGCTATGCTCTTGGATAAGATTCTAGGCGAGGACCACGGTACCATGTATAAGAAGTCTGGTCTTAAGACCCTTGTCACTTTGCATAGAACTATGGGTGTCGAGAGATTGAACAGTGATGAAGTGACCATTATCAGCGCGGTGTTGGATTTGAAGGAGAAGAGAGTTTCTGATATCATGACCCCTATGAAAAATGTGTTTACGATGAGTTCTGACGCCATATTGGATGAGAAAACCGTGGAGGAGATCTTCAACTCTGGGTTCTCAAGAATCCCTATCCATTTGCCAAACGAACCGAAGAACTTCATCGGTATGCTATTGGTCCGTGTCTTGATCTCCTACGACCCTGAAGATGCCCTACCTGTCTCTTCATTCCCATTGGCTACACTTCCGGAGACTCCTCCTGATACCTCATGTTTAAACATCTTGAACTACTTCCAAGAGGGTAAATCCCATATGGTTGTCGTTAGTGAACGTCCTGGTGACTCTGAAGGTGGTATCGGTGTCTTGACCCTTGAGGATGTCATTGAAGAGTTAATCGGTGAGGAGATTGTTGACGAGTCCGATGTCTTTATCGACATTGACAGAAATATCAAACGTGTTGAACCTGGTCCTCTGGCGAAGAGACATTTGACACAGTATCTGCACTCTCTCTACAACTCCAGTAATAAGGCTTCTGTGGAGGGTGAAATTGAGGTCACACAGGAACAACAAAGTACACCAATACAGTTCAAGCCTAGTAATCTGGCCTCAAACCCCTTGGAGACTACGAAATCATTTGTCACTATCAAGAAGCAACAACAACCACAGCCAAAGAGACAGGCTTCTTCGCTAAGGTTTGACTACGAGGATGATCCGCCATTTTCGGAAGAAGCTGTCAACGTCCCACTGTTGGCTAACCAGGAGACTCCGCTGCCAAGAACCGATTCACCAAACTACGGGTCCAATAGGGTCACTACAAGAAGAAGCGTCAATAGATCAGGGTCACATCAGAAGTCTTTGCCGACGTATTCTAACCGTGGTTCGTTTGATTTGAACGAATCTAATGGCAGATACGTAGACGGAGTAAAGGGGACGCATGCAATGCTTTTGTCCAAGAATCGCTCCGGTTCTATCGAGAACACGGAACAGCACAGTTTCAGAACCGGTGGTATCATTGAGAGTGTCGTTAACGTTCAAGGTGTCTCGAAGACGATCATCGAGAGCAGGCCAGACGATGAAGATGAAATTGAGACGCAGGCGCTATTGATAAATACCGGGGTGGAGTCACATAACATGAGGACTAACCGCCGGATGTCCAAGGTTTCGTATACTTAGAGATTGAAACTTGATTTAATGTTTTTTGCAATTGCATGGAGTTATTTTTAAAAGATCTCTTCCTTATTATTTTCCAATTGTTTCGTTCGTTGTATAAAGAATCATCGGCACTTCTCTGATTATCCGGCCGTAGGCCCAAAGAGGGAATTATCGCGAAGCCCTTCAGGGGAAAAGCGGTGACAAGGAGCGAGAATGAAGGCCCACGGAGAAGAAGAAGAGCAAGAAGAAGACGTTGCTGGTTTGTTGACCAAGTGGGCAAACTACGAGGAGACCCTCACAGAGAGAAAGGAAAGGAAAGGAAAGGAAAGGATACAATGCCACAAGAGTCAGCGGACCACCTGGACGTGGGACAGCTCGCCATAAGGAACACCTCGTCCCACACATCGCAACATTCGAGACAGCCTGTGCGTACATCGTCAGCGCAGTCGCTAACTTCGTCACAATCTGCTGATGGACACCATAAGGGCTTGTTCCACCACACGAAGAACAAACTAAAGCTGCTGAACAAGAAGGAGGACTCGAAGGATCAAAAGCTGACCCCAAAGACGTCGAGAAACTCGCTGTTCTCATCCAAGCCGAGCTCCCGCTCACCAACACTCGTGAATCCAAGTCCACAGGTATCGCATGAACACTTGGACGATGTGAAGCGGAAGACTTTGGGACTTAAGCGTTTCTTCAAGAAGGTGGCAAAGAAGGAAGAGCCAAAGAAGCAGGCGGCCGTGTCCCAAGAGAAGCAGAAGCCAAAAGGCTCCATCGCTAAATTTATCAACACGTTAAGTCCCTCGCAAAGCGCTTCCACTGGGAACTCGAAGCTCTTATTTGGTACGGATAATGCTTCAGAGTTGATTGAGAAGTACGGTATACCTGGGAAAGTGTTGGGTGAAGGTGCCGGTGGCTCTGTCAGTGTCGTGAAGCGTAGCGATGGGAAACTCTACGCGGTGAAGAAGTTTAGACCAAAGAATGAAAGGGAAACAGAAGCTGATTACTCGAAGAAAGTCACAAGTGAGTTCTGTATCGGGTCGACACTGCATCATCAGAATGTAATTGAAACCCTTGACATGTTACAAGAAGGACTGAACTTTTTGGTGGTGATGGAGTTTGCTCCGTATGATTTCTTCACCATTGTGATGAGTGGCCTCATGACCAAGCATGAGATTCATTGTTGCTTCAAACAGATTATGAACGGTACGGCATATCTACACTCTATGGGTCTGGCTCATCGTGATCTAAAATTGGATAACTGTGTTGTTACGAAATCTGGAATCATCAAGTTGATCGATTTCGGCTCAGCAGTTGTGTTCAAGTATCCATATGAAACAGAGATCGTTAAGGCAAAGGGTGTCGTTGGTTCAGATCCTTATTTGGCCCCAGAAGTGTTGGTGGAACGCTATTATGACCCAAGACCTTTGGACATTTGGTCAATTGCTATAATGTTTTGCTGTATGACTCTAAGAAGGTTCCCATGGAAGGCTCCAAAGCAATCAGATAACTCTTTCAAGCTATTTTCTATGATACCGGAACCTAACCCTGAGAATCCAGAGCACAAATCAAGATCAAAAGGTCAATATAGACTATTGAGACTTTTACCACATGCATCGAGACCTCTTATCGGGAAGATGCTTGAGCTCAATCCACTGGATAGGGCTACATTGGAGCATATCTATAGCGATCCATGGTTTGATGCTATTGAAGTTTGTAACGCTGCTGATAATGGAGAATTGGAGAACCAACCTGAAACGCATACACATCATTTGATAACTGAAGATGAGTTGAATGAATTACAGAAACGTAAAGAGGAAGAGAAGAAGAATAAGGGAAGTACAGTGGATGCAGCGCCTGCAGTTAAAGTTGAAGGATGATGTGCTGCTTCAAATGAAACTATTATTCATTACGACTTGATACACATATGACAAGAACATATCATCCATCAGTAGAAATGGACCCCGAACATAGGTCTTGTCATCTCTAATGAACCAAAAGACAAGCAGATGATATTCTCAGTCAAATTCCTCCCTGGCAATTTACCTTTTCCTTCCTCGAATTAATCTCTGTAGAATGAGGCCGCCGGATATCTGTTTAATGGCTCTACTATGTGCATGAATTTACAAGCATTGCAACTTTGCACAACATTCACATGCATTAGAATTGTGCCAGTTGCCCTTCGAATACTTGTCTTTTCTCGTTTGTCAAAGTTCTGAGCAACCGAAATCCAAAATTACCCAGTACGGTCGTGGGTTCCTCTCCCTGTCCTTCCGATGTTGAGATGCGTCAAAGTCTATGCTGCAGGAAATTGCAGGGGATAAAGGCTAAACCAACAGATATATAAGGCTTCCTTTCAATGAACTCCTATTGATGCATCATGCAACGAGTTACAATCAATACTGAGGCAGTGAGGCAGAACTGAGAATCCATGACTAAAAAAGTCTCTAAAAGTCTCTCTCTGTGTAGTCAACTTCCACTCCTTGAAGTTCGAATTTCGAAATCATGATCGATATGTTCCTCTAGGGTCCACGTAGTTGGAAAGGAGACTCTGCAAACTTCTCAGCGAGGAACAGAAGAAGGCAAGCAAGGAGCATTTCACAAAGCTTCTGGAGTCTTGGGGTGGAATGTCATGGATTTTGGGCACAGGTACTCCAGAGTCTAGAGTCGAGAGGCCACTTAAAACTGACGAACGTTTCATTCCTTTCATTGGTTTAAAATTACAAATTAATACATAGGATCTAGATGACTTCGGGACACAAATTTCAGCACTTGTAAATCTATGAACGACTAAACACTCTCTTAGAAATATCCCAGATTGCCCTTCTGGACTCGACAAGTGGATACACAATAACAAATCCGAAAGATCCAAAGAGCCAAATGTACATGATAACACAGACAAGAGTCAAGAATCCAGTGGAAAAGATGTATGGTGCTGCACTCAATGGGATTGGGATGATGAAGAGAAAAACAGACAGTATAACCACTGTAGCAATGGAATATTTCTTATATTGGGCGTCCAAGAGGCGGAAATCCAGCTCATGACCTTGAGGTAACCCATCGCCAGCATCTGTAGTTGAGTCTAGCTCAACATCTTCCTCTCGGAATTGGCCTTTAGAATTTAACTCCGGTTTTTCATCTCCTTGGAAGTCGTTTAAGTATGAGCTCTGTTCTAGTTGTTTCTTTCCTTGTGCAATCTCCAAGTGTTCGACAAGGATGGTTCTATTTCTTGTCAAGTTGAAGTCGAAGTTTGCAGGTTTGATTAATCCAGAGACAATAGCGATAACCCCTCCAAGGACGATAGCTGCTGCATTACCTGCAAATGAAACATATGTGGTGGATAGTGTAGACACGGTGATCTGACCTTCAAGACCTTTGCATGTCACAAGCCAGACAACTAAGGCCAGTAACATTCCACCAATGGACCCACCGACTGCACCAAAAGTGTTTAAATCTTTCCACAAGAACGAGAGGGCGATTGGAAAGACACCAGATGCAGTGGAGACACCAAGGAAGTTAAATAACCAACCCATGGAGATACCAATTGCATGGAATATAGAGGCCAATGCAGAAGCGTAGAGGAACCAAAGGAAAACGCCAACTCTCGCAGAGTTCACAACTTCATGTGGTCTAGCACTTGGTTTTATGTACTTCTTATAGACATCATACGAAATCAAAGTGGATGAAGCGATCAATTCACCAGAGAACGATGAAGTCACAGAGAGGAATACCATAAGCAAGATTAAGGTAGACCCGGCTTTACCCAAGAGGTATTGAGCAGCAGCCACGGCAGCAAGACCAGAGCTTATCTCCTCAGGTGACAAAACTGGAAAGTTAGGATACATCGATAAAGCTCTAGCACCCAAACCTAGAGTGAGGCCCATGGTACATGGGATGATAAACCAGCAACAAGCAGCAGTGAAGTATGACGAAGAAATAGACTTATCCTTCGAGGCAATAGCACGAGACCAATATGCTTGATCACAGTTAACGAGACCAAAGCCTGTAATGACCGATTGGACAGCAAAGATTGCACCGTTCTTCGATCTAAAAGTGAGGTATGAACCCTGGTAATTACCCTCGATTGGATAGATTTTGGCAACCTCTGTCAATAGCTCCACCATCTTCCCTGGTGATCCAATTTTTGAAGAGTCCCCTGAATAGACAACAAAAGCAAATATCAAAATAAAGATCAATAGGATGAAAGTGTGAATGGCATCAGCAATGAACGTAGCTCTTAGCCCACCAAAAAACACATATATGGCACAAACGAAAGAGATCAACCAGATAGAAGCATAGTAATTAATGCCACTCACAGCAGAGACGACTGATGAGCCACCTAAGAGGATACAAGCAGATACGACAGAGTTACACACAAAGGCACACCATAAGAAAGCCAGATGACCAGGGGTGCCATATCTGAAGTATCCCATCTCTGGGAAAGTTGTGACTAGGTTTGCATTGGCCTTCACCTTGGCAGCAATGATGGAGAATATACCAACCTGGGCTAAACCGCCGATAGCATAGTAATAAGAACCATTGATACCCAAATTATAAGACTGAGTAGCACTCTGTAACAATGTCAAAGACCAGGTCCATGATGACACGATACCACAACAGATCAACCCAAAAGGCACATTTCTCGATGAGGCAGTAAACTCATCAACATTGTCAGAATGCGTTTTTGTATATTTGTTCTGTATCCATGTGATGACATTCATCAACACAGCAAAAAAGAGGCCGAGTCCGATGATGACTGCGTAACCTGCACCTTGTGGTAGATTTGGTTCCATAATAAAAAAGTGGTTCCTGACAACTTCACAGTTTCTGTACCTTACCGTCCGCGAGGAGAATATGGTGCATCCTGACTTCATTTATAGTGAATCTAGAGCCGATGAAATTATAGATGTGTACAAAAAGCCATGGTTGTGCTAAATGGCAGCTAGAAGGTATAAATATGTCAACTGTGATGTTGCCGTACGGGCCCAGCCTTGTGATTGGTACAACTTCATAATATCATTCCCACTGATCTTCTCCTGCGTGCTAGATATCGTCTTGTCAAAGCCGAATGTGGCTCATTGAGGGCGGAAGGGCGCTTCATTTGGAAGAGGAAGCGATAATGTGCGAAAATGGATCTCGGCGGTACATCATCGCCACATAATCTCAGGTACCCTCGTACGCCAGCTTGCATAAAACATGTACAGTTGAAGGCATATGTACAATTATCTAGGATTTCAGGACATTCTCAACATTATAAATCCACCATGAACGATTATTGATTTCAGTATTGGAATGTTCCTTGTCACAGTAACTGCTCGTTGCCTGCATAACAGCGCAGTTTTCCTGATACTTTCGTCATCCTTCATTGAATATACGATAATCATATCAAGTAAAGCTTAAAAAGAACTTTCTGGTGTCTAATTTTAATTTATCCTAACTCCTCTGAAATTCATATGGATTTCAAAGTTTTTCGCAGTTCAAGAATTGATATCTAGATTCCATTTTAAGTCTTCGATCGATCTCTAAATCAAAGATTACGACTTTGACAAACGAAAAGACTGTCCCTACCGTCCAAAAATAATAAATTCAAGCCACTAATGTCATACTCTGACAGGACTAATAATGTTACTTGACATGTATTGATCAGGAGGACGCTTTTATCAGTTTCTGAGATCTGTAAGCGTATCTTCAAGTTGATGACTATGTCGTCTATGAAGGCTAGGGCAGATATTTTAACCTGGAATCTTTGGGGACTGGGAGGGGTGTTGTGGTGCCAACATCTCTGACTGAATTTGTTGTTGTTTCGGCAGTCAGTGCATCAGAGATGTGGAGATACAAAACCGTATGGAGCTTCTCAGTCTATGTCAAATCACAACCCTAAATATTGCTTTCAAACTAGTCAGTTTATGACCGTGATATATGTATCTGATATCATTTAGTACGTAAACTGCCATCAATCTTTTCAAACATATTTCGTTAGTCTTGAGAGTGAAATCTTCTGCAGATTTTCTACAAGTATCATCGAAAAAATACTACCATAGGACTACTGCGCTGAATTTTATTATTCTTGAGAGATTTACAACTGGAAAATTTGGCATAATGTGATCTTTAATTTATTATTTATATAGAGTGTAAAATGTCAGTTCATAGGTGAAGGTTATCATAAGTGGCATCGCCAGCCTTAACTCCAAAGTAGACCCTTTCAGCAGACTCCAGAGCCCTGTCAAGGTCACCAATGTCCTCCCCTTCAAGAGGATTGACACGACCTGGTACGGCGAACTTCTCAATGACCGGATCAAACCACTGTTCTTTGATGTAATGGAAGTCATAGTAATGGAAGAAAATATTATCACCAGTCTCTGCAATTCTCTGTTGTTCCCATTTGTACTGTTGCTCTTTACTTGGAAGAGATCTCTGACCACTCCAGACACCAGCCAGCGCAACAGCAGCAGCTTCTAATGAGTGGAACTTAGTAGAACCAAGTGTCACACCTACGAAGCCCAAAGTTGGATCTTCGATAGTGAAGATGTTGTAGTACAAACCACCGACACGAGAACTACCAGTTGCCGTGTCATTGTGGCCAGGTGTCGTGAGTTCGATGAACTGGTTGTTTAAAAATGGCCAACGCCAGTGATAACCAGTAGCAAAGATGATGTGATCTGCTTCAAGTTCAGAATTATCTTCAAATGTGACCAACTTCCCCTTGATTTCAGTAATACGTGGTCTAGTCTCAGAGGCTTCAGCTGCCTTCTCCAACCATGGATAGATCTCTTTCTTTCCTGGGGTACGAGAGATCACAACTTTCCCGATAGCGTCGATATATTGGACAATATCGATACCACTGAGTGAGGAGCCAACTATGAGCACAGTTTTATCCTTGAACTGTTCAGATGCTCTGAAAGACTTGGAGTGGCTGATAGATCCAGACTCTCTTCTATCCAAACCTGGGATGTATGGGATATATGGAGTAGAATAATGACCAGTAGAGACAACAACCGCGTCAAATGCTTCACGGTACCATTGATCAGTAGCACCCTTATTGCGTCTGAGAGTCAAAACCCATTGATCATCTTCCTTGGAGACACCCTGCACTTGCGTTTGCAATCTTACGTGCTTCTTCAAGTCATTATCATCTGCGAACTTTTCGAGGACTTGGTTAACCTCTTGATGAGTGATCAGCGGTTGGATGACAGTCTTCTCTTCACGAGGTTGAAAAGGGATGGATGAGAAACGCATGAATCTTCTTGGAACGTTGGTGTACAGCTTTGGATAAACACCTGAACGTCTCCATTGGTTATCATTGTTCAAAGCTGGGGTCTCCAATGGAGAATCAACAGTGTGGTGCGTGAGATCAGCTGGCGGATTCAACACTGGGTGGACCTTTTCAGGGTTCCAGTACTCAGAATGAATCAGTTCGCCAGTGACTTCATCAGCCTTCTCGTTAAAGACCCAGACACCACCAACATGGTCTTTCTGTTCAAAGACAACAACTTTATCAAAAGCTGGTACACCGCTTTCCTTCGTGTTCAAGAACTCATATGCACTTGCAAGACCACCAGGGCCTGCACCAATGATAGCGATGGTCTTTGGATTCCTAATAGTCATTATGTTTAGTTATATAATTTCGGAAGTCAAATGGCTCATTGGGGAATTTCTCTGTGTATTTATATTGTTGAAGTTATGGTTGTCAGGCTATTTGGAGCCACACTTGTGGAGATGAAGTTTCCATTAGTGCACCGTGCGGTCGTACGGTAATAGTCACGTCTGATATTCGTCAGATACTCGATGTTATTAGGAATACAAGCGCAGCAGTTACTAGTTATTGCACACAAGACAAGTCATTGTTAACGATCCATCTCCAACTCGTTCATGCAACTTCTTCCACAGTAGTGGAAGTCCGTTCGGGAACCGGGCCTTCTCGAGATTACCCGGATTTACATGGCCAGCGGCCATTCGATTCTCAGGGGAGGTGAAACAATTCTTTAGAGAGACAAACAGTGTGAAGAACGTAAACAACGTAAACGAACCACGACAAAAGACAGCCATGGCTCTTTATCCTGATGCCGTTGTAGATTTTGTGCTTGAGCAGCTGGCCTACGAGGGCACGTCTGGAACCTCGTGGGACCGGCTATGGGTCATTGTTGGTGAGAAGTACCCTTTGGACGAGTTGTACAAGAGTATGATTTACTCATGGATCAGAGACAACGCGAATATCGAACACTTGGACGCGTCCGGTAAGAAGCTGATCTATGCCCCTGTTTCGTGCCATGCTGCTAAAGATGTTCTGGTGAAGGTCACGGATGAATATGCGTGGATCGCGTTGACAGGTGCCCCTCAGAAGAACAATAGTGTTCCAAACTCTTCATTCCAGTTACTCTCTGCAATTGCCCAAACACGTTCCGAAGGTATCGACTCGCTGGCTCTGATTCAAGTTACAAAGCAGGACAACAGAAGTTTGACCTCCAGAATTAAGAAGATCTCTCACTTGATCAAGAAAGTTCAAATCACCAAGAATGGTCGTTTATTGCAATTGTTCATCCTCTTGAAAATGTTTGATGAGGACAATTTGAAAGGCTTATCTGTTCCTTCCAGAAACAATGAGCTCGCTATCCAAATCGGTGAGTTGAAGGAGAAAATCGTCAAAGCTACTAAGGAGGCAAGATCTGGCCTGAGACAAGTGCTGGATCTCCGCAGGGAACTAGAGATGGATAAGACCCCAAAGCTTTGTACGGTATTCAGATCATCGGTCAACTACTTGGAAGCTACCGGCCACATAGCGAAAGTGTTGGTTGTCTCTCCAGTCTCACCAACGAACAAGATTAGGGCAATCAAGTTCTTGAAAGACTACACCACAAACGATGATAACATTGATCTAGAGGAGGAAGAGGATGAAGAGATACCTTTCAATAATGACCTTGTTGACGATCAGTTGAAGGAGATGGATGAGGAAGAAGGGTCGGCTCCACTGAAAAACATGGTTGACTTCCAAGTTGTTGACAGTATTGCGAATACTACGGAATTACCTGGCTTCAACAGATTTTATCCCTTCCAGAACCAGCTGTTCGAAATCGCAAATAATCGTGGTACCGTTGGTGTTGCTGCCCCCGAACTCTTGGATCTCATGTTCGGTCGCCAATGCTCTCGCCTTTTCTCTAAATTGGTTGAGTATTACACATCGGGGAAATTCATCGCCCATATTGCTAATTATGGTATTGTGAGACATTATGATTTCAAAGGTCGTTCCAAATTCTATAGATATCTCTCACGTCCCAATCTATTGAGTCTTTCATCACAACCTCCAGATCCACAAGGTTCATCGTTACCGAAACTAAACTTGCCAGGGTACTCACTAAAAGAATTGAACAAGAAGATGTATTGTCCATTGATCTCACGGCCAACTGTGGATGTTGATGAAAATGGAACACGTTCAATAAATTGGTTTGGAGCTTCTGATTTTTCACAGTCTGCCCCATTGACGCCAGTGGACCCATCTGCTCCACCCAAGCGCAAAAGAGGTCGCCCTAAAAAGGGTGAAGAGAAACCGAAGGCTGAAAAGAAATCAAAACAGGTTAGAAAATTGGAGCCTGTGGCAAAGCCAGTAGCAGCTGAGGTCATACAGAATAAAGCAGGTGATGGTTCTTTGGTTATTAGTGATATCCAAGGCCATTCTTTCAGATCTATTGAACGTCTCTCTGCCATTTTGAGAGTGTTGGATGATCATGATGGTGTTATTGAAAACAATAGGATCTTCCGCGATGAAATCAATAATGAACTGGGCTTTAACGTTGACAAGAAGACGTTCCATAATGATGTCAACTCTCTTGTGGATCAAAAGAAGATCAGATTGGAAGAATTTGCCTTGGAAGATGGATCTACCAAGAATTTAGTCATAGGTGTCCATGCAACTTTTGCTGTTATTGAACATTACAAGAGGATGCTGTTGACTGCTGATAAGAAGCATTCCACAACAAAGAAACTTGAACAGGTGAATGCAGATGTTGATTTCTTTGACATGGAACTGCGTGATACTTTTATCACTGTGAAAGATACATCTAAACCGTCAGAACCTAGTATAGGTCCACCAAAGGGATCAAAATTACAGGTAAAAAAAACTGAGAAGAAACCGGTAAAGGCGAAGGCTAAAGGCCTTGAAACACATTTGGAAACTCCAACTGAAGCTTCAACGCAAACTGGCTCCTCTACGAACTTTGATGATTTATTGGTTCGTAAGAAACGGGCCAGGGTAGAGCCTGTTAGTTCCACCAGGGTTGGTCGTAAACGTCGCTCTGGTCAATTGGATTCTGAGTCGATGATGCTCTTGTTCAAAGCTGTTATTATTTGTAAGACGCTGAATGAGAATCAGATCGATTGGGTCAAAATATCGGATTTGGAGCCTTTCAAAGGGATCCCACCGGATGAACTAAGGGCTCGTTGGCCAAGAATCCGTATGATGATGGGATCTAATGGTATCCAAGTTGCAAGACGGACATGGAAACGTATGTTATTGCATGAATTACGCCAGGGGAATATCCTTCCTGAAGCTGTTGAAGAGATGGACGTTGAGGCGATGCTATCATGTTGGAATAACGATGTGGTTCCCCTTGGTACATTGGATGACTCGGGGGAGAAGCTGTTTGTGGATGTTGAAGATAACTTCAAACATTATAACTTTGTGAAGGCTGAGTCGTCTTATACTGACGGACAGTACGACAGTAACTCCATGGTTCAAAGAGAGAATTTCCTTGTTGGTAAAGTGTTCACTTATTCCGATAAGGATGATGAACCAAGTAAGGAGATGACCAAAGAGGATCTGATCAGAAACATCATTATTGCGATTGTTGCCAGTGAACAGAAGTTTGAGCTGAATAAGCTAAGTTCCTTAGAACATTTCACAAAGGAAGAAGTTGATAAAGTATTCTTGAAGATGTCAAAAAAGAGAGAGATTGTTGTGTCTGGAGATTCTAAGGTGCTTTTGGGTGACCGTTTGAGCAGTGTCATTGAAGATAACTCATATGATTACTCTCTGGAGAAGGTCTCCAAATTCCAGAAATTGTTGAAAGAGTTATGTTCTCATGATAAAGGTTTGGTTCTGGATCCTGTTTTTGACAACTCATGTATGGTTCCTATCTTGGAGTTGATCAAGGATAGCAGTCTAAACTTGACAAGAGTGGATCATTACAGAAAGGAAGTTTTGAATGGGTATGAAGCTAGAACATTGGAGAGAGAGAAATTGGACTGTGACATCATACTGTCCAAGGGTTCAACGGAGATCCGTGGTGCGCCAGAGAAGTCAGTACCTGTGCCACATGGGAAGCCATGTTCACGTATATGGATCGATGTGAATGGTGAGATCAACAGGACACTCTGGTTTAAGGTCGTGAGAGCTATGTTAACCACTGTGCTCTCACATCCCGGCATCACTCTAAGCGGTATCTCTGAAGCAATGACGCCGCTCTTAACACTGGAAGAGGTGAAGCTAGTACTGCAGTGGCTTGTTGATTCGCATTCCATCAAAAGAGGTGAGATGTGCGGATACTGGTTGGAGTCCCAATGGTACATGGTGTTGTGAGGATGTTTAACCGTTTCTCGGGATGAAAAAAGTTGTAGACAGAAACAAGTAGACAGAACTTCCATTTAAAAGACTACAAAACCATCACAACAAACTATGCCTCCAGTCCAGCAAATGCAGTACGGCCAAGAGCCTTCGAACTTTGAGAAGTTCAAGATGGGTGCGATGATGGGAACCACCGTCGGTGTCGTCGTTGGTGTTCTTTTTGGTGGATTCTCCATCATTACTCAGGGCCCAGGACCAAACGGTGTGATGAGAACATTGGGCCAGTACATCGGTGGTTCTGCAGCTACTTTCGGTCTCTTCATGTCTGTCGGCTCTGTTATCAGATCTGATAACGAGCTGTTGGAATTCAAGGGTTCAAAGGCGGAGGCTATGGCCCTCACCAGGGCAAAGTTCGAGGTGCTGGGTGAACAAGTGAGAAGAAGATGAAAACAAAAAAGTTGGTGAGCCCTGTGTAAATAAGATTATCTGAGAATGTGTAAATTTCCGGCTCTTGTAGTGTTTTTCTATGTCCTTTCCTATAATTTCCTCTCTTCCTCTTTTCCTCCCTTATAAATTCTCCTGTTGATCCTCGAAATAAAGGCAACCATCAACCACCAACCACCAAACAGATAATGAAGGACTTCGCGGTCACATTCAACCAGGACTTCTCATGCCTTGCTGCTGGCAGCGAGCAGGGGTTCAGGATTTTCAATGTGGACCCCTTTGGGGAGTGCTTCGAGCTAGGTGAGTTGTTGTTAGTTTGTTATGACATGGTATATTAACAGAACAAACCAGATGACGGTGTTTCTGTGGCTCAAATGCTCTTCTCCACCTCACTGGTGGCTGTTGTCGGTTCTGGCAGTAAGCCAACGTCATCTCCTCGTCGTCTACGTATCCTCAACACGAAGAAACGGTCCAATATCTGTGAACTCACCTTCCCGACAGCCGTACTGAGCGTGAAGCTGAACCGCAGGAGGCTCGTGGTGGTGCTTGTAGACCAGATTTACATCTACGACATCAGTTGTATGAAGCTGTTGCATACCATTGAGACCTCGCCGAATCCTGGTGCCTTATGTGATCTCAGTGCCCATGATGATTCCATATTGGTTTATCCCACCCCAGGGCCAACAGTTGCATCCCCTTTCAATACAATGAATAACGTCAAAGATGCTGGTTCGGAGATAGGGACTGTTGTTCTGTTTGATGCCTTGAACATTGCCCCCTTAAACATTGTCAAAGCTCACAAGACTGACCTCGTTACACTGTCTTTGAACTCTAGTGGCACTCATCTTGCAACTGCTTCGAATAAAGGAACCATCATCAGAATATTCAGTACACTCACCGGTCATAAAGTGGCACAATTCAGACGTGGCTCTTATGCTGCTCTTATCCAAAGTATTGCATTCGATTTGGGCTCAAAACTGGTTGCAGTTGCCTCAGACACTGGGACAGTTCATATCTTTCAGTTGAACACGGAAGAAGTGTCACCATCTGAAGAAGATAACGATGAAGAAGATGAAGAAGAGAGTATTCTCCCGAGAAGTGGTGGTAATAGTGGTTCTGTACCTGAACCAAAGAGACAGCCTTCAATCGCAGATAGAGTGTTAATGAATTTACCAAAGAATATCACAGCAATATTGGAACCGCAGAGAGATTTTGCCTTCTTGAAAGTTCCAAATAACCAAAAACAAACACATACAGTTGGATTCAATGGAAAAGACGTCCTTGTCGCGTCATCGGATGGTTCATTATACGTTTATACGATCCCCCAGAAAGGTGGGGAATGTGTCCTAGTAAAAGAGTACTCCTTGGAGTGAGTGTTATATAGTGTATAGCGCACATTATATAGTGCAAAATGTATATTAAGAAGGTTTGAGATGAATATAGAATCATACTGATCATCATGGCCAGCCGTGGTCAAACAACATGCTCACCGATTCACCATTATGGATTCTTCTAATGGCCTCACCAAAGATTCTAGATACATCCAAAACTTCCAATTTATCACCAAGATGCTTGATATGCTCGTCTTGTGGTACAGAGTTTGTCACAATGATCTTATCTATAGACGAAGCGTCCACTCTGCTAATGGCATCTCCTGAGAAAATCGCGTGTGTGATCAAGGCATAAACTTTAGTAGCACCTTGAGCCTTAAGAAGTTTAGCAGCCCTGGTGATTGTGTAAGAAGTATCGACCAAATCATCCACGAGAATACATTCTTTACCCTTGACATCGCCAACAAGCATCGTTGTAGCGTATTTCAACTTCTTTTCAAGATTTATGGATAAATCACTAGAACCAGAGAGTGACATTGGTTGTGAAGTTGTTGTACCATCTGAAGAAGACGGTGGTTGATGTAATCTTCTCTCCTTATGAATCAGGGCAAATGGCATTCTAAGAGCATCAGCAATAGCTGTAGCTCGTTTTGCACCGCCGGCATCTGGAGAAACCATCACACAGTCATGATAATTAGGGAAGTGAGTAGTGATGTAGTGTTGTAAGATCGGCTTAGAATATAGGTTATCCACTGGGATATCGAAGAACCCTTGGAATTGAGGATCGTGTAAATCCATAGTGATGACATGATCTGCACCAGCCGTGGTCAGTAAGTTGGCAATCAAAGTACCACTCTGGGCAACCCATTGCTTATAACCGGCATTAGTGGCCAAAGTTCCACCAGAAGAATCGCTTGTCGCATTGGCTTTAGTCTCTGGGATTCTTGGGATTCTTGATTGATCCTTCACTGGAGATGGATGTGCCAATTTGAACAACGGAGGGTTTGTCTCCTGTTGAGGATAGCTTGGATCTCTTGAAACGGATCTTGGTGTGTTTGGAACACTCTCAAAAGTGTATTCAGACTTTGGCTTGGATACCAGGGGGGCGCCCTTCTTTGTGTATGGGATATCAGGTTGTCTTGAGTAAGGGAATAATGGCATCACTGCCGTCACTCTCTTAGCAGAAGCAGTTTTGCAGGCACTCAAGATGATGAGAAGCTCTAAAAAGTTGTCATTCACATGGCCACAGCCGGATTGGATCACATAGACGTCTTTTTCTCTGACAGATTCATTCACACTGATGGATGTTTCACCATTGGAGAATTTGCCCAGTTGGATTCTTCCTTTGTCCAAGGACAAATTCTTGCAGATACGCTCAGTGAGATCAGGGTGCGATGATCCGGAGAAAACAACGATATCGTGAACCATAATCAAAGGTCTTTACAGTATGATCTCTTCAAGGATACCAAAGAGAGAATAAATTTTGATGTTATATGCGAGTTCATGGGAAAATTTTTGAAAGCCGTCGGGCACATGGGGATCCATTGATATCGTTAGTATGGGGACATTACGCTCAATTTATAGGCCTGTCAGTGATTTCATGTGATTCAAATTGTAATTATTGGCATAAATCTACTTATCTCTCCTCATTTGCCATTTTTCCCTTCCATTATAACCCATAATCAAATCTGTTTATCCCAAAGGGGAAATATTTCTTAATTCAGAAGTTTCTGTGATTTTTTCTGTTGTGGGTTCCTCGGGAAACAACTTTCTCTTTTGATCTCTTTATCTCTCTTTATCGGTTTGTTCTTAAGATCAATTGACAATGATAAACGCTCTGTTCATATTCAGCCAGGGTGGCGACGTACTCATCTCACGCCTTTTCAGAGATGGAATCAAGAGAAACATATCAGATGTATTCCGTATACAAGTCATCTCGAATTTGGACGTATGTTGTTGTTTCTTTACCCAATGAAATGAGTGGATGCTAACACACAAACAGTTGAGATCCCCTATACTGACCCTTGGATCCACATCTTTCCTTCATATCAAGCATGGCGGACTGTGGATAGTGGCAGTGACACGGTCCAACGCAGACGCCTCTGTGATCTTTGAGTTCTTGTACTCGTTTCAACA
This sequence comes from Williopsis suaveolens, assembly GCA_003708225.3. NCBI lineage: Eukaryota > Fungi > Ascomycota > Saccharomycetes > Phaffomycetales > Wickerhamomycetaceae > Williopsis > Williopsis suaveolens. The sequence continues at coordinate 90,519 of PPNS03000016.1, read as the reverse complement.
GCTTTTGACACAATACTTGGGTGCACTGAATGAAGACACAATAATGGACCACTTTACTATAATATATGACTTATTGGATGAAGTCATTGAGTGTGGATACCCACAGTCCCTGGATTTCAACACTTTGAAACAAATTATCCCACCAGTGAGCAATGGTAACTCTTCAAATGTTTCCAAGATCACCAGTAAGAAGGCCTCGCGCATTGATATGAACTCTGAGATACCCTGGAGGAAGCCAGGTATCAAATATCGAAAGAATGAGATCTACTTGGATGTCTACGAAAAAGTAAACGTGTTGATCTCACAGGACGGTAAGATCATCAAGTCTTACATTGACGGGCATATTGATATGAAGACCCATCTCTCGGGGATGCCAGTGTGCAAATTTGGTTTCAACGACTCTTTGAGCCTGAATACTGGTGATTCGGATTGGCTGAGTGAATACGATGTGAAGAATCAAAAGGCTATTCCAAAAGCGGCTGCTGGATGTGTCATCCTCGAGGATTGCAAATTCCATCAATGTGTGGAGTTGGACAAGTATGATTCTGATAGAGTGATTCAATTCATTCCCCCAGATGGGGAGTTTGAACTGATGAGATACAGAGCCTCTGAGAACTTGAATTTACCTTTCAAAGTGACGCCGTTCATCTCTGAAACAGGGTTGAACAACTTGGAATTGAGACTGAGTGTGAAATCTCTATTCCCTGCAAAACTCACAGCCACTGATGTTGTTCTCAAGGTACCAATGACAGACATCATCGATGCTGACTTTGCCTCATCCGGTGGTAAGGCTAAACTATCCACCCAGGATGGATGTATTCTGTGGAAGTTCAGCAAGTTTAGTGGGCTCACTGAACATTCTCTTACCGCAAATATCACGCTAGCACACACGAATCAAAACTCATTGGTTTCTTCAAAGGCTCCAATCACCTTGGCGTTTGAGCTGTTGATGTTTAGTAGTTCAGGGTTGGTGGTAAGATTCCTAAAAGTGCTGGAGAAGTCGCACCATTACAGTACGATCAAATGGGTGCGGTACATATCACAAGGAGGATCATATGAAGTGAGATACTGAAGTGACTTCGAAGAAAACACACATATACTCCTCACGTCACCAGAAATGACAATTCTCGAATGTATACACAATCTATCGTCCTTGTTGTAGGCTCATGATTTGTGGAAACCAGTCTCCAACCACAGAAATGTGTCAAAGTCCAAAACCGGAAATATTGCCTCTTTCAGCCATTTTCTGGTGTTTTTGTTTCACTTTTTGCTCTCAGCCCTCACCGACGAAATTGACACATCCTACAACTGCAACGGAGGGCCGAACGAGGGCATTGCGCTAGCACAGAGATCATTCCATATACTCCGTCGTTCCATAACACATCCACTGACATATCCAATTGGAAAATAACAGACACAAATGCCCGCCAGAAAGATTATCTTTGGTACGCTGGTTGGTGTCATCTCATCAGCCACGCAGAGTGTTGGGTTAACCTTACAGAGGAAATCACATATACAAGAGGACTTGATTCCCGTTACTGAATCAAGAAGACCCCCGTATAAGAGACCACTGTGGCGTCTTGGGTTCATACTGTTCCTAATAGCAAATCTCCTTGGGTCAAGTATACAGATCACAACACTTCCTCTCATCATCCTGTCGCCGTTACAAGCTGTTGGGCTGGTATTTAACTCTGTATGTTCTGCCACTATACTCGATGAAGGATTCACAACGCTCTCAACTACTGGCACAGCACTCGTTGCGTTTGGTGCACTTGCAATTGCTGGTTTTGGGAGCATTGAAGAGCCAAATCACTCATTGGATGAGTTGCTTGCATTGATGGCCAGACCACCGTTTGTCTTATGGATAGCGTTAAGCTGTTCTCTTGTAATATTACTACTCATCTGGATATCTGTGGTGACACAGATACATAAGCGTCCATATGAACTGGTTGACTTACCACAAGGGACTAAATTCATAAGGCCATTGATTGATGTACACAATGAAAAGTTCCGTTTCATTAAAGGATGTCTCTATGGTGTCATTAGTGGCACGCTATCTGCTCATTCGCTTCTATTGGCTAAATCAGCAGTGGAATTGCTCCTCAATGCCATATTGGGTTCGAATTACTCCAATTTTAGGAATTTGAAATGCTGGTTGATCATTGTCAGTTTCTTTGTTCTTGCAATCACTCAACTTGTGTTTCTTAATAAAGGGTTGAGGTTTGTTTCAACATCTGTTCTGTACCCTTTGGTCTTTTGCATCTATAACATTACGAACATCATCAGCGGCTTGATCTTTTATAACCAATTGCATATACTGTCATGGTTCCAAATATCGATGATTGGAGTGGGAACAGTACTCGTTCTTATGGGTGTTCTTTCCCTCAGTTGGAGATTAGAGGATCATATAGATGTGAAGGAGTCATCATTCATCAATGAACACACGTCTTTGATGTCTCCAGTATTGACGGATACAGAGAGAACAGGATATGTCTCTTTTGGATCTCCGAATGGTGAATTTCAACCAAAATTGGAGTTCCCGGAGAGTAATCAAGAAATTGAGAGTCCCAAGTCGATCTTCAGATATGGATCTATCATGGATCAAGGTTCTTTCCAGCCAAAGGGGAAAAGACGCAGTAAACGAGTACTATCTTACGAGCAATCTGAGTTATTGAACCAGCTTAATCAGATGGATATTTAAGGTGTTGCTATTTTTAAAAAAACTGTTCACCAGAGCTTAGTCATGTTGGCTCTCCTCCTCTGGTGGGATCACAAAGGCACCAGCAAGATCCAATGCAGCTTCGTCGAGGCTATGATGAGCATAACTGAGAACACCAACTCCGCCGGCATCTAAAAGGAAATTTGGATTTTCCAGCAAATATCTGTACTTTTCAATTTCGACTGGTTCCACTGCTTCATCTTCATAGGACTTGATATATGGAGCAGTAGAATCATCCGCTGGTGCTTCATGACCCAATTTGAACCATAAGCCAGCAAAGTAACGTAAAGTGTGACCATGAGCGAAGAGCATAATATCACATGCTTCTCCGGCATCTATAGCTTTCTTATGAATGTTTTGGATTCTTGCAATAACTCTAGACAATCTAAGACCAACTTCCCTAGTAGACTCGCCATTCTCACAGCCATCTCGCCAGATGGACCATGGTCTCTCCTTGTCCAGTCCTCTTTCTTGTCTCAATGCAACGATTTGCTTAGTCAAAAGCCCTTCGTAATCACCGTATTCAAACTCCCTCAAGTCGTTATCCACAACGACTTTTACATGCGCTCTTTGTTCAGAAGTCAGCGATTCCAGTACCAAATCTACAGTCTGCAAAGCACGTTTGCGAGGGGATGTAAAGATATACTTCAAGTTCTCAGCTTTCACAAACTCCGTAGAGAAAAGGATCTTACCCGTACGTCTCATCTGGCTGACACCAAAGTCTGTGAGAGGCAGGTCTGTCACTGACGTGTACTGTCCGGATTTGGACCACTCAGTCTGTCCATGACGGACGAAGAGGCATCTCGGTGTTGGTGCTTTGCCCATTTCTGTGTTTGTTACTATTGTTCTACAATTCCTGCTGTAAAGTTAACAAGGTTGATCTTTTTATATGTCCGGCACATTTAGAAGGACGTCAGCAGACCGAACGTCAAACAATCAACACTGTTAATAGGGCCGACAGAAATGGCACAACCAGCGATGAGCCCGTGCTCTTGTATCTGTGCTTGTAGAACCCTTCACGGGTATCAGCGATGAAGTCCATCATTGGATCCAGCATCTCTGGCCCGCTTAAGGGGGAGTCCTGGACCGGTGTGTCCATCACAGACGGTAAGTTATCGTGTAATGTGACTGGTTGGATCTCTGACTCCTGTGAATATATCGCAGGTGCCATTGAGATTTGCATCATGTCAAGATCAAAGACGGTATAAATGGCCCTCAGGAAGGCATGGCCTAATACCACCTGAGACCCTTCTTTTGGCAAGAAGCCAAGAAGACAGTACTTCATCTCTCTACTATATAATGGGTTATCCGCTAAGTTAGGGAGGGCCACGTTATTATTGGTGATAAAGTGTGATAAAGGAATACTCATCACTGTGGTTCCAAATTTGAAAGATACTATGCCGTTCGATGGACATTGAACAGCGTATTTGTTCTTTGATACTGAAATTCTCTCAGGGAACAATGAGATGAGAGATTCATACATCGATCCCGGTAAGTACGTGAACACTGACCCAGTATCAGGTAAGGCCGTGGTCAATTCATCTTGGAATCCTTCACTCATTTCAAACAGGTGGTAGTCCCTTGTACTGTTGTTGTCATCGTCACGCAATGTGAGAAAGATGTCAGAAAGGGCAAGATCAAACTTTCTAGGTAGCAAGCTTTCTGCATTTTCATTCATAATTGTCATTGTGGTCAAAGGTGGAACGAATTTGGCCTTATCAAACCCACCAAAGACCAGTTCACCCTCATCACTGAACTCATTGTTTAACCAGATGCTGAAAATGGCTCTTTCAATCTTCTGTTCTTGCTTCAATGCCATGACAAAGTGATTGTGTCTATATATTGGCTTTCCGTAGCTAATCTCATGATTTGGGATCCCAAGGGCAAACACCCCAAATGAGGAGTTGGTCGTTGTTCCCAACCCAAAATCATAAAGTATAGACATATCATCACCAAGGGAGAACTGATCCTGAACAAAAACTCCTGAGGCAGAAGTGGAATCACCATACCTGATATCAAAGCGTTCTTTTGTCCGGCTGCAACTCTTTGAGTTTTTAGATGCAAATAAACCGTTCTTTTCACAATCAAGTAGGTTCTCATTCTTTACACTCTTATGCATTGGTTTTTCACCAATAATAGGTTTACAATATGGGTTCTCTGGTGTAACAACCCATGTGATATCTGACCCGGTGTCTAAGAGAAGTTCAACCTCTTGTTTTGGTGTTCCAATGTTTGCTCTGACACCAAAATAGTGACCACGGTTTTGTAGTTTGACACCAAATGTATGGCCAGGCCAACGACTAGCAAAGGCCACTGCTAAGAGGAAGGAAATGATTATTTTCATAGCTGCTGTCCTTCTTTTATCTTTGCTAACTAGTAATTATTACCTATAATGAAAAGAGAGGATTCCTAAACGGAGAATAATGAATTCCCCAACTATTTAAACCATCGCTAGATGTTTGAGCGCTTAGCCATCACCGAGATGATCCACGAGAAGATTAAAGTGTCTTCGCCCAATTGGGCCATTGTGAGGATTATGATGACCAAGAAAAGTTACAAATTTGAAATTTATCCTAAGAAGTTTGAAAACTATAGTCTATGGATAATGGAAGTTTTAAGTTTATCAAGATTCAAGTGCTCACTGCTCACTGCTCTGTGCTCAACAATACCAAACTTCAGTTCAATAACTTCTAAACACGAACTCTTCGTATCGCTGAGGCACATTTGACGGGCAAGGCGTAGGATTTCGCCCCTAACACATTCACCCGCACACCAGATGTTAAGGGCACGCAACTATTATGTAGGAAAGGCCATTTTAGGCTGTTACCTCTTGCTCTCTCGCTGTTAAAAGGCCCCTGTTTGTTTCATAACACTAGCAATTACAAAAAATGGTCTGGTTTGGGAAGCAGAATACACAGAAGGATGAACAGCAAGTCGGAGCTCTCCCAGAGGAAGAAGTGTCTCAGAAAGTTGAGCAATTCGTCTCTGAGAACCCACTCTCGGTGTACCTCATCAATGGGTATGTTCATTGGTTGTCCTTGCCTAAATACTTTTTACTGACCGGTCTAACAGAGACAGAAACTCTCAGAAGAGCACAATTTGCAGAAAGAATGAAAATGGCGGACAGACGTGGGTCGTTTTTTTATGTTGTCTGTATATGTATCATACTAACACAGACAGATGTCTTAATCTGAGTATCAATGGTATCACACTCTTTAAGACAATGCAGGGAAAGGTATGTTTTCTAAATCTCACAATACGGTACATGCTAACACATCCAAGAACTTCTTTTGCTCACTCCCACCAGACGTGGATGCAACTCATTTCGAATGCAGAAAGATCACCTGAACACATATCTATCATCTATAGTATCATAAATATTCAGTAATCCTTTGAATGTATTCAATAAAGATATGGCTTTAGCAGCTATATCCATCTCATAAATGAGTCCCTCATAATCCCAAAAATCTGCCATTCCAACACGGTCAGGCAACTCGTTGAGACCAAAAGTGTCAACAACGCCGAATCCAAGGACGAGGAACCCACAACAAAAGAGACCAGTCAAAGGATGTCGGATCAGACTTTTGAAGAGCTCATCAGTGAGAAATTCTCCCAGCTTTCTGAATTCATCGATGAAACGGTGGGGAAACACCCTGAGTATGACCCTCTGAACAACAGGCTCAAAGATCTCTCACAGTTTGAAGCTATCAAAGAATTTGGCAACTTCTCCACTCACAGGAAGAAGGAGCTTCTGGTGGAACTTGCATGTTCCAAAGTTCTTGCTAACTTGATTAACCTGAGAGACGCGAGCAATGACTATAACTATAAGCATATAGCGCTTGTGGTGGAGATGGGGTTCTATTTGAAACAGATTGGTCTGGCCCGTTTCGATCTACCATACCTCCTCACACAGATCACCATCAATGAACTTCCAGTAGATTGGCTTCTGAGATTCTGGTCTTTCTTCGAATACAGAATACATGAGTACCGCGACATTAGACCAGGTGAGGCATTGGCTCCAACAAGATCCGCAGGTGTTACTATGATCATTACGTTGAACTTGAAACTACGTGAATTACGCAGGAATAATGAACCAAGACGTGACCTTCTCAAGGACAAAGTTCTATATCTAACGTCGCAGATCTTCCCTCTCTTTGACAGATGTTTCATCAACAAGAAGTTTGAACATAATATGGATTCCAAAAATGAACATCCTATTCCAAAAGGTGATAAGGGCTTGTTCTATTCTTTTTGGGATCTACAAGAGTTCTTCCAAGATCCAATCTCATTTGTAAAGTCGTTCAATCATACGGACAGCTTAAAAGGTCAGATCTTCTCCGTTATTGAACATCTACGCAGAATTGAACATAAGAAATGTGGTCCACTCCCTGGATCACAGGCATTCAGACAAAGGTCTGTTACAGACACTGATAACACATTGGAAAGATACGAGAGGCAAGATCTAAGTGAGTCTCAAAGAGTGCAGCTTTTGGCACTTGCCAATAGAGACTTCAGTCCTTTGTTCTTCATCGATAAAGAGAAGTTCTATGAACAATTGGAAGGTGATGCATCCTTGAGAAAGATTGTGTGGATTCAGTTATATATTGTATCTGGATATCTTAACTATATTCTACAAGGTCGCTTCACCCGCTCTTCTGTTAACTCGAAGATTGATAAGTTCCAAGAACAGTATGGGAAGAGAGGACAATTGATTTTTTTGAAAGATGTTCAACAGGATACTAGAAGAATCTTACAGCACTGCTATCCTGGATTAATGCGCTGCCTTCGAATCTACGATATCATTGGGTTGTATCACGTGAACCAAAGATTGCAAAACTATAAGACGTTTGACACTTATTTTGAAGAATTGGCCCTCCATGATGAGTTTTGGGATTCCATGAAAAAGAGAACCACAATCAAGCAAAGATACTGGGCCAAGTACGGTACTTCTGAGATTTCTAAACATTGGTTGATAAATACGGGTCTTGAGCTGTTGGAGAAAGAGGATTCAAAGGGGTCTGTTGCCGGTATTGGAAAGGAACTTGAGAGCTTAAGAGACGAAGATAAAGATAACGAATTACATACATGGAAATCTTTGAGGCTTGCAAAGAATGTTCACCTGTTCAAGTTCAATCAGGTGAATGACGCTATTGGCTTCGAAGGTCTGTTCGATCCTGATCTGAAGAAAGAATTCGATGATAAGGTTGCTAAAGTGGACGAGGAGAAAGAAGCCCTGTATCAGAAGTTGGAACTAGAAGACCGGGAGAGAGAGAAGGACTCATCTGACGTGAAAAGGCAGATCGAGACAAGGAAACTCGAAGAGGAGTCCAAGAGAAAAGAGCTGGAATTCCTCAGACGCGAAGAAGAACTTAAGAGAGAGATAATAAGGAAGAACAGAGAGAACTCTTCCGATCAAGAGGATCTAATCAACAAAAAGCGCAAAGCCAGTCAGGAACTCACAGATGTCAACCCTAAAAAGAGCAAGACAGAAATCCAGGGAGCCAGCTCTGCTGGTAGTATCCTAGATGACCTTCCATACTGAAATATACAAGCGTTTTAAGCCAGAAAGCCATCTGTATTGTCCCACGGCACTCGACAGGGTAACTCGGACTTATCAGTTGTTCCCCGATTGGGACAATCGCGAGCGGTGGAAGAGATAAGCGAACGGCTCGCCAAATCCGACGAATGTTTTGAGAACTTTTGACCTTGTTCTTTGTATAAATAATTGAACATTGCATCTGAGTGTCGGTGTACGCTGCTAACCCGTGATTATATTACAATATGGCGCAGGTGGAGCCTGTCACGAGCATCAACAAGGTGATCAACGACCAAGTAGAGTCTATGAGCGAGGATCATACTGAAGCGGACAGATCTTCGAAGGGTAGGAGACCAAGAAGGTCATACAATTGCGGACCATGTAAGAAGCAGAAGATCAAATGTGATACAAATATACCCTGTGGAGCGTGCTCTCGTCATAACAGGGTTGATCAATGTTTAGCTTCTCCACCAAATCCACCGTCTCCAGATCACAAGAAAAGGGTGAGGAAACAGTCCCTATCCTCCTTTGGTGAAATCACAACTAGCAGAAGAGCATCGATACCCAGTACCACAGCATCTTTGCAACCATCGTCTTCTTCGACATCTGTTGCAATGATTCCTCCTAGTGTCTCTTCGGATATGAGATTACCGTCATTACAGAACTACACAACCACATTCAAAGTCAGCGATAACCTCCCACCGTTATCAAAACCCTGGGAACCACCAACTTTCGCATTAGGACCAACATCAACAAATAGAGATGACGAAGTTATAGAGCTAAAGTGTCAAATGGCTCTTTTGACCGAGAGGTTGTCCTATCTTGAAGCACAAGTTACTCATAATGGATCTCTGAGAAATGATCATACACATTCCTTCCAAGAGGGTCTAAAAACCCTTCCTAAACCTGACATATTGACCAAAATGGCACAGTTCTTTAAGATGTATTTGAACAGACCTTTGGAGATCATTGATGATAAATCGTTGGATAGCAGATTAGAGTCTTTGAACGCGTATGGTGCAAAGAGTATTCCAAATAACAATGATTGGGAAAGCCTCTCACTTATCTCTATGATTGCAAGCCTCGCTGTTCTTCACTACCCTGTTCATGTTGTTGAGACCGAGCTGAAAATGACGCAGGATGGCGTCGTTTCTTATGCCAATTCCCTTCTCCAGGTATCAAAGAGTGCCCTGAATACTTTAAGGTACAAAGAATCTCCCAAATTGATACATGCACAGATCTTACTCCTGTACGATATCTCTTTGAGGCTCTTTAACAAGAAGAACTTGATAATGGCCATGGGCTCTGAGTTGGTGTCTATGGCATATGTTCTTGGCTTACAAACACTCAAGATTCCTCGAAACTCTTTAGAGCTGGAAGCACCTCAAAGAATCTGGTGGATCATCTGTCACAACGACACGTTGAACTCCTTGAAGTTTGGTATACCCACTCTCATACGACTTGATAGCTTACCCAAGGATCCTGTTGGAAGCTCACATATCCTGAAAGCTTTCATTTCTGCAGAGAGAACTGAGCATCATTCCATCATTACTCATATTGCCAAACTTACCATGATCTGTAATGAGATACCTCCATCCATGGGTGCATCTATGGCTGAATACTTGGAAAATCTCATTATGGCGGATAGGCAATTAACATCGTATCAGATCCCGCAGGCTTTCAGTTTCTTGAATCCAAGAAATGATATCTTTATGAACTTCCAATGTTGCTACTTGAACTTTTTCCTAGTGATCAACAGATTCAGGATATATCATAGTATCTATTTCTGTAATCCAAACAATGGTATCTGGTTTATCATGTTATCGATTATCGAGTCGTTCTTGAAAAAGTACATTGAGTTACGAAAACTTTATCCGCCAAGGGAATACCTCAACCATTACCTTCAGATCTCTGAGTATCCCATTATTGGGACGATCATCAACATGGTAATCCTTGCCACCGAACCAGAGCTGCTACCCCAAGGACTAAGGGATATCATTGTGAACTACTCAAGAACAATACTTGAAGATCTTGAACTGTTCCGCAACTCCATATTCAACGAGAAGATCCCCTTCTATAAGGAGGCCTTCTGCACAATCTCGAAATTGGCTATGTATATGCAACAGAAGACAACATCTGTTAGCCCAGATCAGCTCACAAGACAAATGGAACTTACAAAGGAGTTAAAGGAGTCTCGAGTCTTTGAATCCTTGGAATCCAACGTTGGCCTAATACCCACGAATGATTTCTTCAACGTTTATTTCAGCTCCATTGCACACCACTCACGGAATATGAAAGTGGTACAGCACTCCTGGAAGCTCGAAGGGGTCCTCGATGATGAGCAGATGGAGTTCTTATCGTATTTAGGCATCTGAAGATCTCTCTTTATCGGACGGCATCCTATTGTAGTTACGCACAGGAGCGCACAAAAGGAGTCCTCGGAGGTTTTACCCCAGACGCGAAAATCTCCGAAACTCCCCGAGAGAACTGCTGTTATAAAAAGGCACCGATCGAACCATGAACACTTTTGAACAACACAGAAAAGACAACAAAGACACATTACACACAATGGCGGCGAAGAAGACATTCCACAAGCCAACACAACCATTCGGCAGAACTGCTCCACAATCCGCGAAGTCGGCCCTTCCCCCTGGAATGTTGAATCTATGGGCTAAATGGAATTCTCTTCCGACAAGAGTCCGTCTCTATGTTGGCCTCTCTACCTTCGCTGTGGCATTCTGTGCCGACCGATACCTCACATACTCGGAGAAGCAGATTTCGAAGGGCAAAGTGACGGTGAAGCAACTTGGCAACCTCGAAGAGTGAAGTGGCCCTCGCCTGACACTTGTTGGCCTCTATTTATTTATTAACTTATTTATTCACAAATTGAACGCCACTCTACTGTTCAAGAATATACATAGAGTCGTAATATTAGCTCTTGAACCCGGATGAGTTCAAAACATTAACATGGTCATCAGTATCCAATGCCATCTTGGATACGCACAGAATCAAAACAAAAAATAGTCTCTAGTTCGTTAAAAAACGGAAGTGGTTTAGTTCTCAATGGTAGTGGAAAGTGGCTGTTGAGATAGCCCTTCCACTATAGCACTACCAGTATCGTCTTCAACCGACTGGTCGAGGTTCTCGGTACCAATTCTCTCAAGAATCGAGGGTTCACTCTTCAAGACAGAATTAATCTTTGCAACGATCTCCTTAGAGGTATATACCTGATCATTATCAAATCCGCACAAATCATAAATCTGAAGAAGATATGTCGGTACAACAGAAAGCTCCTCGTTATGCGCTATCAAGTAATCGACAACCTCGATGGCAAGATAGTAATTCTCACCTTCATTCTCACCAAATGCATCATAATAAGTGGCAGCGACTCCTTTGCCATTTGAAGGCCTTGACACTTCACTGGGTTTTGCATATAGCACATTTGGAGATAAGACGGTGGCCAAGTTGTGGACATCCATCTTAGAACCGCTCTGTTCATCAAGATGTGAAAATGAAGAAGCCCACATGAAGAAGAACAGTAGCACCTCCGCCAAATCGCGATGTGCCTTTGGTAGCAATGAGTAGCTCAACTCGAAGAAGATTCTTTTCTGAAGAGGGTCTTGGATCTTTTGGGAAAGAATCCAAATGTCAAACAACTTGAAAGTCAACAATGGATTTGGCATTTCTCTCAAGAACTTCTTCAACAGTGCAGATAGTTGAATGGCATTCTCCTTTTCAAGATTCGGCACTTTAGTAGGATTCGAATCGATCTGCTCGCACAATTCTCTCAAGGTCTTCAAGTTACCATTCTTTCGGAAAACGCCCTCAACAGACATGTCTTTCTGATACAGAGCAGTTAAAAGATCATCAATGAGAATTGGGATGCGAACTCTGGATGGACCATTACTCTGAGACGACTCAACACCAGTCTTTGCAGTAAGGTCTTTCAAGTCTGAACCAAAGACATTGCTCACATTAGGACTCTTCTTATCACCACCAAGACCTTTCAACTTGTCCCAGAAAGTTGGATTTTTCTTTATATCAATCAATCTTTGAACATCAATATCTGTTTCAATATTGAGTTTAGAGATCAAATATCCCAAAACAGCAGTGGAGATGTGAGTTAACATGACTCTCTCATTATCTGACAGTTGTGAATAGTACTTTATAGGGACTTCTTTCACAGAAGCGGCTCTGTTGGAAGGGGCTCTATCACCAGAACGATTAAGCGATCCAGGTTTTGACTTCAATCCTTTGAACAAACCTTCGTCTTGAAGTGGGTTGTGGTACTTGTATGTGTTTGGACGAAGCTCCCGAGCATGCTCAGCAGCGACAATTCTAGGAATATCATCCAATGTGAGCACTTTCTGGTTCATGATGACATTCTTTGCTCTGTGGAAGCTGTTCTTGCTGAGAGAAGGGCCAATAGGTTCATCCTCGACTGAAATCTTCTGTTTCATGATCGTCTCTGACATGAGTTTTGTTTCATCTTGATCGAGATCTTCCTTCGATTTGTTGACAATCTCAACGACAACAGATCTTCTTGCGACATCTCTTGAAGCGTTCTCAGTGATTGAAGTATTCTGTCTTGTTGATCTCAGTCTCTTGATCTCTTTCAAAGTCTTTCTGTAGTTCTGTTCCGTCTCTGCCACGGCATGATCATCAGCATAGCTTCTAGCTGGCTTGTTTTCATTCTCATAATCCATAACTGCTTTGGAACGCACAATTGCAATCTTCATTAAGTAGCTCAATTGCAGAAGTTTGGAGACAGGCTTGAACCCTGATTTGGCATCAGGGTCATCCATTGCGCATTGAGCACAAAGAACCCAGTTCTTCTTGGAGTTTAAAGATGCATCGGCAATACCGCCATAGGAGTGTAAATTCTTACGACAGTTTGTACAGTGCAGACAGTCATAATGCCATCTCTTGTCCAAATATTGGACACAATCGGATTCGACACTCTTTTGACAATGGAAACAAAGATCCGAGGCATCCACTGGGATATCCAAGGCAGAGAGTGAATCCAAAGGAATACTCTCGTGCTTCCTCAGCTCTCTTAGGAACTTATCCAAGGCATTTGTTGTGTGGGATGATTTGTTGTATTGCAAAGAGTTGTGAAGACCATACCTTATCAACAACTTGAGATAGTGAGCGAGACCAGTAACAACAGACAAGATCAAGTCTTGAGATTGGTTCGCATCAGTCACACCTTTGCTCGTCTTCCTTAGAATTGCAAGGTAGATCATGATCTTTGCGGAGAAGTTTCTCGGCTCCTTCTTCAAAATGTGGAATGTGACATCTTCATTGTTTGAAATGGAAAGGCTGGCCAACGAGGAATGATCGGGCTCAATACCAAGTCTGTGTAGACTTTCAAGACTTTTGAACAAAGCATCAACTTTAAGAACGAGTCTCGCTGTAGCTGCCAGTCCCCATCTCTGATCGTGAGCAGAGGCGTATTGTAACATATCTGAAATACACATGGCTGCATCTTCTTCAAATTTGAAAAGTGTGGTCCAAATCTCTGAGATCTTCTCTGAAGCCTTTGACTCCATATTGATTAGTTGTTCTGGTGTCGGGTTTATATCAGGCATGTTCTTGATATTCTCCTCGGTTGGTTCAATCTTTGGAAAGGACGATAAGCCGATGGTACTGGGCGTGATAGCGACGTTCCAGCACTTGTGAATCATATAGCATTCGACGTGCCATTTTTGATTTCTTCCACCTCTTGAGATCTCGACATATTGTTTGAGTATAGCAAAATCACAGCCTTCACAACGATCAATGAAGAACTTGGAGAAATGGTAATGACAATAGATATCATTCTCATGGTTGAAGAAATCTTCATCGGTATCAAACTTCTTTGAGCAGATTTTGCAGCAAAAATGTTCAGAATCATACTTTCTACCAAACACTGTGTAGTGAGTTCCTTTCAAATACGAGTTACAGATACAACACACCAATCCCCTTCTCTTGTAGAAATGTTCTTCACAAAGAGGGATCTTCTCACCACTTTCGGTATCGAAGGGAAAATATCTTGAAAGTATTGGCACCCCACAATCTGCACAACAAAAGCAATCTGTATGATATCTTTTCCCCAGCGCCTTTACTGATTTAGTCGTGATAGGCTTTTGACAACTGGCGCAAACAGACGATGACTTGTTTGAAACAGCCGTCGGAGGGATAAGATTGTTCTTCTTTGGTGTGAGATTCGTCGATTTTGAGTAGGAACTGTGAGGTTCTGAGCTATTGCTTGAGTATTGTTGTGCCTGCTGTTGTGAGGGAATTTGATACTGATGAGCTGTCATGTATGACAGCTGGGATGCATCTGATGGATTTGATTTATGACCATTCGTTCGTTGTCGTTGGCCCTGTGGATATGGTGAGTCATTTGGCATTGGCGGTATGAGTTTCAAATAGTCAGTTCTTGGATCCGTAGAGATATTCCCAGACTGGTTCCTGGATCGTGAATGGGGACTTTGAATAGGAGTCTGAACTCGCGCATTACCAGACAGCTTGCGTGGAGTCCCATTCTGAGATCCTACAACTGGAGTAGTGATCTGAGAGTGTCCTTGTTTAGATGAATAGGCACCTGGAACCTTGAAACTTTGTGTGTCAGAGCTGTTGGTTGGCCTTCCGTGATGATACTCGGAGTGAGACATAATTAGAAAACTGTGCTGTATGATTTGAGTGTGACAAAGGAGCCTCCGGTAGGTAATGTAGTAATGAACGAATGGAGAACTTTGTCAGACCTCGAGATGCTTGATACGTATGGATGGACAGATCCGCGTCCCTTTTCCTTACGCGACCAAAGTCAACTCCCTTTTCAGTGAGAAAGAAATAGTCCAAGGTAAGATTGAAGATGGCAGAATCCTGAAAACGCTAACCGCTCCGTTCAATGATGGATACGTAGCGTGGTTTAGATATTGAAAGAAAGCGTTGGTGATGTTGGAATGTTTCAACAGTTATGCAAGGCTGGTACTTCCAACAAGGGTGAAGAATGTACAATAAAGCTAAGGATGTCCCTTCTTCTCTGTTATGTTTTCGTTGCGCTGCCGCCCCTCGTTGAGCTTACGGCGCTGGGGAGTTTTGGCTGGTAGTCTTGTTCTTGTTCGTTGTTGTTCCCTGTTTGTTGTGCCTTTCTCCCAATTGCGCTGAGAAAAATGAGCTCAAAACGCACCGCGAGACAAAAATAACGCCGCGCAGGCAGCATCATATCCGCCAGTTTTTGCAGTTTCCGGCTACTGGCGCTGCAGTCGCGATGTGGGTCGGCATCCTAGCGCAAATACGTCCGAACACGGAAATCGTATTTCCTAAAACAAACTCACCTTGCATTTTTGGCGTTCTTTCTGCAATGCCGCAATGCTGGATCTGGTTTCTCTAGAAACGATCAGTTTTACGCTGCCCTATTTGGCGATCTACATCATCCACAGATCGTTCGCAGTGCACAAATGAACAACCATGTAGTTCAACAATGAGCCTAATTCCATGTAGATGGACCAAGTGCAGGACTAGTGGGATAAGTCAGACTTCCATTTTCCCTCCTCATCGTCTGTCTCATGGAGAAGTGGCAGAATTACTACCACCCACTAGAGACTGAGTCTTGAAAAAGTGACCAGGGACTCTCTCGGAATAAGACTATGCTGCCTGAGTGGCTGAACCTGATACTGCTATGATCATGAACTAATATTTGCCCCTTATGGCTGTGTCGCTCTCTCGCGTTTCATTTTAACCCTAGATATGCTCTTTATGTCGCGTTCCAAAATCATTGGAAGCTGGAATTCGCCGTGAACGCAGACCAATTGGATTCTCGACTCTCCAGTAATTCCATGATACTCTAATAACAGAGAATTATCTCTTTCTCTGGCTTCAGGTATCGAACGCCCTCCAAGACTGACGGCCCGTCCTCGAGCTCCCAGGGGCAGTGATGATAAGTCCTTGTTCGGCCACGCCTGAAAAGTGACACAAGGAAACTCGATTAGGCAAACCAGTTCACCGCTCAAAGCCATATTTTCAAAAGAAAACACTCGACTGTGCCATTAAGAATTGTCTGATTGACCTCTCTACCGTTAAGCGTGTATCCAAACACTGAGTGTACCCAATATCTGCCAGAACAGACATCCAAGCGCCACACTTTCTTCGCTGCTGCGCGAGTGGCGGGTCTTGCAACATAAACAACAGGAACTATTGAGCTTGAACGGGTCGCCATCGCCCTTTGTTTGATCTAGGATTACACTCAAAGATCACAATGGCTCCTCAGTGGATGCCTCAGAACATACAAAAGAGACTCCTTCTCTATGTGTTGCAACAGCTCTCTCTCTTCTCTGAAATTGATCTCCCAAATCTCGATGTCTCTTTGGGTTCTAGCAGTCAGGTTACATTGACAGATGTGGAAATTGACACAGATGCATTCCAAATACCAGGCCTCTATCTCAGAGATGGTAAAGTGAAAAATATTAAGCTACAGCTGAATATGAGTGGCGGAGTCAGTATCGAAGGAGACGGTCTAAGTATCACTGTTGCTGTCCCATCATCAACATCAAGGGCTCGTCACTATGGTACTGAGAGATCCAAGTTCTCATTAGCACAAAGTACAATGGATCTTGCAAATAGCATTATGATAGACGAGAATATCGCAGAGAGTGATCTTGATTTCAACACACCATCACAGAGTTTCCATGCAGAGATCCCAGCGACAGAGGATCAAAATTCAGGGCCTTCAGCGTTAAATAACATGGTGACTAAAGCGGTGGAAGCAGCATTAGCAAGATTACAGGTTGATATCCAGAATATCTCTATAAGGTTGATATTGGATCATGCAACTTTGGATTTGGTAGTAAAGAGGTTGGACTTTTCCACAAACGATGGTGTTCGTTCGATTAAGGTTTCTGAAATTTCTGTTATTGGCGTACACCCCACGGTCAACCCGGGAGAAACAGACTCTACTACTGAAGATACAAAGAGTCATAATGATGCTGGAGAGTGTGATAATCACTCCAGTTCGGATGAGGATGACTCTGATGAAGAGCGCAACAATCTAATGTCTTCATCCATCCTCGAAAAGCGAAAAGACTTGAATGAAAGCCTTGTTTATTCCAAAGAAGAGGCTAGCTCTATATACATGAGCGCTGCGTCAGATGTGTTTGAGTCGAGAAGGCAAGAGGCTGATAAGGCACATTTGGCCTTTGTCAATGAGGTAGTTGTCACATTCAGTGGTCTATCTAGAGTAGAGAATCTGGATGTTGTAATTGATGAGATCAATATCGCAGCTGCCCCTATACCACTCACACTATTGCATGTTATTGAATCCTTTGCGGGCATTGGTGCTCGTGATACATACTCCAGACTACCTAAACTTAACTCCTCCATGAAAGACAAAGACAACGCAGAAGCATCTCCTGTGGAGAAACAGTCTCCTTTCAAGTCTCTTACTGTGAGAAAGATTGCTTTAAATGTGGTATCTGCACTTCTTCCAAATGGAACGTTCTTCAATGCAAAAGAACTGACACTTTGTTGTGAGCATTTGGAGTTGAAGTGTGCCCGTTCCGATATTTACCATGGTGCCTTAAACAAGCTCTACTTTATCCAGAATGAGAAGATTATTGGGGGTTTTGATACAGATTCTGATAAGAATGATATCCGCTTTGAGTTGAGAGCTAACGATTTCACTTTTCTTCTGGCCAAGGCTTTAAATTTAGACATTGATCATGTAACTTTTCAGCATTTTTTGAGCCTTGGTTCATTGATTCCTCAGATGCTTGACTCGCTTTCAAGAGTAAGAGCTAAACAGCCAATCAAGAAGACCTCTACGGGTGTGACTACTCTCCAAACATCTGTGATAACGATTAATTTGAAATTGAATCCGATTTCGTCATTGAGTCTCAAGGTGGCTCCTATATCATTCGATTCCTCAAAGGGTGAGCTTTCCATCAAAAAGTTGTCTCTCTCGAAATCAGATAGTGAGTCCTCTTCTAGTCTCTTAAATGTATCCAATGTGGTCCTTTCGTCCCTCACAAATGAGAGGCAGTTTCGATCATACGATAACACTGGACATGAACTCTTTCTTCTGACTAAGTCAATTTTGGAAGTGGAAAAGATTCAATGTATTGCTTCGCTTGAACAGATTGACTTACTTCGTGCCGAATTGGCAGCTTTTGTGAAACTCTTGGACTTTGAGAAACCTGATACCATATTCAAGACTAAGAAGAAAGCTAGAGTATCGACCAATGTGATGTTCCAATCTCGTCAGTCAGCTAATCTTTGGGTCCATTTGAAAAGCCTCGACTTCCACGTTTCACACATCTCGGACAAGTTCGGTGATATCACTGGCCAGTTTGGAGATATATCAGTGCTGCTGCATAGGGATGGCTTCTTTCAACTCCATGCTCATGATGTCGATATTCGAAGGGAATCTCATGACACCACCGAACAATTCCTTACTGTTATAAACTCTAGTGACAAATCCGCTCCTATTCTCTCTGTGAGAACGAAGAATTTCAAGATTTTGAACGTTATGCTAAGAAACTCTATTTTGGAGTATTATACTAGATGGATTTCTCTTTTCGAGGGGAATGAAGATGAGCAAGATACTCAGCATAATGTTTCTGGGATATCTGATTCTGAAAACCTGAATACGGAATCTACAGTTGAGATCAGGCTGAGTCTTGTCGACTCTGCCATCGGATTGAACCCTGGAAGACTTCAATCAAAAGCGGTCTTGGTCATACCGAATGGAAACCTTGACGTGCTCGTTTCTCAAAAGATTATTATCAGATCTGAGTTGAGAAGCTCATTCCTCCTTTTGATTGATGATATCGCCAACATTGCTAGTATGGAGGCTTCTAGGAACAGCAAGGCCACGAGATCACAGTGGTCACAAGTGGTTGCCTATTTTAATTCCAAAGGGTTCATCTCTGTTTGCCGTCTCAAATCTCTCTTGCTGAATATTCTCATCAAACCTTTGGTCCACGCTGAATCATCTAGCTCAGTCATCTTGGACATCAGCTCAGAGGGTTTGGATCTCGATCTATGTGCGGACTCTTTCCAATGTTTGACTCAACTTTTGAATGACTTGAAACAACCAGTCATCATCAAACCTGACGCTAAGTACAAGATTGATACTCATGGAAGCATCGATGTTTTCAGCGGCATTGAAGAGAATATATTTAACGGAGACCACCTGGAACGGACAGCTCCATCCATGGTAAGTCTTTACAAGGACAAACCGATCTCTTTTGTGGAGAGCTACTACGACGATCAAGCCAAGGAAAGCTCAGATCTGCTGAGTAAAGACTTGAGTGAGCTTGCGATCAAAGGTGATGCCCTTCAGAAAAATCCTTTCTTTGCTGAAGACCATGATCAAGAAAGCACTAGTGATGCGAAATCTGAAACATCGGACTCACTTTTACTACTCAATGAGGATCACTTTCAAGATAGCGCCATGGAAAGTACTAAAGGATCTGATGTTGCCCTTCCTATGGTCTTATTGCTAAGTTTAGGTAAAGTCGTAATCAAGATTTATGACGGTTATGACTGGAAATTTACTCGCAAAACCATCAGTGCTGCTGTTAAACGTCTAGAGAGGAAGGCAAATGAGCAAAGGGAACAGGCTAAGCAACGTGAACGCTCCCCAAGTCGCCCGCTACAAAAAAACAATGGTATTGTCCGTGAGACTCTATTTGATTCCATTCACGTTTCTCTTCCTGTGTCTTCAAATCCAAATACACTGGCTGAAATCATCAATAAAGATATTCAGAATATACTGGAGGATGATACAAATGGTATTGATGTTGGAAAAAAGAGTAACATTAAGAAGTTAAAACTTCGTCGGTCTAAAGCTCACAAGGTTGTCATTGAGCTCAAGAACATTACTTGCAACTTCAATGTTTTATCAAACAAGGATCCTAGTGGAACTTCCTCCGATCTTGATGGGACTGACTTTGAAGTTTTGAACGAACTCGATTTGGAAGTTGAAGATTTTGAGGTCATTGACAACGTCTCGACTTCAACGTGGAATAAATTTGTGTCATATATGAAGGATACTGAGAGAGAGGCTGGATCATCCATGTTTAAACTTAATATGAAAACTATACGTCCAATTACATCATTGGCTGCTACTGAGTTCCTTCTTAATGTTACTGTGCTACCATTAAGGTTGTATGTTGACCAAGACACGTTGGAAGTCTTAACTCGTTTCGGTGAGTTCAAAGATTCGAGATTTGTTTTGATTGATGAATTTGAAGATATTGCATATATTCAACGGTTCAATGTCAATGCTGTTCATATCAAGCTCGATTATAAGCCAAAGAAGATTGACTATGCTGGATTGAAGTCTGGGCATACTACTGAGTTCATGAACTTCTTCATCTTGGATGAAGCTGATATGGTGCTAAAACAGGTTACACTTCATGGTATATCAGGATTTCCTAAACTCGGTGTTGCTCTTAATGGACTATGGATGCCTGATATCAAGGCTACTCAACTTAGTGGTGTTTTATCTGGTCTTGCGCCTGTCCGGTCTATTGCGAAGATTGGATCTGGCTTCAAAGATCTTATCGTCGTTCCCGTGAAAGAGTATAGAAAAGATGGGAGGCTTTACAGAAGTATCACCAAAGGTGTGCAACAGTTCTCCAAAACAACAACGAATGAGCTTTTGAAATTCGGTGTCAAAATAGCAGCTGGCACGCAGACTCTTCTAGAGAACACCGAGGAAGTATTAGGAGGCACCGGATCTGCTGCTCGACTTGTTCATGTCCGTGAAACTCCTCATGATGCAGATAGTGAAGATATCGATGACGATGATTTAATGTATGATGATGGTCCATTCTATGGTCAAAGCTCTCAACTCATCGGGAGGGGATCTGATGCTCCGTTGCAGCGCTCTGTTTACCAACCAACCCTCGAGTCAATTGTTGATATAAACCCACCCGTGTCACTTATCCAAACGGGACATTATCAGCCAAGAAGAGGTTCTACGAGAAAAGTATGTAACTACCAAGACGATGATGATGGTTACTTTGAGCATGACGATGAAGATGATCAACTGGATGGCAATAAACCAAGAACCGTCAGTCTCTACGCTGATCAACCAATTAATTTGAAGGAAGGGTTTCTTTTGGCATACGACAGCTTTGGTCGCAATTTGCTTGTTGCGAAAGACGCAATCATCAACGCAGGTACTGAGATCAGTGAGAGTGGGAGTGCCCATGACACTACCATGGCTGTTCTGAAAGCCACACCTGTTGTTTTATTGAGACCTGTTATAGGCGTCACAGAAGCTGCGTCGAGAGCATTACTAGGAATCAACAACCAGTTGGATCCTACCCAAAAGGATTACACTGAGGATAAGTACAAAAAGGTTAAGAACTAACTGGGTTCTTTGGGTGATTTACATTGCATGGTTAACGATAAATAATGACATGTTGATTTAATAGGTGTCATGTAGTAGCTTATGGTTTCTGGACCTTGACAGAGTCACCACCCTTCTTTGAAGATTCAAGAGCGGCTGCAACGATAGCCAAGTGGTGGAATGCAGTCTCCGGCTTGGAGACAACCAATGACTTGTCTTTCTTGACTACAGCTTCATGGAGGTTCTTGAACTCATCTTCCAAACCAAAAGAACTGTTTTCCTTATACTCAATGATAGAGTCGACTCTTGCTTCCTGAGCAGAGCTGCCAGTATTGACGGTGACCTTGCTTGATGGAAGACCAGCAGAGAAGTCAGCAACGATGGAACCATTCTCACCATAAATGGTGAAGCTTCCATGTTTTTCAGTGGCGCCAAAGGCAGAACCATAAGTGAAAGTACCAATGACCTCAGACTCTGTTCTCATGGTGGAAAACAAGATATCATCACTTCCAGAAGTTTCTCTTACTTGTTTTGTCAACGCAGAGACAGAGGCGATTGGCCCAAGGACCTTTGTCAATAGGGCCAATTGGTGAACGCCTCCATCACTGAGGTAACCACCGATGTGTTCAGGCTTTAATCTCCAAGATGTGTTCATGAAAACGTTATTGGTGTTGAATGGACCTGTGTAGTGGTATGTGAATCCCACAACGCTTCCAATTTTTGGAAGTTGTTCCACAATGATCTGACCAACCTTGAGGTATAACCAGTTCTCAGCGATGATAATAGGGATGTCGGTACTTTGGTCAAGTTTGACTATGGCCCTGGCATCCTCGATAGTAGCAGCGATTGGCTTCTCAATGATAGCTGGCTTACCGTTCGCAACGGCCTTTTGAAGGGCATCCAAATTGTATTGAACTGGCAACAAGATATCCAGCACATCAACGTTGTCATCGGCCATGATCGACTCAAGAGAGTCATGGACGTTCTCTTCAGGGATGTTTGCCTTCTGAGCAAACTGGAGGGCTTTCTCCTTTGTTCTGTTGAAGGCTGCAACTGGGGTAAACTCCTCGTTGAGACCCTGTAAAGTTGGCAAGTGGTTGTTTGTAGCAAAGATTCCTGTGCCTACGATACCGATCTGTAAGTTCTGCGACATCTTCTGTTGTAATGTGTGTTCTATGGAACGTTTGGGACTGGACTGAAAGGTGGAGTGGTGGTGAAATGCTGTATTTATATGTGTGGAGTTGAGCTTTCCGGGATTGTCGTCGTGTACACCTGCGCTTGCGCAGCAAAACGCACCTCGCACGGAGAAACATGCGAGGCAGAATGGTTTTTCCGATCCGATAAATTCGTGTAAGGCCGCGCGGAGTTGACTGCTGTGGACAGTCTGGACGTCAAACCTTAAGTTGACATGCATTATAGGCTTGGTAATTATGGGTGAGCCTTATCCCATGGAAGGATTTGCTCCGGTATCTGAATACATCATTTATGTGCAGATTCCAGAATCGCATCCAAGTTGGTGATGACGTTTCAGAAAATCTAGATTCACAACGCGAAGTGTCACTACATGGGTTCGATATTATTACGTAGTATTCATTAGCGTAAGAGTTCAATGATATCAATAATAAGAGTGTTTTTCCTTGATGAGTCTCTGTAACAACCAACAAACAAATGCAGCAATGATGGAGATACCACAGATCAGGACCAAGATCATATTGGAGTACTCAAATTGTCTCTTTACATCTGCTGGCCAGCCAGAGTACAGAGCATAGGTAGCCATGACAGAACCCAAGTTACCCAAACCAGTGACAAGGGCACTAGAAACAGCAATACCAATGTCCCCGTGCTTGCGACCAAAGATATCAGCTGTCATGGACATACAAGTTGGCACAGTAGGACCCAAACCAAAACCTGCAATCAACAATCCACCATAACGGCTCCATTTGTGTTTAGCATATGTGCACACGACCAAACCAATGATGATTATCACAGTGGCACACGAAAAGATGAGAGGCCTGAACTTCTTGAAGATATCAGAGAATGGGGTGATCAGCAAGATAGCAGCTAGATCAAACAGCCAGATTGGTGCATAAAGTAAAGACACATCAATAGAGCTGAGGCCAAGAACAGATCTAATCAAGGTTGTACCAAACACAGCCAAACCGAAACCTGTACCAACAACACCAAAGTACATCATGATCAAAGGCCAGATCTTGACGTCTATAAGGATGTTCCAGATATCTTTAGCAGACCAGGTCAACTTCTTTCTGTACTGTGACATATCTTTCTCGTGTAGTAATCTATCGCTCTCATTCAAAGGAAATCTGTTCAATTTCTTAAGCTTAGCAAAAAGTGTTATCGTAGTGTGTCTCTCCTTTTGGTTATCTGGTAACCACACTAACAAAGTGACACCAACAAAGATCGTGACGACACCATATACAAGGAAGAGCCATTTCCAGCCTTCTCTGCCTCTAGCCATATCCATCTTTTGGAACCCAGCAGCGACAAGACCAGCAGCAGCAGCAGAAATCTGTGCAGCAGTGAAATAGTAACCGACTCTTCTAGTCATCCTATGAGGCGGATACCATAGACTGATGTAGTAACTGAGACCAGGCCAGGTACCTGCACCACACATACCAGAAATGAATCTAATGGCAATAATACCACCAGCGTTGTCCAAGGCAGCATAGCAAGCGTAAACCAAACCAACGGACATCACAATACGAGACAACCAAGCCTGTGGCGCAACTCTGGTCATTATGATGTTCATAGGAACGTCGAAGATGATGTAACCAACGTAGTAAAGAGCAGATGCGGTAGAAGTGTCCTTAGCAGTCAGGTTCAAGGTCTGCTTCAATGAATGTCCAGCTTCATAATTCATCGTGAGGGCATTACCGTAAGCAGAGGAGCCGAAAGAGGTCAAGAAGTATAAACACCATAGGGCAGGGATTATTCTGAAATCCAGATGGAGATAGATCTTATCCAGCCTTGCGAGCTCTTCTTCAGTGAACACAACCTCATCGATTCTTTGTTCCTCGTTCGTCACTTGGGTCGAGGTCTTGTCCTCCACGTCACTCATTTCGGTTCTTATGTGATTGAAAAGAGTTTGGATGTGTAGAAAAAGAGGTGGGAGATGCCTCTATATATACACCATCGAGTGTGGAGTCAGCTTTTTCCAACAATTCTTCTAACGTGGGCCCTGGTTCATCTTGTCCCACACTTTTTTTCGTTCTTGACTCTTTGTAATTTCTTTCTTCGGAAATACAATTGAGTCACGAGTCAGACTATGACTCGTGATTGATGAATCACAATCGGTGATTATGATTGATCTTCATGCATATCAGAGATGGTTGTTGAGGTTGCGTAAGACCGTAGGTAGCCCTTTACTCTCATTAACAAACGAAAGAGTTCAACCCAACAATTGTTGAACAAAATCACGAACTACAAAATGATACATTATTTTGTTGAATTCATTACTCATGGAAGCATCAAGTTCATCTCCCATTCCTTATGCACACTCAGCCAGTTGTCGTTGATCTCCGAGTTCTTTCTGCGTCTCCAAACCTCGAACATGATTTGTCTGGCTCCCCAATAAGATCCAAGACCAACGGTGGCCAATTTGGCTGCCCATTCTCTGAAACGATTACGCAAAGCAGGCTCTGTAGCAGAACAGCCGGTAATGAATCCTTGCCAAAACATAGGAAGAATCATCACAGTTCCAGCTTCATTCATCTTTTGAAGCTTATCCAGATGTTCGACACAATCAGTACAATGCTTCTGAAGGAAAATATCACCGAGCTCGCGAACCAAAGTGAAATAATACACAATCAGGGCGTTATGGAAGGAGTGCATATGGTGATATAATCCCTCATGAAGTGGTGAAAAGAACTTTCCGTCATCCTCCTTCAATTTCCACTCCGGTTTCCACTCTAGAAGCTTCTTCTCAAATGTGGCACAGATTTTTTTGAACTTGTTCTCATCTTTTACCTTTTGGTTACGCTGTAGATAGAGCTTCAGCTTAAGAAGCCTCACAGCTTTACTGAATAGTAAAATCAATGAGTTAGGCATACCATATAGTGCCTCTGTCAACATGATTTCTTGAAAAGCTTTACTTGTGGATGTCTCATTGTCAATTAATTTTGGCTTATATTCTGTCTCTTGCATGGCTTTACTAACAAATTCAATACCAAAAAGACCATCATCAAGATCAATGCTTTCTTGGGATTCCCCTCTAGATTGTCTATTGTCGTCAGACTCATCCAACATCTGAAGGTATTTCTCCTTTTGATTCTCGGTGATACAAGACAGATTCTGGAAGTTGGTAGAGTCTTGAACAAGTTTCAAGAAGGAGAAGATTCTATGGAGTGACTTGGCCTTTTTACTCATCTGTGGTCTCTCTTCCATTCTCCTTGCAATGAATTCACCACATAGAGATAAATGGTATTGACAGTCAGCCATCGTACCCCAGACAACATCAATAGTGTTCATCGATAGGAAGCTTACCACCACGTCTTTGTATCTTTCATTATGCATCTTGGATATGCTCAAGTCTCCTTGGAGCATCTTCTTCAAGAAAGCACTTGCTTGAGATCTGAACTGGATTCCCAAATTCAGGAAGAATTTCATCTCTGTTGATCCCTTTTCAAACTTGGATTGTAAGTTGAAGCAACTCACAGCTAACAGGGCATTTAACAAAGACATTCTTGAGTTGGACGATTTGCCCATAGCTGCCAAATCACCAAGAGCTAAGACAGCTCTTGGGAAGTAAATCGTTTTCCATGGATTCTTAGGAAACATTACCACTGTCATGATATCAGCAAGGTTATGGAAATAATGATCCAACAAGAATCTCGTCAACGAACTTATCCTAAGACCAGTTGTTGGGATGTTCAATGAAGGGTTCAGATCTGGTAGAACTGGTGTATTGATGATTTTTATGACATTCTCTGGCATACTGGACTCAGCTGTCTCTATCACAATAGAATTGGGTGATCTTTTAGCATCTGATGATAAAGATCTTACTGGCCATGGGGACTTAGCATGAGACTGTGGGCGTAATGCATTAAATACTTCACGATCACAGGCAAATGCATCAGGTTCATTTTGGAAGAGTGATGTTGTTGTTGATGCAGGCGACCCAGTATGGGTTCTTCCAGGGATGATTCCAGCCTGGGGTGATTGGAAAGGGTATAACAGCTCTGAGAACATGTTCAATTGGTCATTTGATGTTGTCGCAGCAGTTGCCGATAAAAGGGCATCGAAACGTAATTCATTGGACAACCACTCATGATTCATCTTAAACTGATCATGCTCAAAGATGTTACCAGGTTGCCAGTTAAGCTTCGGTATATCATTCAATGGATTTAAATTATCAGCGATTGGTGTAGTTGGTCTGCTGTTACTTCTTCTGATAGAAACTGAGGATTTAGACCTGCTATCATCCTCAATTGTACCTTCTTGCATATTCTCCAACCTCTGTCTTGCATATTTGTTTTTTGTGAGCTTCCTTCTTTTCCTGAGAATATCACTCGGTATATTCTTCAAGCCTTCAAACACTCCAAAGGGCCCTTGTAGCCAAGTTTGGCTCTCTTCGATCAACGAATAATCGGGACTATGTAGAAGTCCCAAATCTCTGTCCATCTCCTCATACGTCTCATATTCTCGATGATACTTCACAAACTCGATGTTTCTTCTTTGGAATCCCTTCTGAGAGCTCTCTTCATCGTCCTCGCCGGATTCGGAAGACCGTAACTGGTATCCATACTTGTCAAATTGGATAGGTTTAGACCAACATAGCTGAATGGAGTAACCTGCACACACGAACCCGGACTTCTTGCACCTCTTACAGAACGGTCTCCCCAAGTCGCACTTGATCTTCCGGGAACGGCACGTAGCACACCCTGTGAAGGTCTTTGTCTTTTTCTTTTTCGAGATCTTAGTAAGTTCACCATTCACTACTGTGGTCCTATCATCGACGGTAACTTTGGCACTGGTCATCAGGGATTAGCGGGTCCTACGCGTTGTATCTCCCACTCACAATCTCCTCTTCTCTATATCTGCGTGTGTTATCTTGTCTTCAACAACGACTGGCCGACTTTGTTCGACCACTAGCGGAGCGTTGTTCTCAATAAGAATTAATTTATTATCTCATAGGCACAGATTTTTTTAGTTTCTCGAAGCTAGGGGACCAGCAAAATTGACACGAAAATAGCGGGCACATTCGTTAAGTTATCATGAGACAAGAGTGTGCAGATACACTGGTTTAATTCGCTCACCAGATATTATCACATCCTCGAATTAATACATAACTATGACTCTTAACTACTACAGTTACCACATCATATATATCAAATTCGGAATATTAAATTACCGGTAATAATAATTTATATATATAATTAATTAATATATTAATGTCATAAATTGAGAAGCAAAAAAGAATTCCGGTACCGGGAATCGAACCCGGGGCTCGACGGTGAGAGCGTCGGATGTTAGCCACTACACCATACCGGAGGATTGTTGTTGTTCTAACTTTCCTGTTTGTGTGCTCACATCTTCGGTTATGAGCTTTGATGAAAAACCTTCCAAAAAAATGATTTCGCCCAGGATCGAACTGGGGACGTTCTGCGTGTTAAGCAGATGCCATGACCAACTAGACCACGAAACCATTTTCGAAAACTGGATTGCTTATTTTTTATTAGTTTATTTTATAGAGTTATGCCTTTCGATTAGAACTCATTCTACTCTTCCTTAAATCGTTACACTTCCGATATATCAGGTGGTTCATACTAACTTTCAACTCTTCAGAATTGAAATAAGTGTGAATGAGAATATATCATTACGTCCCCTACCATGCTACTGTTGGATCGCCTCGCTTGTAGACCGACCATCAGTCTCAAGAGATACCCTTCTATCCCTCCTCCATTTGATTCAGTCCCTTTGTCATTCAGTAGAGGATAGACGACACAAAGATGGAAAAGGATACTTTCTGTGTTCACTACAGCAGTCGGTGTAAAAGAAAAGCTTAGACATGGCTATAAAGATTTGAAATTAACACTTAATAATAAGATCGGAGATCCTGTATTAATTTTTAAAGCTTACAAGTTGGCAGTTGCCAAGTTGCAGCACGGCGCACCCAGTTCAGTGTTCCTCAATTGCCTTCTGATTCGAAAGACTTTTGTATTATTGTTTGCCATGATCATCTGCGTATGATTGCCAACTTCGCGAGCTGATAATTTCAACGTCGCAACACAGGCGAATCACCGTCAAGAGAGAAACAAATCCACAACAACACGAAAGCAACGACTTTATACATATGCAGCATGTCTCTTTCTACTTCTAAGCGTAAGCCAAAACAAAGGCTCTTCACAAAGGACGTGAAATCCCTCCTCTACGCCTTTGGTGATGTTGAAGAACCGCTACCAGACACTGTGAATGCAGTGGAAGATATCCTAATGAATTATGTTCTGGACCTATGCCATGATGCCCATGCTTACTCTAAAGTTACGTGTCGACAGAAGGTCAGGGTTGATGATTTCAAGTTTGCTTTAAGGAAAGATCCTTACAAGTATGGTAGATTAGAAGAATTGTTGAAGATGTCAAAGGCTATTGAGACTGCAAGAAAGGAATTTGACAGCAGTGAAGGTAAGAGTCTTAAAAACGTGCAAATTGATGAAGATGAGGAAGAGGCTGGTACCAGTAATGGAACGTTGAACGACCCTAACTCTACAGACCAATCGAGGGTCTCTGATAAGAAAGCAACCAAGAGCTCGAAGAAAGATGATAATAGACCGAAGAGAAAATACACGAAGAGTGGTAAGGAGAGAAAGCCATATAAGAAGAGAGCTAAGAAAGGTGAAGCACAAGGTCCTGTTATCATGCCTGCAGCTCCATCTAAGGCTGTCTAATGAATGTAACGAAACTTCTGTGTATTTGTAGAAGAAATAAAAATATAGTGTAAGAAAGCAGAGCTTAAGAAAGTCAGAAAAGTTTGTATATATTATTTGGATAGTTCTATGCTTTCTTCAAACTGTGAAGGCAACAATGTTGTGCAAATACTCCTCGTTCTTCTCAAAATCAAACAGGGAGTTACCAACAAACTTGTTCCACCAGATGTTGAGTTTATACATCATATAGTTTCTCAAATTACCAGGGAGATTGATGTAACTTGAACCAATGAATTTTAATGCGCCCCAGACAGCGTTCATTTCTTCGTAGAATGCCTTTTCGATTGATTTTCCCTCTCTCTCAGCTCTATCCTCTCTAATTGGTTCAACTTCTAACTCATCAATTTCTTGGATCAAATCATCTTCGTTATCCAAAGTAGTTGGCTTCTGCTCATATTCCTGATCTTTCAGGGCTTGTAAATAACTAAAATTCTGGATAGATTCAATTGATTTTGTAAGTCTATCAAATGTGTTGAAAAGACTAGCGATTTCATTCTTGTGAAGATGTTCCAATGTCTTCCCATCTTCAAACAAGATCTTTAAAGCGGTGGCATAACCAGTGGATTGGATCTTACCCCAAAGACGGCATCTGTCACAAGTGACACAATCCATAAGTTTCGTAACATTCTTAAATTTGGATCTAAACTCATCTTTGATCTCTCTGTTGTGGAACATAGTATCCTCGTTGAAGACAGTCAGATCATGAGGAAGGTTTTGGATGATGCTATTAATCTCAGACTTGATCTTTTCGTTATTCTGATGGTTATGCTTGTTGAAAGTTGCATCACTGAGGAATGGCTCCAATTTGAGGATGGCACGCGTCACAAGAGCGTAGTTGAAATAGATGTTTGCGATTCTTTCCGGGAATTCTCCGACTTTGAACTTGAACAGCTCGAGGTTTGGCTCCCAAGTGTTCGTTTCGTTGTTGTAGTATTCGTTGGACAGATGTGTCGAGACGGAACTATGGAATCCCGAGATGATCTGATAGAAGACCTGTTGCTCTATGGTACACTCTCCTTCCAAGTGATGTTGGTAGATCATTCCCCAGATGTTACGTTCCGGAGTGGGTATGTACCCTGTGAATCTCTCTGGGTTTCTCGATATGTCGATGATCACACCATCTCTATCGTTGATCTCACACCACTCATCATCTTCCACGATCTGATTGTCGTTACCCTTTGGACAGAGGGAGTCCAAGAAGGAATCCTCATTCAAATCCCCGAGATCGCGCTGTGAATTCTCCAAATCATAGTCGTAGTCGCTAGAATGAACATCCAAGTCCAACTGGCAGCCGGGACTGAAGCATATAGACTGGCACTCAAAGAAGGGACAGTTCATATCTAACTGAAACTTGAACTGTTTGAAGTAATCTTCGTTCACCAGCTGGTGTACCTGGGCTCTCACTTTCGAATTCACGTCGTTAATTCTCGCATACGTCAAGTCACAACACTCATCACTAATCAAGGCATCGGTATCAATCTCAAACAACTCTTTGGCGCAGACCGCCGAACAGAGCGCTAACAGCCCACTTAGTAGCTTCATGCTCTTCATACTGTCTCGACTGATTAGAAGGACAAACGCAAAATTTAGAGGTTTCGGAAGTGCCAGTAAAACCATCCGCATGTCACAACTGGTGATTTGGCCACTTTATTAAAGCTGTACGAGGTGGCAACATCCTTACACCACACAGGGTTTAGTCAGCCTCTGGATAATTCTAGGGTGTGATGAGGAGAGGTGTACGTGTTTATTTTCTGTTGGACGATTTGCTCAATCAATAACTACACAGTTTCTCACCTTCTTCTACATCTACAGGTCGGTCGTGTTGAGGCGTGGGTCAGGACTCACGCCTCCGGCTTGTCGATTACTCTCTGATCAAACAATTCTCTAATGACATCCAAGATCGTCTGATTCTCCTTGGAGAGACCTCTCTGTATGATGACTTTGTTCAGATTAAACTTGTCGTTGTGCGTATAGCTGCGGTCTTGGTGCCTCTGCTCTTGGGCTCCTCTCCTGTTATTATGCTTTTCCACCGAAAAGTTTTCATTTTGGTTCGTAGATGTCACCAACTTCTCTTCTCTGGAATGTGACGGTGACTGTGATGACTCTGGTTGGGATTTTTTGCTATTGGAGATCTTCTTCATCCAGTTGGCCTTTCTCTGCTTGATCCACTCGTCGATATCCGTCTGTGTTTCCAATTTGACAGTCGTTCCAGCAATCGGCACAGCAGACTTCTCTTGTATCTCCGCAGCAGTTTCCTTTTCCAGGATGTCTTCTTGTTTCCTCACAACAGTATCAGGCTCTGGTTTCAGGTTGGGCAGATGAACTGGTAAATCTAGCGTATCAGCTTTGAATCTCTTGTTTGACGTGTCACCCTCGTCTGATGATCTCTTCCCATAGATGAGGTCCATTATAATGCGTTACGTGTTGTAGTATAATCTCGGCCGTTTGGTTTGGTTTCAATTCACTCTCTTTCACCACCAAGGTCAGCGGGTTTTTTCTCATGGAATGGAACATCCTCCCTCATCCACTTTCAACTTCCAATTTGTTCTGCACCTCCCCCAACCTGGCAAGTTTTTTTTTCTTTTTTTTCAGCAGCGCGGACGGCTTGAGCCTGCACAGTTCAGGTTAAACGAGGTCTATCTGAGGTGTTCCCACACTTAACACACAGAGATAGTAGATATCTAATCCAAAGTATTGAATATTTAGTTCTTCAAATACCTGATACTGTGATATATTGCATGTCCATCCTGGTGGGGCTTTAACTCTCTCACAATGACATAGCACAAAACTGCTTCCTGTCAGAATTATGTGTCAAACTTGCTCCCAGTCATGCTTCAGGAACGCCATTGTTTCTCTCAAAGAAAGTTATTTTACCTTATATGGTTCTCTTGTAGTATTATAGGGTTTGAAATAGTTCAGGATTCTGTTTTTCTATGGTGTGTTTCGGTTTTTTTTATTCGATATTGTGAGTTTTCTGAAGAATAAACACCTTTAAAATTTTTTGTCTGATCAGTACGAGGGTCAAAGTAAAAACAACGATGAAATTAATGAAAAAGGCAAAAATCACTTATGACGATAAGTACGCTTTATATACCGATCACTATAAACATTATTAGATGGGAAATTTCGAATCGTAGACCATTCTACTCCTGGAAAGAACCAGTAACATTGATAAGCAACTCTATATCGCGGAGACCTTGATTCTCCAGGGCTGCTACTCAAATTCCTATTCCAATCCTCAAAAAAGTAGTATTTCTACTGCAAACTGACATAATATCATCTCTCAAAATACTATAAAATGCCAAAAAAGGAAATTATTCGAACTAATATTCGAATCGAATGTCGAATACAAAATTTTTATTCGATGACCATCCCTAATAATATTCATAAATAGCCTATGAAACGTCCTTAGCCGGCGCAAACAGAGCATACCTTTTCCATTTTCGCCAGTTTGCCCAGAATTCTACCGATCCCTGCCAAATCAGCGCAAGAGAGTTGACACAAAAACTCACATTTACTTTTAAATCACAAAAGCAAAATTACCAACTTTTCCCACTTCGTAGCATTATCCATCACTTCAAAATTCTATAACTAAGGCATTCATCTAGGCGGATTCACAGACATTATTCTAAGAGTTTGTTGGATTTGTTGGACTTGTTGGACTTGTTATATTTCTTGAGTTCCTGACTTCTACCCATCACCAACATCAAACTTCATCCACGGTTGATTTGAAAATGTCTCTTGACGAGAAGCGCCTTGCCGTTGAAATTGTTGCTGAGACTGGTTCTCAGTGTTCTGCCGCTACTGAAGTGTCTCATGAGTCGTGGTACCCCAATGATTCCTTCAGACATTCAATGGCCTTTGTCGGGTTTGCGTTGTTTGTCTTATTCACCGACCTTGAAGGTCCAAACACCCAATGTGTCGCTTCCAATTCCAACATGCTTGCCATGGTTTTTTTGTATCTCATGGATACTAGTCCGGTTCTTGGATATTATGCATTTTGCGCTGGGTTTAACTCATTTGTTGTTGGTTTCATCGGTATTATCAGTAATGCCTTAGATATCAAGGCCATCATGCAACAACTTGATGGGGGGCATCCTCCAGAGAACATTCTTGACTGCTTGACTGGACACAAATGGTTGCTTTGGTGGCACATCGGTATTGTCGCTAATACTATCGTGTTGTCGCTTGTGTATGCTTTGGACATCAGACAAGCCAAACCGCAATCCAAGGTGTTGAACAATGATCCAACAACATTCATCGACGCCTGAGAAACCTTTTAGTGGTATCTTTAGGATTTAAAGCTTAAGCCTCTATTGCTCATGATTGGAAATTAAATTGCAGCGATAATGAAGATACACTTCTAATATCTGTAGATTATCAAAGCCCAGAAGCCAAATGAACTGGCCGCTCACTACCCAGGCATCAGGATCACGACAAGAGTGAATAAACAGACAGAACTGTAAGCGCGGAATCTTTCCAAAAGCCCAATTCAGTGGATTCCTATTCTAGATTGACCTTCGAGTGCTGCATTCAACTAATACGATTTATAACTCTACATCAATTTACGAACCATTTACGGTGGGGGTGCCGAGCTTAAATTAACTTAAACTTACCCGTTTCAAATTTTACGACAATAATATCATCTACTATGAGTAAATGATTATATTTGCGACAAGTGTTAGGGAAATCGATCATCGAGTTGCTCGAGACTGAACTTACTCAAGGGTTGATTTTGGCACCTAAGTGTCACTAGAAATCTCTGATGCATTGCAATTGGAAATCTCTCTGAATGGATCAGCAGGAGATTCTGATGTTTCAAGTCAGTCTACAGGATAAGGGTGACAAATCATTAATAAATCATTAATTGCAATCACTTAATCACTGCTCCCAAGAGTACTTTGTCTTCCAGTGTGGGAACCCAAGGCCAACACCCCAATCATCTTGAATGTATCTCTTAGGATCAGACTCTCCAATCTGGTCCAACCTTTCTATATCCTCCTGTGTCAGGTTTGGAATGGTCTTCATCCCAGGGATACGATCTGGGTTAGATGTTCTAGTAACCAGAATTCTTCCACGCAGCAAGTGATACGCATATATAACAGAAGCAGGTTGAAAATTGTACTTTTTTGCAACTTCCAAAACGACAGGCTCTTTCAACAATGGAACACCAGTAGATCCCAAGGGTGAAAAGGCGGCGACCTTGACACCCAATGACTCAGCATATACAACCAAATCCAAAGATGGGATCTTTGGATGTAATTCAATCTGCAAAACAGTTGGGACAACACCAGTTTCATCAACTGCGCGCTTCAAGTGAGCCTGTGTAAAGTTGGAAACACCAACACTCTTGACTAGACCTTTCTTTTGTAGTTCCAAGAGTTGCTTATAAGTGACCAACCAATCGCCATCCTCATCGAATTGCAAGACACCATTTTCATCGTACGGGTTCTTTGGAAACCCTTCTTCATTTGTTCCCTTGAAACAGACCGGCCAATGTTGCAGTGCCAAATCAACGTAGTCCAAACCAAGGTCGCTCAATGACTTCTTGATTGAGTACTGAGCTCTATCCCATAGGGCAGGCCAGACTTTGGTTGTGATAAAAAGATCCTCTCTCTTGATTGCTCCCTTCTTGAACAAATCTTTTAAGAAGTTACCGATCGTTGGTTCACTGCCATAGTACCATGCTGTATCGATACTTCTGAAGCCGTTGTCAACTGCAGCCTGGAGGACACCTGGGAGAGTCTTGAACTCTTCCTCTGTCCATGGAGTACCAATTGTGAGTGCAGGCATGATGTTGCCATCGTTGAGCTTTACTGTGAGTTCCACGGTGTTTGTGGTCATTGCATATAGGACTGTAACGTTGTCGGTGAGACCGATTGATTCTACTGAGAGGTAATTCTGTACCTGTGGCAGCAATTCTTCAATGGCGTTCTGTAGTGTATCAGCAGCTGTGGGTATTGGGGACAAGGTGCTGTGATTATTAATTCGCGCGCCTTGACCTCATCCAGTACCGCTTTACGCAGCAGTCTTGTACACAGCGGTTGACAGCCAGGCATCACAGTACAGCTGGAGGATGCCACTCTTCTGACGAATGAATTTCAAAGGCTGTTTTGAAATCAGTTGGTCACCAATCGCTCCACCAGGTCAATTTGTTCTACCAGTGGCCATGTTTCCAGCCCTTAGGCACCAGGTGGATCACCTTCAACTACGCTTGCCTCTGATCCATAGGATCCACCATCGGGCCCTTCAATTCCGCCTCCATGAGCGGGCCCATATCTTCCTTCACAAGGAAGTGTGACAGGTTCATCCATATGGCACTCGAGCTGCATCCTCTGCGCGAAAAGATAACAATATATGTACGATGTAACTGTAACCTGCTGATGTTCTAGGTTATTGTATTCCAATATTCGCTCATTGCCACCTTTGATTTCTGCATCACCCACGGACATTGCTGTTGTGCCATTGCCAGAACCCCTAATTCCAGACTCACCTGGTGATCTTTCAGGCTTTCCACAATCCCAAGAGGTTATCCAAGTGCTTGACATTGCTAATAAGCGTCAAAGCCGTTATGCCCGATAATCTCGAGAAACAAGTAATTTATACTGTCTTTTTTTGACAGTGTTTTTTTGTTGTTATTAAGGTAGTACTAACTACGTAAAGATATATCCCCTTTTGTATATTCTTGAAAGGCTGTAAAGGTGCCCAAGTCAAACTCTATAGACGTTGTATTCGACTTCAAAAGCCAACAGGAGTCGGATTTCAGCACTATTGAGGTTCTCATCCCCAAAAATTATTTCCAGCCACTCAGAATTGTTACTGCTCTCTTCCTCGTTGAATACTGAGAATCTAAAATCTGGATTCCATTCTTCGTTTTTATGGGTTCCCTTTAA
The DNA here is from genome assembly GCA_003708225.3 of Williopsis suaveolens. Taxonomy (NCBI): domain Eukaryota; kingdom Fungi; phylum Ascomycota; class Saccharomycetes; order Phaffomycetales; family Wickerhamomycetaceae; genus Williopsis; species Williopsis suaveolens. The sequence goes on along the minus strand of PPNS03000016.1, from coordinate 54,086 downwards.
GAACTTGGATGCTAGTGACATTCTATGCCAGATAATTGTTCTCTCGCTGATCATTCACCAACACATCGGAACCACTTACGTCCTTGTTTTGGTAAATTTCCTTTTGATCAGCACCCCATGGCATTGACGGTATGGTTAACTTTTCACTTCATCACCAGAAATATCATTGCCTGAGAAATTCTGTCATGCATCATCACTATTACTTCTCTTGTTCAACCAATTATCAATATATCTTCCGGCTTGATCAGCTATGTGAATAACTAACCAAATGGAACGAATGTCGTAATATAGCCAGGAAGGACATGATGAGCATCACAGCAACTTCACAAGCAATCTCAGAAATAGCCACACCTGCTTTTCGCACGCTCTTCTCGTTTTGTTTCAATGTGTTGTTCAATGACTCGATGACCTTCTGACGTTGAGAGGTTTTTGTTCAGAGAGGGACAAGCTGTGGCTAAAACCTTAGCTTCTCTCGCATTATTGTGCATGTCAGGTTGGTAGACCGTACTTTACTGTTTTAGTTCCACATCCGGAGCAGAAAATTCTCAATTCGTGGACTTTAGATATTTTATCTCCTGAGGTGGAAGTAGAGAGTCTTAGAGCTTGGAGATCAATGGCCACGCTCAACTTTTCAAGGCCGCGATAAGGTTGGCACCAAAACTTCTTGGCAGGGCCTAGGTATTAAGGGAAAAAAAACTCAATGTTGCTACATATATGTACATGATTCTTCTTCTTTATAGCATTAACTTTTAAGCTTTAGCTATCTCTTATCTAACTTATGAGTTGAGAAATGATGGTATTTTATATAATACCGCAAATCAAAATCTTCGAGAAAGGCTCTGAACCTACTCAATCTTAGAAGCGTCACCAACCCTCTGAATTTATACAGTCCTGGAACTATGTTGAGCTTGATAATCGTTTAACTGAGATCGACAGGATTAATGAAGATCGCAGAGATTGGTCTTTCCGAGGAGGATTTATAAAACAATGAAAGGAGCTAAAATAGTAAGCATCATGTTGATTGTGTGGCTGAGGACTTCAAATATCACGGATATACACAGAAAACTCAATAGATAGGTGAGATGCATTTCTGTTACTTATTCGGAACATAACTCAGTTCTTCCGGCACAAGAAGCCAGGAGTGCGCTGTACAGATTCATAACCTCTCTGGACCTGCAAAGAAAGTGCTTGATCTAGCCTTGTATTGAGATGACAGGCATCAAATTAGGCTTCTGAGAGGTCACCTTAAAAATGTGAAAACTTCAAAGATCATAAGATATAAGCTTCATCGCTCTTGTTGTCTTTTGAATTATGTTTACTTGGGTGAGAAACACATCCTCAAGATCAACGCCATCCTCTTTCAAGAACATGCGAACATGCGAACATGCGAACATGCGAACATGCTTCAGTGTCCAGAGATTATGAACTCTTCCCATATATTTATGAGTTGAAAATGGAAGAACAAAGTATTAAAAACATTCCCGACCTTTATCTTTTTCCATGAAAGAGGTTACGACGCCATATTCAACGACATTCCACTTTTGTCAATCTTTGATGATCCACGTGATGATTGTACCTTCTTTGCGAATGAGATGCTCCAGAATTCAGTCACTGTATCTATACTTTGGGGTATTCCAGTATTCGAAGGATCGTTAAATCCCGAGCTGGAGGATAAACATACCACCTTGGTCCGTTTTACTCTCTACCTTATAACGTTGACTCTTCACTCCATCAAACAATTGGGGGGATTTCCTGTGTTTATTGTTCCATGCATTATTTACGTACGGTACCAACGGAGGACCTTGACAGTTCCGCTGTCAATGAATTCCGACTTCTGAAAGATTGATATCATCTCCTCCAATACTCTGTGCTGAAGTTATTGACCTGGTGTCTTAAAGGTCTTAAAGGTACTAGAATTTTCACATAAGTCATCCTTGGGGCCTCACAAAAGGCTCTACAAAACTTTGGAGGTATTATCACTGACAACTTACATGGTTCAATCATAAACGATCAAAAAATCCTATCAACCACAAGTGGTCTGAGGCCCCGCCGCCCCAAGTTTCAACTTGTGAGCGTGGTCCAGTAAACAAAACCTAGCAGCGGTCAAGAATTCTGTAACACAGATTGACCAAACGCTTCGCCTTTTTGCGCAGAAACAACATCACTTTTTTTTCTTTCGCCACTTTGTCGCTCCCCACCCGAAATTTTGTGGGGGCGGTCCGAAATTCTTTTTGAGTGGGAAGCGAACGGACCGTGAAGCTGCGCGATCACACAAAGTTCAACATCAACTTCAATTCCGATACACAGAAGGAAAGAACCCCCTAAGCGATGTCCCAACAGGTTAACCGTGCAGCCACCCAATCAATCACAAGCAAGTTCCTCAATAAGGAGACCTTGAAGTATGTGAACTTTTGGAAGAGTGAATAACAAGATCAAATTTGGACCCATGGTACTAACAAATTGCCCATAGGTACGTCTTCACTACACACTTTTGGGGCCCGGTCTCCAACTTCGGTATCCCAGTGGCCGCTATCTATGACTTGAAGAAGGATCCAGAGACCATTAGTGGTTCAATGACCGGCGCCTTGATCGTCTACTCTGCTGTCTTTATGAGATACGCCCTTGCCGTGTCCCCAAAGAACTACTTGCTCTTTGGGTGTCACGTTGTTAACGAGGCTGCGCAATTGGGTCAAGGTTACAGATGGTTGAACTACTGGTACTTGGGTGGTAAGAAGGAGCTCACCGAGAAGAAGTGAGAAGAAGGTTTTATAATGATAACATAATGACGCTATACAGTTCACAAACTACATCTTTTTTTCTATGTCGATATTCATTAGTTTGCATAATAGTATCAATCATCAAAGATACCCTTGGCCTTGTCAACATTTTGGGTTGGTCCAAATTGATCTTCTCTTTGTGTAGGACCTAATCCGACTGCTTGAGACTCTGGGCTAGCCTGCTTCTGTTCGTCCAATTTACGCTTCTTTAAGGACTCCATATACTGTACCTTGGCGTCTTCAATCACTTGATTGCGGGCATTGACTAGGTTCTGGAGTGTGAGACTCTCAGTCATCGGATCTCCCCATGTTACCCTAGCATCACTATCACTACCTGGTTCAAGGGGTATTAGTCCTATTTGTCCAGCATCGCTTTGTAACGTTTCTTGGTCAAGATTATTATCTCCATCATCAGGTACAGGTACATCAGATACATCATTCATCCTATCTTCAAACCCCTCATTATCATCATCTGGAACGAATAACGGTTCCTTATAATTTTCAAGATGTATCCCATTTTCATCCAATGCGACATTGACATCCACATCTAACGCAATAGGTTGTTGCTTTTGTGCTTTTGCTCTGGATCTTCGAAACTTATTTGTCTCAGGCAGAGGAATATTAACATCGTTATCCGTATCCAATATCATCCGTATCGTAACATTATTCTTATTGATCTCAAAGAGGATCGGATCACCACCATTCTTAAACCAACACTCCGCAGATTCACCGTGGAGTCCCAAATTCAGGAAAGTTTTAAACTCTTTCAGCCTGAAAACCACTTTATTATTTTCATCATCGTCATTGATCATCAGATCTTGCAGTTCATTTGTGTTAAACCTCATATTCACAGCCATTGGTTGTTTCAAGATCTCTTTTTCCTTTATGGAGATTCCTCTTGTGAAGGCAGTGACACTAAACTCATTACGAGTGATCTCCATCTTGAATTGATCAGTGGATCCTGCATTATCCAAGAACGTCCTCAGTGTACCAACATCCATCATCAAGAAGTTAACCGTAATCGGAGTAGTAGGGTCCTGTTTCTGATCAAAGAAAGCACTCTTGTAGTAATTTGAAAGTTTCTGAGTCTCTGGAGCACAGGGCGTATAGAAGGGAAGAAAATTTTTCCTTATGAATCTCTTCGTGTACATCTCGATCTGTAGTCTATACCTCAAACTCAAAGAGCATGAGTCACTAGCATCCAAACTGATCTTGAAAGTCTCGACGTCATCCTCATGTTTCTTAAAGAGCATGGATAGCAACTTGGCTCTTACAGAAAACGAATATATTACTTCACCATCCAACTCACTCAGGCCTTCACAGAAGGTTTCCGTGTTGAACTCAAAAGTTCTGAAAAAGGGCACTTGGAAAACCAAATCCATGAAAGACGTGTATGCTGTGTTCTTATTCGAAACCGTCAGCCCCGTCCTGGATACCGTAAACCTGATCTCATCAGATACTTGAGCTACTGCATGGAGACACCGGCACCACAACGACCTGCTGTCTTGCTGCTCGACAGTGGCAGAGAACGATGCCACCATTCTTGAGATTCAACGCGTATTTTTTGTCGATGTTCAAAAGTTTGGCCCCGAACATGTTTGTTTATATCATCAACAAACATCAAAGGGCGGAGCAGAGGGAAAAATCACAACAAAGAATGAGCAGAGTGGCCAAGGACAAGGTGAAGAACACAAGATCGAGGTCTGGATGTACTAACTGCAAGAAGAGGAAGAAGAAGTGCGACGAGATCAAACCGATCTGCACAGGGTGCTATAAGAGAAGCCTTGAGTGCAAGTACTTCGTGCTAGACGGGCCGGATGAGGAAGAGCAGGAGGTAGATGCAGCAGTTACCCATGTGAGCTGTAAAAGTGTGTTTGGAGACAACTACATGCAGATTATTGAGCCCTGGGTCTCGTCTGAGCTGTCATATATGTTCCCTGTTAATATCGAAACTAATGTCGAGGACTTTTTACCAAGCTTGGATTTGGACGTTGACTTATCCCTAGATACAGACATGATGATTAAACTTCCAACACCTATCACGAAAAGACAGTATCAATACCTGGAATGCTTCTTCTCAGATCTTCTACCGGACCTATCACTGTTACCTCAAGAGTCCAACTTCTACTCAAATATTTACCTTCGAATGGCTCTCACAGAAAAAGCTGCTCTCTACTGCATAATATGCTGGGGTTGTCGTGCTAAGAAAGGCCACAGTATCGATTATCAGAACCGCAATGAAGAATATGACTCTCTAGTGTCGGTGATCAGAGAAGAGCTGACCCAGATGCAAAGCGACTTGACAAAGCGAAATTTCTTCGCTTGCTTTGTGTGCTATATGATCCTCGTGACGATGGAGATCTCATTTGGGGACACCAAAATGTGGTCACGATACTTCAATGCATGCTTCCATATGGCGAATAAGATGCCTGGCTGTTTGAAATATTTGGAAACAGAGTGTTACACCGAAGGATGGGTACTCTCTCAAAACTTTGCATACTTCGACATATTGGCATCACAGACAAATGAGAATGGAACATTCTACCCTATCACAGATTATGTTGGCCTCTTCTCTATAGACGCCCCAAACTCGAGGTCTGACCCAATGCAGGGATGCATTCGTCCGTTGATACTTTTAATTGGAAAGACAGTAAGTCTACTCGTGGAGTACAATGCGTTAAAGATTTCTGCGGATTATCCTGGATGTGATAGGTACAGTGTTGTTTCTGAGATGCTCGAGAAGGCTAATAATCTGGACAATGAGATTAGTTTTTGTAAACCTGATTTGGCAAGTTTGAAATATCTTGCAACAAAGTGTGAGCTGGAGTACCATTTGACGCTCTTTGAAGCTTTTCAAATCGCCGCACAGCTCTATTTGAGACAGGTGATCAAAAATCTGCCAGCAGTGGTCCCAGAAGTTGAATTACTGACGATGAATCTGAAAGAAGATATCAATGTCCTAATCAAGGCTAAGCATTTCAAGAAGAGTCTTGCATTCCCAATGCTCCTTCTGGGGCTTTGTGTCAGTTCTCCAGATGACCGAGCAGAGGTGAAGAGATTCTTTGAAGAGCTGATCAAGCTGTGTGGCTATCTCAGCTCGTATCAGAGTATCTGGGTGGTGATTCAAAGAGTATGGGAACTTAATAATAACGGACAGGTTTATGTTGATTGGTTCAAGATTTCTAAACAACTTGAATGGAAGTTGAACTTGGCAAGATAAATACAATACGAAAGTTAATGAATATTCAAACATGTACTTAAAACTATATCTCATCGATGTCACAACCAACATTGTCGTCCAAATCAGGTCTGCGGCCTGCAGTGAAGTCGATCTCATGTGCCTTGATGAAACCTTCCTTGAAGTAGAACTTGTCATAGCAGAACCAACAGATGAAGAATACTGGAAGCATAATGTAACTATCAATGAACCCCTTATAGTCAAAAGGTTTGAACACTGACCAACCTTGAACAAGCACAAGCAAGACACCCAAAGTGAACCCCACGTAGTCTGTGTAAGGGAACCATTTGGATACGAAAGGTAGCTTATCTAGTGCATGCCCTTGAGCGACCCATACCGTTCTGAATCGGTAATGTGTTACGATGATACCAGTCCAAGCAATAAAGGCGGCAACACCGGCAACGTTAACAATATAGCCATAAGCGACACTTGAACCACTTTTGTAGGACAAGATTGACAGGAAACCAGTCAAATGAACACCATGAATAGCAACCCATGGGATACCATGCTTAGTTGTCTTGGTCAAGATCTTTGGACCATAACCGGCCTCTGCCCATGTGAAGAGAGCTCTCGAGGCGAAGTAGATGGCACTGTTAATCGATGAGATGCATGTCAGGAGGATAAATGAAGTGACAAAGTATTTTGAGTTCGCCCAACCCGCATTGGTTAAGGCAATTGTCATTGGAGATCTCATAACCTTTTGAGCATTGCTGAAAGCAGGGTCGTTGTAAGCAACAGTAATACCATATGCGACAGTCAAACCAAAGTAGACGTAAAAGATTCTGAACACGGTATTCTTACAAGCTGTCGGAATGGCTTTTCTTGGGTTCCTTGTCTCTGCAGCAATGACAGAAACACCTTCAACACCAGAGTAGAAGACACCAGCAAAGACAAAGGCATTCGCAATACCTTTGAAACCAGATTTTAATGGATAATTGCCAAACGGATCATCAGGTTTATGATCTGGGATACCACCTGCAGCATAGATAATAGCAAAGAGGTAGAACCCTGTTAAGTAAACGAGCTTCATGATACCAAGAACGTACTCAGACTCACCCCACCAACTCACATTCAGAAGCTGGAAACACGTAAAAAAAGCCCAAAGAAGAAGGAACCAGCCATACATTGGGATCTTATCAGTGTAGACAGACATGGCAGCACAAAGAGAGGTGTACTCACTGATTAAATTTGTTATCCATAGAACCACATAGGCCAAAGATAGAGCAGCACCAAACCCCTTTGACACAAACCTTGAGCCAAGGATAGCAAAGTTAGCATCATAAGCAGCATTCAACTCACCGATATCGAACATACAGATAAGCACAACGATACCAACGAGGGCAAAGCCAACAAGCATACCAGCAGGACCTGAGGCAACAAGCATACTCCCGAAACCAAGGAATACACCAGGACCAATGATACCGCAGAGTGCGATCAAGTTGACCATTCTGTTCTTAAGACCAGCTTTGAGACCATTAGCCATCAGCACTTCACCGTTATCGTTCTGGACGTAGACAGATCCTGGAGAGAGGACATCCACTACACCGTTGCTCTTTTCCACATCGGAAGGGAGGGAGGACTCTTTGTCAATCATATTGTCCATGTGTAAGAGCAAACCGATACAGAGGGCTGTTAGAAATGTTCTTTTCTTGGGTTTAAATAGAGGATCTCGGTGAATCGCTCAGTGGAAAATCAAGCTCCCAGATATTTCGTCTTCCTGTGAACTTATGAGAATATTAAAAGCACCAATGTAAAGTCCGAAACAAGTCGATTATATTGGTATAGATAGCGACACTTTTGAGCTCCTTGATCTGTTGGGCGACAGTCAGTTTGTTTTCCGCAGCGCATCAAGCCTGTTGTGACGCATCCGATCGACGCTGTTGATACTTATCAGCGAAGATGAGATAAATAAAAGACGGGGCAGACACAGGGAAAGGAAACCAACCAGGAAAATGTTTATCTCTCATTTCCAAGAGTGAGCAGAAATGACCATTGAAGACATGACCATGGCTTCGATTGAGCACAGGTTTGAGCAGCTCTCCAAGAGCGTCCCCATCGTGGATACACACAACGACTTCCCTTACAGCTTGAGGGTCCAATTCCACAATGAGATCCATTCCAACTTGGGCAAAGACTTTGACTTTGACTCTTACTTGACAAGTCACACGGATTTGAAACGAATGCAAGAAGGTCGATTGGGTATTCAGTTCTTCAGTTGCTTCATTGAGTGCAAGGACCCTGATTACTTGTACCAAGATTTCAACAAGGCTAATTCTGCTGTCCGTGATACTTTAGAGCAGATCGATGTGACTAAAAGACTCGTGGAGGAGTATTCCAGGAGTCTGATTTTCGTCCGTACTGCTGATGAGGCCATGAAGTCTTTCTTAGAAGGTGGGAAGATCTCAGTGACTCTCGGAGTGGAAGGACTCCACCAATGTGACCTCTCATTGGCTGTTGTAAGACAATATTACGACCTTGGTGTTAGGTATATCACCATTACGCATAACTGTGACAACCCCTTTGCTACTGCTGCTTCATCTGTTTCTGCTGGCAGGCCGGACTTGGGATTGACCGAATTTGGTAAGGAATGTATTCAAGAGATGAACAGATTAGGTGTGATGGTTGATTTGAGTCATGTCTCTTACAAAACCATGTTGGATGTCTTAGCATTTACAAAAGCGCCGGTGATTTTCTCGCATTCTTCAGTGTATACTTTGACGAATCATGAGAGAAACGTCAGAGATGATGTTCTCAAACTTGTCAAAGAGAACGGTGGTGTTGTTTGCATCAACTTCTTCCCTCTTTTCCTTAGACAAAGAAAGAATGGCAGATCACCTGTCACCATTGAGGATGCCGTTGATCATATCAGGTATATCATTGACCTCATTGGATGGGATCATGTTGGGTTCGGTTCTGATTTCGACGGTATTCCGCAAGGTCCTGTTGGATTAGAGGATGTTTCCAAGTATCCAGAGCTGATCAAGAGAGTTTGGCTTGAAACTGGCGCATCTGAGGAACAGATTTCCAAATTGATGGGTCTCAACGTTGTTAGAGTCTGGAAGGAGGCTGAGATTGTTTCCTCTAAGATGAAGAAGATGTTACCCGTGGAGTCTAACTGGTGTGATCGTAGATGGGAGTTCTATGAATATGCTAAAGAATTTCCAGAGATCTTCCCAGGTGCATTCCAAAAGGTCAACAATACTTGGTCCTCAGCGCAAGAATTAGATAACAATGACTGAAGTCAGGAAAATAAAAAGGAACATGCATTTATTGATTTAAATCTTCACAGGCAGGAGCGCTCTTTTAAAATAAGCACGAAGTGAATTTCTCTTCATGATGCTATCGTATTGATCTGCCCCTTCATCGGCTGGATCTCTGGAGTTCTTCTGTTGATTTAACATACGATTCACTCTCCATTCTCTGTAAGGAACGAGAAAGAAAGCTGCAACAAAGTATATGGCCCCAACGAAGATCTGACAATGGAAATATGGGGTCTGTGATACTATGGAATAGTCACGTAGGTTCAACCCGATAATCTCTGCAACCAAGTTACCCGAGGCCATCCAAAAAGTGAGCCAACTTGAAGCTGTTGCAAATGAGTTCATACCAACAACGTCAACAACCAAAGGAGTCCATGTCACAGAACTAATGGCGACGAACGTTCCTAGGAACAAGGAGAACGCGACTAGAGAGCCAAATGAGTGAACATTAATCCACCAGACAAACACTATGAATGAAGTATAGAGGGTTGCAAAGATGGAGAAATTCACACGACCAACCCATTCGCAGCATACACCAATGAGAGGCCTTCCAAAAGCCTGTGACAAGTTGAACACTACTGTGGTGATAGTTGCCTGGTTTGCAGTGAGTCCTATGGATATGGCATAGTTCGACAGGGAGAATAGACAGATGACGTATCCCATTGATGCCAAACCAGCCCATACAGTAGTCAAATGTAAAGGAAAACTCCTGAGGACCTTATAGTCCATCACAGACCTTATGACATCCATGACGGTGACATCGGCATCCTTGGCGAATCTATCTGTAGAGGCTCTTCTTATACGTACTAAGAACATCGTTATAGTACAAACAACGAACGATATTATCCCTAGAGATCTCAGAGCCCACTTACAGTCCCCCGTTCTGTGTATCAATGCGTTCGACGATAAGGAGAAGATGATCCCTCCAATACCGATACCAGCTTGTGAGATACCTATTGCCACGGCTCTTCTCTTTAGGAACCAAGTCGGCAAGACGATACTATTCGCACCAAAAATCATACCTATAGCTATTCCTAGGAGAACACCTTGCGTCATAATCAATTGTACCACAGTGGTAGCGAAACTCGCACCGATATATGCACCGAGTTGTATGACGATCCCACACGTCACGGTGAGCCTATATCCAAACTTGTATAGTAAGATGGAGGATAGCGAGATTGTGGACAGAGTGAAGAACATCAACAGTCCAGTCATCAGGGCGAATTCTGTAGGGGTTGCACCGGGGAACTCATCACTTTCCAGATAGAAAGAGAGCAGGACACCAAAGGAGCTGTTTGCGCCCCAGGTAGCCATATTCATCACAGAAACACACCCACAGCATACCCAGCCATACCCACCATCCGGGGGCGCATCGATGTAGTCGTCCTCATGGAAGGTCCCGTCGTTCGCTAGCGAGCGCTCTGTGAGCTCTGTGGTCCCTTTCGGCATTATAGTCCACCACAACAAGGGAGGGTCGAAGAAGGCTCTGTAAACTGCTTAAGTATGTAATTCACATCCTCGTCATGAGTCAGAGCGTGTGACACATTTCAAAATAATTTGGTTGAGCTTCTCCACCAACAGAAAAATGCGGGCGCGTTCCTCTTCTCGAGGGAAACAACAAATTTCAGGGGGGCAGGAACAAACGAACTTCAACAACCGAACTTGAACAACGACAAGCAGCAGCAACAGCAACAGCAACAAAGCAGCCGATAGACAGCAGCCCAAATGAGATACACACTGCCGCTCAGAACCACGCAGGTCCTTGTCAGGGCAGCTACGGGGAACCCAACGGGCCTCACGGGCATCTTCCAGCACCCAAACCCTCGTCCAGCGCTGGCGGAGGTTTACAGGGCCACCTTGGAGTTTCTTCACAACGAGCTCCCAGACGAGTCTGTTTATAAGAAGAGTGTCAGAAACTTCACCGCTAAGAGACTAGAGATTGTGGAGGCCAACGAGAATGTCATTGACATTGAGAACAAGATTGGTAATGGTCTTATCGAGGAGTTGTTGATCCAAGCTGCCGATGAGTTGGACCTGGCTAAGAAGATGAAAGCGTGGGAGTCGTGGAAGGAACTGGAGGAGAAGCCTCTGGAAGACCAGTGGACTTACTTCGGTAAGAAGATCTGAGTAACGGTCTCTTTTCTCCGTATATTTATTCTATCTATTTATTCTATCTATTTATTCTCCATCTACTGGGTTGCGCCTAGCCGTTGCCCCTATCTGTTCTCTCAATACATATACTTACAATTACAACAGGACTAAGCTAAAATGATTTATATTAAAACACCCGAACATGAAAGCACATAACCAAAAAAGAGATATAGAGGGAGAGTACTTGACTAATCAACAGCAGTTACTGCCTCTCTGTTCAGACTTTGCACCAACATTGACACCGCCAGACTCACCCACAGTAGTGGAACCTGCCTTATCATGAATGATCTTGGCCAATCTCATGAACAACTCTTCAACGTTCTCGTTGGTCTTTGCACTAGTCTCCAAGAATGGCACCCCCCATTCCCTGGCGAGGGCCTCACCCTTTTCAAAAGGCACCGCTCTCAAGTCGCTGTTATCGTTCTTGTTACCGACAAGGAACAATTGGGCATCTTCGCTGGCGTGCTGATTAACCGCTTGGTACCAGTTTTTGGTATTCTCAAAAGTACGCTCATCGGTAACGTCATACACAATGATGATACCCGAGGCACCTCTGTAATAGGCCGTAGTGATGGTTCTGAAACGCTCCTGTCCGGCAGTATCCCACACCTGCAACTTGATTCTGGCACCGTCGACCTCAATGGTTCTAATCTTGAAGTCAATACCGATCGTTGTGATGAATGAAGGGTTGAACTTGTCCTCCACAAAACGTAGGAGGAGACACGACTTGCCGACACCGGAGTCTCCTACAAGGAGCAGCTTGTAGATGGAGTCGAAGGAGCGCGCTGGGTTTCTCGTGGACATCTCTGTTGGCCTCTCTCTCTCGTCTCTGTTCCCCTGTAACTGATGATGGTGTGTTCAGAAGGGTTAAAAAGTGGCCACTGGGACGGCTATTTGGGGAATCTTGCGAAACGGCTTATGTAATTTCCGCGAACATGTTCGCGAAGTCGTTCTACGGATCTGCCATCCGACGACGGGCAAGCCAGTTCACTTTTTTCCGTTGGACGAAGCTGTGAAGGAAGAAGAAGGACAAGAACAAGAAACAAAAGCAGGAAGAACACACCAGGACACCGAAGATGCCTACCGTTGCCGTTGACAAGGCCGACCTTTTCGAGCTCCTCGGAAAGGAGTACACCACCAAGGACTTTGACGAGCTCTGCTTCGAGTTTGGTATCGAGCTTGACGAGGACACAACCGATGACTGTCAACCAGGTGAACGCCCTCAGTTCAAGATTGAAATCCCGGCTAACCGTTATGATATGCTATGTATCGAAGGTATCGCACAGTCGTTGAACGAGTTCCTCGGTAGAAAAGAGCAGCCTCCATATAAGCTATCTCCGCAGAAGCCATCCATCTCTTTGACTGTGGAAGAATCTACCTTGGAAGGTAGACCTTATGCCGCTGCCGCTGTCTTGAGAAACGTCACTTTCACTCAAAGATCCTATGATTCCTTCTTGGCCCTCCAGGATAAGCTCCATTCTAACTTGTGCCGTAACAGAACCCTTGTTGCCATGGGTACTCATGACTTGGAGGCCCTAACTCCCCCATTCACTTATAAGTTCATGGATAAGAAGGACATCGCCTTCGTGCCTTTGAACCAAATTGAAACTGTCACAGGTGAGAACTTCATCGAGTTCTACAAGCAGGATAAGCACTTGGGTAAGTTCATCCATATCATTGAAGATTTCGAGAAATTGCCTGTTATTGTCGATGCGGAGGGCCGTATCGCCTCATTGCCTCCAATCATCAACTCGGAACGCTCAAAGGTCTCCTTAAACACCAAGAACGTCTTCATCGAGGTCACTGCCACTGATAAGACTAAAGCTGAAGTAGTTGTGAACCAACTGGTGGCTATGTTCTCCCATTACTGTGAAGATACCTTCACTGTTGAGCCAGTGGAAATCATCTCTGAGCACAATGGCGAGTCTAGAGTCACTCCGAACCTTACACCAAGAGTTATGTCCGCTGAGATAGACTATATCAACAGTTGTTTGGGCTTGAAACTCTCTGCCGAGGAGATCACAAAGCTCTTGAAGAAGATGTCCCTCATTGCTCAACCTTCATCTAACTGCTCTAACTTGATCGATGTCGAAATTCCAATTACAAGACCTGATATCCTTCACCAGGCTGATATTATGGAAGATGCCGCTATCGGTTACGGTTACAACAATTTGCCAAAGTCGGCTATGGCCGCTTCTGCTAATCTCAGTGGTTCTCCACTGCCAATCAATAAGGTTTCTGATATCTTGAGAAACGCCTCTGCACAATCAGGTTGGTTAGAAGTTATGCCATTGACCTTATGTTCTCATGACGAGAACTTCAAGTTCCTCAATCAAACGGATGACTCTAGAGCTGTTAAGTTGGCCAACCCAAAGACCGCAGAGTATCAGGTTGTTAGAACATCGTTGATCCCAGGTATCTTGAAGACTATCCGTGAAAACAGAAAACACACATTGCCTATCAAGGTTTTCGAAGCTGGTGACGTTGTCTTCAAGGATGAATCCCTTGAGCGTAGAGCTTTCAATGAGAGACATTGGGCTGCTATCCACGCTGGTAAAACTTCTGGTTTCGAACTCGCCCAGGGTCTGCTTGGTAAGATCATGCAAACTATGAGAACTCCATGGTTGGCTGAGCCATCAGAGAGTGATGAAAAAGGTTACTGGATCGAAGAAGACCCAGAGAACAAGACTTACTTCCCAGGTAGAGGTGCTAAGGTCTTTTACAGACACAAAAAGGGTCAAGATGCTAACGTTGTTGGTTCCATCGGTGTCCTTCATCCTCAAGTTTTGAACCATTTCGAGATCCCATATGCTGCTAGTGCAGTCGAGATCAACGCTGAAATTTTCCTTTAAGTTACTGTTTCCGCAATTACATAGAATCGTACTATTGATCGTCGTAGTTAATCTGTATTGTATATACCTGCTTAACCAAAAGTCATGGTTATGTTCTCATCTGCTGTAAACTCGTCGTCGACATTTTTGCTATCTCTCCTCTCGGAACTATCCTTCTCACGATTCTCTTCACACTTTGGGGTCTCCTCCTTTTGATTCTCAGCTTCTGTTTCGCTTTGTTGTTCCTTTGCATTCTTCTTCTCAATCAGGGCTTGATTCGTATCCATTGTACTCTGCTCCGAAACTTCATCTTTGAGATCATCCGACTCTGCAAGCTTGAAAGTATCGTTATTCTCATTGACCTGGAAGTTCTCAATCTGCTCAATTACATTTTCGGATTCACTATCGCTAGCAAGTTTCTCCTCGCTGTTGTTCTTTGCATCAAGGTACATCTGCCACCATTCTTTCTTCTTTGGTTTAAACATTTTCGAAAACAATCCTTTCTTCTTGGTGGATCCTTCGAGTTGTTCCTTCTCCAAATGCTTTCTCATCTCATCAAACTCGAGAACCAACTTTCTTTGACGTTCAGTCGTTTCTGGATCAGGATCATCGATTTCGACAAACTCATCCTTCAAGACATTAAAATTCAACTTTTTCAACAACTTAGGCATAGAAGAACGGTACCCCATATGACCCTCAACAAGCTTTGTGCAGTCAAAATTCTCGATGCCATCAATGTTCTCAATAGGAGATAAACCTGCAACACGACCTAATCCACCGCTTGTGGCTCTAAAGAGGTATCCCAAAATCCAATCCTTCTTAGAATACCCATTCACAAATCTGCCAGATATAACGGATCTAGCTAAAAGAAGCTGCTCGTGCGAACCAACAATGGGCGAACCGAAAATGACCACATTTTCGACAAGGCCGTATGCAGCTCTCTTCGAAAGCTCCAAGAGACATGAGTATATAACTCTAGAACCTAAAGAGAACCCAAGTAATGTGACTGGACGTAGACCCAAGTTTCTTGCTATCAATGTGTCAGCCAAGATCAAACCTGCTTTCCAAGCTCTATCAAGGGATACGTTCCAAGGGTTATCAATAAGATAACTGAGTTTAGAAAGCATCATAGGAATCTGAATAGCACTCATCAAAGCCATCAAGATCGTGACACCCAGAATCTGTTGGATAGACTGAGTCAAAGCCTCCGATGCAAGAATAGTCATTGTTTGGCCAGTGGATTGAAGAATTTCTGGATCCCATAACAAGGAGTATAAGTCGCCCATTACTGGGTCAACCGTAGAGAATGGTAATCTAATATCATCAGCTTTTGAGTTCATCCAACCGGAGACAGTAATAATGAGATTTGTTCTCTTATTGTTATGAAGTGGTACAAACTCAAATGTCTTCACATCAGCAACTCTCTTCATCATACCACTTGACCCAACTCTTGCACCAATGGCAGTACCACCGATTGTGACCAGTGCAGTGCCACCAGCACCAGCAAGGAACCCACTCGTACCAGATATACCGATTGTTGCTAACCCTGCAGCGAAGCCAGCGCCGATAACAGGAGCTAACAAACCAGCACTGAGTCCAAGGACCAAAGAACCACCAACTGTTGCGAGTCCGACATACATATATTTTTTCCTCCTTTGGCGTCTTTGGCGCTCTTTCAATATGTCAGCCTCATCCCAAACTTGATCAGAAGCATCTTCTAATTGAAGTGCATCCGTGATTCTTCTCTCGAATTGGAAGATATCCAAGGGATCAACGTTCAAATGCCTAGCAAATTCTACTAATAGAGTGCGTGATCTCGAATCATAGACAGAATCCGCAATCAACACAAGGAATAAGTCACAAATAGCTGTCCATGTGACATCTATTTCCAGCTTATCATCACCAGAAATCTCTTCTGGCCTTATCACATCCTTCTGGTTATCTAGTTTATCCTTAGAGTTCTTATCATATGCTGGATTGTCTATGACTGATGTCTTCTGTAGAGATTTAGCAAGATCCTGGGGTTCAATACCATGTCTCACCAAGGATTCCAGCATAGTACGCTCCTCATCTGATATATCCAAATGAGTACAGAGTCTTTCCATCATCTTGAGTTGCCAGTGGCCCATGCTTGATTGAGCCATATTCATACGTTTAGCAAATTTGGACCGTCCTGAAGAACAACGTTTTGCAGCACCCCATTTAGCCAAAGAGGTTGCCATCTCATTTATCACAAGTTTTGTCAATCCAAGGTACGCAAGTTTCTCTGAATCGCTCAAAAGTTTTTTTGTGGTTTTCAGTTGATCCAATGCAGAGTGTGATTCCTTTGATATATCATCAAGTTCTTCAATACTAAAGTCATCATCATCAGGATTACTGTCATCATCATGTGGGTTTGATTTATTGTCAGACTTTTGTTTCTTTGCTGGTTCCATAGAGGCTTTGAAGAGAAAGTCCGTCTTCTTATCAGATTTGTGATATTGCTCTGCTTGTTCTTCATCAGCTATCCTCGTATAGCCATATGCCTCAGCAGACTGGTTTATTGAATCTTCAACGATAGCATCAACGATCACTTCACCTTTCTCCCCAAAGACAACATCATCATTTGCAGTCTCCATCTCCCGCCAATCATTTTCGTCTTCATCCTCCTCATATGTGACTTTGTTATTGGCCTCAGCAGATCCCTTAATAAATGGTTTTACATCTTCAGACAGGACGTTGGGTATCGACACTGAATTCTCCTTCTCTTCTTTGAAGAGGATTCTTGCAATATCGCCGTCCAGTGACGCGGTACTATCGTTGTATTTTGATCGAACAAGCTTACCAACAGAACCATTCTTCTCAGGGCTCAAATCGAACTCCACGAATCCATTAGAAGGAACAGCATCCAAGGGTATCGACGTGGCAGAGTTGGCATTTGATTCCATAGTAGCACCGTGTTGATCGTTCATTAGTCCTCACAGCTCTGGCACACACCCATCAACGGTCTTCCGAGATAGACCCAATCAGCACTCTTTTTAGTCGGCCCTGCTCTGGTATCTCTCAGTGTATCTGCAAAGGCGCTCTTAAAATCAAAACACTGGCCGTATACGCCAAATTACGTGGCCCTACCAAATTAGGGTAAAGGTTACGAGCCCAATGTGGCCTCACACCCGTGCACCACTTACTGGTCCGAGCAGCACGTTTGACCCACGCAGAAGAGTTTTCTTCGAAATTTTTCACTTGCTTAATATCTTCTTCTCTTCAAACCCACAACACATACAACAGAAATGGCTCCAATCGTATGTATCAGAATGGATTGCATAGAATGAGGTTCTGAGCTCATTGGTCTTGAGGTGTCTCATCATTTTTCTTATAAAACCAGGAGAATCCCACTTGTCCCATGTGGCTTTGCTGAATTTTATGGACTTCTCTCTCCATAATAGCAGTAGGCTAACTAACTCGTTCAACAGACCAACAAGAAGGCTAAGGCCGCTAACAAGTACACTGTCGACGTTTCCGCTCCAACTGAGAACGGTGTCTTTGACCCAGCTTCTTACGTCAAGTTCTTGAACGATAAGATCAAAGTTGAGGGTATTGTCGGTAACTTGGGTAACGACATTGTCGTTGAGGAGTCTGGTAACGTTGTTACTGTTGTCTCCACCACCAAGTTCTCTGGTAAGTACTTGAAGTACTTGACTAAGAAGTACTTGAAGAAGAACCAAATCAGAGACTGGATCAGATTCGTTTCCATCAAGCAAGGTTCTTACAAGTTGACCTTCTACTCTGTTGAGGCTGAGGAGGAAGATGAGGAATAAATTCCTTCGCATTGAGTAATTGACAGTTATTCTGTAACTGTTTAGTTTTACAATGTTCCTTTTTGCTTTCATGGTTCTGGGTTTTTACGGTAAATTTAATGTGCAATAGATAATCTAAAATTTGGAGGTACTCCTTAATGTAGTGAAAACATTCTAGCAGCTCTTGTTCGGTTCTCATGTCTTGCGTCTGAATTTGATAATGCGTATTTGTGATTACGTTCTGAAGACCAGCTGGTGCACAGACTGTTCATTTCTTTCTATACAATCTAAAAAAGAATCTCATGTTTTCCAGCTTCAAAGGATACTCGAAGTCCTTGTCACACCTGTACCAACAACTATCACTCTGTTTGATTAACTCCCAATCTCCACTTTTTTGATCTTTACCAAGCAAGATGGTGTCAATGAGGAACTGAATAGGGAACTTTTTTGTACCAATCTCAATGTGGCTATAGCTTCCCGCACTCTCTGTTATAATCAAGTAGCAACCAGATTGGCATTCCTTATTCAACAGTTGAAAGAATCTCAAAGACCTGGCCTTATCCTCAGCGAAGAGCTCGTTCGTAGTGAACATGGTAGTGATCAGATCAAGAGACCCAAGATTAAGGGATGATGGGTCCATGGAGAGGACATCATCGTGGGAGAAATTCACATTAAAGGCTTCCGGATCTTGGTATGTCCAATTCTTTCTGATCTCCGAAACCATCTTTCCAACAATTCTTGTCCAGTCTGCGATATCAATAAGATTGATGTTGACATGTGACCTTGACTCATTAGTCCCCTTTAGACTCTGAGATTGGGTATATATTGAGGACATAGCGGCCAATTCACCACAGGCACCACCACCAATGACAAGTATATTAGTTTCATCTCCACAAATAATCTCTCTTGTCTCATCTAAAGAAGCTAGAAGCGATGAATAAGCCAAAGCTCTCGACGGCGTCCATCTTACACAATAGGCCATTCTTCTATCGTCATCTCCAAACGCCTTCATATAGTCTCTGTTAAAAAGGTCACCTTTCACAGTTTGTACAAACAGCTCTAGGTTTGGCGAATCAAATAGGTACTTGAAAGACTGTTGAAACAGCCTCAGTGTATCGTTTGAGGGCAAAGCATGTTTTGAGGTTGCTGGTATAGCGCTCAATGCTTTCTTCCCTTGTTTGGAGACTTCAATTTCACTCTCATCTTCCTCGAAAGAATGTCTCTCTTTGTATTTCAATGATCTTCTGCTCATTAGATACGCTTTCTCACTAAGTGATTAACCACCTTTAATAGCCAGCCCTAAGTTCTTCATGTTGAAGTTTTGCGATGAGGGTGCACGGATGTACCCCCGGTTCCACTATAAAAAAATTCACCGTGCTGAAAATTTTCAATTCCTCTCCCTCCACAAACATCACCAATCTGTGTTACGGAACGACTCAATGGACCTTGGATTAAACCCCTTTGGGGTTATTCTTGAGAAGTTGTAGTTCAATGTTTGGTAGCAGTTCGGCGCTTGCGAGGCAAGTCTCTTCGTCCTGTCGCCATGTTATGTCTCCTGGACACTGGTCCTTCTTCGGAGGTTGAGCGGTGATCCTGAGCATAATAGACTGGATGAGCATCTTTTCACGGTGTTGAGACAGGGTAGCCCCGTCGACAGATTGTAGAGAGAGTGGGATCGGTTTTGAATTCTTATTGAACGTTCTTTACGGCGTGAAATAATTGAGTTCGGCCAATTTTATATCCCACAGCAACATATTCCTGAACGCTGTGTAGGCCATTTGGCCGCTGATCACTTGGGTAAAACCATGTTGCGAACATCTCTTAGTATAATTTAGAATTGACATTTACATACATCTATTTCCTTAACTGTTACGATACAACAACTACAACGATCTTCACCGATAAACTCGTATTAATAAAAACAAAACCGAATAAACAACGAATCAATAATCATGCAATCCCACTTAGTGGTGGAACAAACGGATTGGGTTCTCAACGTAAACCATCTCGAAGGAGTCAGCAGCGGCAAAGACAGCAGCATCTTGGACAGAACCGGATGGAGCAGCAACGTACTTGACACCAGATCTAGCAGCTCTGTAGACATTATCTGGGAATGGGAAGAAAGCATCAGAGGATAGTGCAACGTTGTTGAGCTTACCAAGCCACTCGGACTTCTCCTCTGGGGTGAATGGAGTTGGAAGAACGGCAAACTTGGATTCGAATTCAGACTTCTCTGGTTCAGAAGTTGGAATTTGACCAGTCACGAACAAGTCAATTGCATTGGACTTATCTGGTCTCTTGACACCCTTGGCCCATTGGAAGCCCAACACTCTTGGGTGCTGTCTCAACCACCAGTTGTCGGCCTTGTCACCAGCCAATCTGGTACAGTGGATTCTGGATTGTTGACCAGCACCCAAACCGATCACCATACCGTTCTTAGCGTAACAAACAGAGTTGGACTGTGTGTATTTCAATGCAATGGTAGCAACAGTCAAATCAATAATAGCTTGCTCTGTGAGGTCCTTGTTCTTAGAAACAATTTCCTTGAAAGTGGACTTGTTGATGATGGCATCGTTTCTCTTCTGTTGAAGAGTGATACCGTAGACTTGTCTGGACTCAATAGAGTCTGGAGTGAAGTTTGGATCGATTTGAAGGACACAGTACTTACCACCTTTCTTCTTTTTCAAAAGCTCAAGGGCTTCTGGTTCATAACCTGGAGCAATCACACCATCGGAAACCTCCTTAGAGATGATTTGGGCTGTTGGCAAATCAACAATGTTAGACAAAGCTATCCAATCACCGAAAGAAGACATTCTGTCAGCACCTCTAGCTCTAGCGTAAGCATTAGCCAATGGAGACAAGTTTTCAATGTCTTGGACAAAGTACAATTGCTTCTCGGCCTCACTCAATGGCAAACCAACAGCGGCACCAGCTGGGGAAACGTGCTTGAAAGAAGCGGCAGCTGGCAAGTTCAAAGAGGCAGAGAGCTCCTTAACCAATGGCCAAGAGTTCAAAGCGTCCAACAAGTTGATGTAACCAGGAGAACCGCTCAAAACCTTGAAAGGCAATTCACCTTGTTGAACAAAAGCTTGAGCTGGCTTCTGGTGTGGGTTAGCACCGTAACGCAGTGGCAATTGCGACTTACCTTCAGAGTATTGCTTTCTGAAGAAGTCAGAGATAGCGGCATCATAGTCAGCAGTGTGCTCGAAAGCCTTAAGTGCAAACTTGTTCTTTGCATCTTGAGAAATCTCACCTGATTTGAGTTCCTCCAAAAATTCTGGGTAATCCTTTGGATCAGAAAGAATGGTGACTCTAGCATGGTTCTTAGCAGCAGCTCTCAAAAGGGTAACACCACCAATGTCGATCTCTTCGACAGCCTCCTCGATAGTGACAGAGATCTTAGAGATGGTCTCCTTGAAAGGATACAAGTTACAGACGACGAAGTCAACCTTCTCAATGTTTTGCTCCTTCAAGTCCTTCTCATCGGATTCTAAGTTTCTAGCCAAAATACCACCGTGAACGGCCGGGTGCAAAGTCTTCACTCTACCACCGAGCATCTCTGGGGCATGTGTAATTGACGAGACGTCGTCAACCGGGAAACCAGCCTCACGCACCATCTTAGCAGTACCACCAGAGGCAAGGATACGGACATTGTTTTGTACAAGGCCCTTAGCGAGATCAAGCAACCCGGTCTTGTCGTAGACGGAAAGAATAGCAGTCTTCGTGTATGCCATGGTTAAGGGATGGAGTTGTGTAACGAATTGATAAGAGATTCCCAAAGACAAAAGAAGTACTTCAATGAGCCGAGATACCGAACACCGATAGGATGAGACGTAGGAGAACAGGCGTATGTCAAGCACTTGCTAGAAGTTACCAGTTGGTCTTTTATAACTTTTCAACAACCTTTAATTCCCGGCCAATTTTCACACATGTGGAAGAAGTCAACGCTTGAAAAATCCAATTCCGACCTCGGCTTCCCTCGGAAATAAGATTAACTATGTAGCGAAAATGACTCCTGCCATATTGGGAATAGAAGTCAAATCTTCTCCGTCGGGTAGCTACTATACTCATTCTACTTTCAAAAACTAAGCTAGTGATACATCATTTAGACAAACTATTTCTATAATTCAACACAAGAAGGCACCGAAAACATAGCAACCAACCTTAGAAACAAGCCTGCATAAAAGACCAACTTCAAGAGCACTACGCTTAACGGTATCTCCACAAGGAAAGAGTGTTTTGTCTCTTCCAGGTGTGACGACGACCAGCCTTGGTGTTGTTGTATCTGTGGCCCTTGTTGAGACCTCTGGACTTCTTACCAGCAGCGGTAAGACCACGAGCCTCACGGTGCTTGTGAACTGGCTTAGCGATCCAGTTGTATCTGGCATCACGTCTGATAGCCTTGTGCTGTGGGTCAACAAGGATAACCTCGAAGTACTTGTAGGTAGAATCTTGGTTAATCCAGTAGGAGTTCAAGACTCTCAAGTTAGCAGCACGACGACCAACACGCTCCTCCGCGGTAGTACGCAAGGACTTTTGGTACTTCAATTGAGAAACACCTTGGTTGGTTGGCTTACCGTAAGTAGCACCCTTTGGAACTGGTCTCTTTCTGTTACCTCTTCTAACTCTGATACGGTAGATGACGAAACCTTGCTTGGCCTTGTAACCGAGACGTCTAGCCTTGTCTGGGCGAGATGGTCTGGTGGCACGGTGGATAACGTTCTTTTGACGGTATTCCCAGACTCTGACTCTGAACAAGAATCTGTTGACATCAGATTGCTTCTTTCTTTGCAATTCTTCCAAATATTTGTAGGCACCCACTATAGGTTCAACTGTTAGTACTTGTGGCCCATTTCATATCTAACTAGAAATGAAACATACTTGTATCTGTTGTTAGTAGTGTAACGAGATGTTCGAAGAAGTAAGTGCGCGTTGATGAATGGGCTCAAAGAGTTTTCGTTGAAAATTTTGTGTCCTGCTCGAATTTTTCGGTTACGGGGCAACACAGTTATTTTCCAAAGTGCAGATAGATATTTAGGGCTTTGGTATGTCACGTGAAAGCCCTGGATTTCACTGAATCGTGTTGTTTGGATGAGCGCCTGGCACTATAAAGACATGGGTCCTACACATACAGTAGCATAGAGGACCCTTCAGAGAGATAGTTATACTAAGGAAAATGGAAATGGCTAGAGTAATGTAGTCTGTAGATACTCAAGCGAAGCGCTCATGGAAAGTTAAAGTAACCGGTGCAAACAACAGATTGAGAAGTGTTTTGGAGAAAGTATCACTTGCTGTGGGTAGACATAAATCAGGAATGCTGAACCGTGATCTTATTGGAAGTTAGTTTGTAAGATACGGAGCCCAGGAGCTGTGGCCCAAAGTGTTGAGATATGTGGGATATCTCCAATAACTGGGGTTCACAGTTACTCCATCTAGGTTGATCTAGACTCATCGATAACAAAGTTTGAATGACTATGCTTAATTGCTAGCTTTTTTTATGATTTGCATAGAAGTTACACAAGGGCACGTACATTGTACATACATTCCCCTTAACTGACGACGTCTCCAATTCCCGAAACTTTATTCCGCGATGCTCTTCATTTGATACCTTCATTATATACAGGTGCAATATCTAGCATTTAGTATATAAAACGGAGTGTGGTTAGGAGAGTAGATGGATGTTAAAACTCCGTGATATCGACAAATATAAAGTTCAAAGTTCAAACCACGGGGGTCGGGTGCTATACGCGATGACGTTATGAAGCCTAGCTGGTGGTCGTTCCTGCATCATCTTACAGCACAGCAACAGGTGTAGAAATTCCCAGGTACACAAAGGTTCAGTGTTTGAATGTTAAAATTTGAAGGGCTAGAAAGCGTTAATCACCTCAAAGATTGAAGAACTGCAATGTTGATTTTAGATGCCATTGCATACAACGCCTACCGTTGGCTCAAGAGAAATCTTACTGTTGTGACATTCAAGGAGTTGATAGGTATGTATTTTTATGACGCAGCACCGTTAGCAAGGAAACGCAACAGCACGCGTCTGAAGCACAGCGTAGGTCGGCAGAGACCTACGTCGGGAGTGGGTACTCAGGACAAAGCGATTCTATATAACGCGACAAACTTCCACAATTCCAACACCTCAGCTCCAGGCTACGGGAAAGTTCACCGCCTCCTCAACAAGTAGTCCATAATGAGTCTTTTAGTTGATAGCGCCGTCAGATCTACGCTTCTTGTCACCGCTGAGATCTCAGATTCTTCCACTACTACATTGACGACACTGCCTACAGTTATACTGCCCCCTTCTCACTCATCATCGACCGAATCGGCGCAAATCACTATATTGTCGCCTGTGGTCTCCAGTTTCTACTCAGATTTACAACTTGTTACAGATACATCCAACTTGGTAATAGGATCAACATCCAGGAGCATTCGGAATCCAGATGCCAGCAGTGATGGTTTTATCGAAACTTCTACGTCAGGTCACAGCTCTTCTGGTGCGGCTCAAAACCAAGCAAAGGCCAATTGGAAGACGAACGTCATGATTGGAATCACACTGCTGCTTCCTTCTCTTCTGTGAACTGCATTCACACTTCCAACATCAATATATTATGAGAACCATCCCATTTAATTTTACCCAGTTCTGGTCAGTTCCTAAGAGGAAATTCCCCAATTCAACGAATGTCATGTCCTTCGAGCACACTGTAGCGTCGAAGATAAGTGGTCCTTGATTGAAGATACATTGTTAGTCGTTCAATCATTGGTTGAGACGCTGGTACTCTACAAAGTGAAGTAAACCAAATAAATACATTAATCAACCTTTATATAGAACAAAAACCCAAGAACGATGCATTAAACCAGTAGGCTTGGAGTGTTTAGAAACCCAAACCCATAATGACTGGAGAAGCGACAAGAGCACCAATGGCGAGACCCGCCTTCCAGCTCAAGTTGAGAGAGATAGCACCGGAAATGGAGGTGGTAGAAGAAGAGTTCGAAGCGCTGGAGACGTTGGAAGCGGCATAAAGAACCACGTTGGTTGGAACCAAGTTCAAAGTTGAGACGGAAGACATTTTTGTGTTGTGATGTGTAAGGGTCTGAGATCGATTTGCTTTGCAAAAAGGTTATGTTTAGAACAGCAAGACGAGAGTTGCAGAAGCTGAGGAATTGGAGTCCTTTTATATTTGAAAGTTGATCTCAACTGCATCTGAGACTTGTCAAAATTTTTGATCGTGCCATTGCTACCCCAGATTGCCAAAATCATCAGCTGGGGACGTGAGGGAACCCCAGATATCAGGAAAATTAGCTGAAATCACAATATATAGATCTTAATAGACAAAAGCCTTTTTCTAGTTCCAATAAACCGTTATATCTTGATTCAATGGGATAAAGATTCGTTGCGATGTATTTTTAGAAAATCTGATCCACCTCAAGTTTTGCCTGATTAGGAAATTTGTAAACAAGAGATATGCACGTCATTTAATTGAGCAAGCCACTTTTTGAGGTCCGCTGGCTTCTTTAATTGGAATAGATCAATGAATCAATGCAGTAGATGCATTGGTGAAGGGTATCGTGTGACTGCAATTTCTGATCTGATCCGTCTGTGTTGCATCACTATGATGGGCTTCTTATGTCTGGTTCTTGACTGATCACTAGTCGCAAACTGAATATATCAGATCCGGTTTCAAGCCCTAAAGTTTCAGTGTCTTATGTCTCATTTATGATTTATGTGCTTCTCAATCAATCATTAGATCACTGATTAATAAGGTAGTATGAGATGCCACAGCGGACTGCTCTTCATGTAGGGAAGACGAACAGCGTTATGGAACAAGGATCCCAGATCCTACGAAACTTGAAGGTGGAGAAAGATGACAATAAGAGATTTATGTTCTAGAGAGTCCATGAACTACACTACAACCACATCAGTATCATCACCACTAAAGAGACCGTTTGGAGATCCAATGCCCACATCCCAACACCACCAGGGGCTTCAAAATTTTCCACAGTCCCCGAATTCGCGAAACGCCTCATGTGAAAATTCACGTTGGTGTTTGGATGTTCCATATCGCTCAGTGGAGCATCGCAGGCAGGCACCAGTGAAAAAAAACATCACCAACGACCTTTGAACTCTTCAAACATATCTATTTTGAAGTTCATTATCCTTGAAAAATCCTTTCTTCATAAATCAAGTCGAAATGGGAGGCGTTCGTGAAAAGAAAGCTGAGTACTTCTCCAAGTTGAGAGAGTTGCTCGAAGAGTACAAGTCTATCTTCGTTGTTGGTGTTGACAATGTTTCTTCCCAACAATTGCACGAAGTTAGAAAGTCTCTTAGAGGTAAGGCTGTTGTTCTTATGGGTAAGAACACCATGATCAGAAGAGCCATCCGTGGTTTCTTGTCTGACTTGCCAGATTTCGAGAAGTTGTTGCCATTCATCAAGGGTAACGTTGGTTTCATCTTCACCAACGAGAACTTGCCAGAGATCAGAGAGGCCATCTTGTCCAACAGAGTTGCTGCTCCAGCTCGTGCCGGTGCTGTTGCTCCAGATGATGTCTGGGTTCCAGCTCAAAACACTGGTTTGGATCCATCCAAGACTTCTTTCTTCCAAGCTGTCGGTTTGCCATCCAAGATTTCCCGTGGTACCATTGAGATCACCTCCGATGTCAAGGTTGTTAACGCTGGTTCCAAGGTTGGTCCATCTGAGGCTTCTTTGTTGAACTTGTTGAACATTTCTCCGTTCACTTACGGTTTGACTATTGTCCAAGTTTACGATGCTGGTCAAGTGTTCCCAGCTTCCATCTTGGATATCACTGACGATGAGTTGGTTGGTCACTTTGTCTCTGCCATCAACACCATTGCCTCTGTCTCCTTGGCCATCAACTACCCAACCTTGCCATCTGTTGGTCACTCTGTTGTCAACTCTTACAAGGACTTGTTGGCCGTTGCTATTGCTTCTAAGTTCATCTTCCCAGAGATTGAGGAGTTGTCCGACAGAATCGAGAACCCAGACAAGTACGCTTCTGCTGCTCCAGTTGCTTCTGCTGTCGCTGCTTCTTCCGAAGCTGCCCCAGCTGAGGCTGCTGAGGAGGAGGAAGAGGCTTCTGATGATGACATGGGTTTCGGCTTGTTCGACTAAACAGTTCTAATTAATTGAATTGGTATGAATGCCTTCCTTTTAGTCCAAGATTGTAGTGATTGTTGGCCCAGCGATTTTTCTAGTTGTTACGTAGAGGAAAGTCTGCATGTGGCTGTGGACATGGGTGTAAAAAAAAAAAGAGCAGGGAAGCCAGATGATCGTCAACCAACAAAAGATTACACTTAAGAAGGATGACAAGTAACAACGGACCAGTGGTGCCAGAAGGCTGGAAAGCTGTATTTGATGAGAAGTGGGTAAGGTTTTAATTTCTTCTACTAAATCTTACTGACCTCTCCAACAGATATCAGACTTGGTACTACGTTGATCTGAAGACAAAGAAGTCACAATGGGAAGCCCCAGAAGGCACCACATTCCCAGAAAATGACAACCAACCACCACCATACTCCTCAAACGATAACAACAAGGATCTATCTTCTAAATCACAGCAACAACAGCAAGATCCAAGACAACAACAGCAACAGCAGGGGTACCCACGACAGCAGCAATACTACCAACAACAGCCGTACTATCCCCAACAACAGTATTACCCACAGCAAGTACAACAGCAACAGAATAGACGTACAGGTATGGGAGGTATGGGTGGTATGGCAGCTGGTGCCGGTGTGGGTCTTCTAGGAGGTATGCTGCTGAGTAATGCTATGCAACCTGACACTGTGATTGTGAATAACTACGGGGATACCTACGGTGGTGATGACTTTGGAGGTGGTGACTTTGGTGGTGGTGATTTCGGTGGTGATTTCTGAGTCCTTTATGGTACCGTACATAAATCGCTCTCTTTGACTGTTATGCCATATAAAAATTGTAGACGAGAGGGTCCCCTAATCCCGTTCGGTCAGCCGACCCGATGGCATTAGCGGAACGCGGCATCTGGAAACTGCTAAATGATCTCAAATGCCGGAGGCGACTACGTAAACTCTGATTCGAAATCAAAGTTGGAGTTGTTTATAAATATGAAATCGTACCCATCTATTCTTGTTTTGTCTTACCGTCATATACCCAGATGCCACAGCTTATACCCAGATTCACAAAGTCCGATAAGAAGTCGAGACCAAGCTCACCAAGCAACAGCTCTAGTAGGCTATCTGTCAAGACTGACCTCTCAGAAAGCTCAATATCTACTGCCAAACCTGTTGTGAGCTCGCCAGACTGGGAGATCAGATACGATCCAACACTATCAGAGTACTACTACATCAACACAAAGACCAGCGAGACACAGTTTGATCACCCAGATGAAGTGGTCTCCCCTTTGGCATCGCCTATAACTACAAGTACTCTTGAGTCAGATCATCGCAAAATATTCAAAGGATGTGCACTAAAGAGAACGATATCTCCAAGGTTCTTTGGCCATGGAAAGAAGAGCCCGAGCCAAGGTCCAACACCCAGAACTGAACCTGAAGACCCTAATCACCAGAACCTTGATGTTGACCAAGATGCTGACCAAGATGTTGAAGAGTTCAAAAAACACTTGGTGATGGAGATGGAAAACTACGAAGTGGAAAGATTAGGAACATAATGATGCTATGACGAATCTCTTGTAAAAAAAATAATACTTAATGATATATGCCCTTTTTAATGTGACGCCCTTTCTAAGCTTTTCTGGATCTTCTTTGTGTAGGCTTGTTCTTTGTTTGTGTTGACGTGGTGGTGTTAGTGGTAGTGGCTGGTTCTTCCGTCGAGGTCTCTTGCAGCTCGCCGTTGCTCTTCAGAGCATCTGTCTTCTTAAGTTCTGCTATAAACCAAGTCAGCGTACCCCAAAGCAGTATCGAAAGAATCAACAAGTTAATGATGTGGATAGATTTGGTGAGGAATGCAAAAACGGTCAACGTGGTAACCAATAGGGCAAAAGTGGCATGTGTAGTCAAAATCAACGTTGGTGTAGCACCTGGTGTGAATACGGATTGCCATAGATCTTCAACGAACCCAATCATGACTATGTCTTTTTATGTGTTTATGTCCTTGGTGAAGCGGAGATGTGGAAAAGTTCGAGAAAGTTTCAAGGTAAATCGTACAACCATATGACATAAGAATCAACACGATTATATCAGAATCACAACAAAGACTATGGGTAAATTTGCACCAAAGGAGCCGGTGGACTTGGATCCTCCCAAGAATGATCTGATTACCAAAGAAGAGCTCTCAAGATATGATGGTATGTGGGTCCCTCTTTATCTTTCCAGCCCTTATCAGTTATAAAGACCAGTTATCACTAACAATTTCGATACCAGGGGAACAAAGATCAGAGAGATACATTGCTATCAAGGGAAAAGTATTCGATGTCACAAGGAACGTCGCTGCCTATGGATCAGGTACAAAGTATAGCGTCCTATTGGGAAGAGATGCAAGCAGAGCATTGGGTAAATCCAGTCTGAAGCCGGAGGACATCGATCCTGCTATAAGTGATGACATTTCAGACTTTACAGATAAGCAGAAGCAAGTACTCGAAGACTGGTACTCCTTCTTCAGCCAAAGGTCCGTGTTCTTTCCATCGTCATATGCATCAGCGTTTACTAACATCACAAAAAGGTACAACATCGTTGGGAACGTTGTGAGCTGAACCACTTATAAGATGTTCTGTCACAATATATTTAATATATATATATATGTTATCATATATTTATTACCCATACATGCAAATTGAAAGTCGAATGCCTTGTAACTTCCATTACCAACTCCACATATAATGTGTCGTGCCAAATCAGGAAATACTTCCTCTTTCGAGTATTTTTCTTTCTTTTTTTTTGACTGGGAGGAACGGATCCAAAGGTTTCAGGTACATTTCAACGATCGAGCTCTCTCTTCTGGAGGTACGATGGAAGGATTGGTTAAAGGGAGAGACATATAACCATTAGTATATTGCTATATTGCTTGATATCACTGGGATCCTCACGCACTTTCCTCTCGTTGACATTCTACCCTTGCTTTTTAGGCCGGATTTTTGCAATTTGGTAGACCCAAGCACTTTACTTCGATTTGTTGATCTGACCCATTGGAGTTGAATACACGGCTATAAGGCACCATTCTATATCATGCATGCTGCCAAGTCTTACTCCAACAACCCTTCGTCCTTAAGGAATCAACTGTTGAGCACTGATATTGGCGACATTGACCTTCGTCATGAGACTCCCATCAATCAACAACAACAGTATCCACAACAACAGTATCCACAACAACAGTATCCACAACAACAGTCTCTACAACAACCGCAACAGTACGTCCAATCACAGCCTTATCCTCCGCGTCCTGCTGGACCTGAGTTTTACAGCAATGGGCCTTATGGCAACACCAACAACGGCCAGTTCATCCCTCCACAGCAGTACCATGATCCTAGATCTCAACAAAGGCATCAACAGGTTCCACGTTCGAGAAGATCGTCGCTAACGAGTAACCACTCAGGGTTTAACAACTTTTTGAAAATGGGTAAAGGTCGTAAGAATGGTAGGGGAGCTGGTCTCGATGATAACGAAGACGATGATGGCAAGGATTTTGTGGTGGATCCATCGGC
Organism: Williopsis suaveolens; assembly: GCA_003708225.3. Taxonomy (NCBI): domain Eukaryota; kingdom Fungi; phylum Ascomycota; class Saccharomycetes; order Phaffomycetales; family Wickerhamomycetaceae; genus Williopsis; species Williopsis suaveolens. The sequence continues at coordinate 23,399 of PPNS03000016.1, read as the reverse complement.
CCAAGTGATGTCGTTTGATGATATATCTTCCTTAAGAGATCGTGGCCGTTATGGCAACAGCTCTAGCTACGATACTGCTCCGATCATTCCAACGTTGGCTTCTCCTTCTGGTAGACCTGTGGGTAACGTTTCAAATACCCAGTACAGAAAACAAATGACAGCTATGAAGAAGCAGGCTCTGACACAAGCTGGTAAGATTGGAAAACAAGGGATCCCTGACCCGAGAGCTATGTCATTACAGACCATTCGCAATCCGTATCAGCCACAGATGGGTTCGAGAAATGGTTCTTTTACTAGTCAATCGCCAGCTTACATGAATTCACCTAGAGCAAATTCCATGAACAATGTACCCCAGCAACAGATTCCAAACGGCTCAAGAGCTTACTCACTCACAACGAATCCATATCAGCAGCAACAGCAACAACAACAGCAACAGCAAATCCAATGGCAACAGCGCAGAGGTCCGCCACCTAGCCAACTCCATCCAATCCATCAAAGAGTTCCATTCCAGCAACCTCCTCCTAACATGAAGAGAGTCTCTGCTCCAAATGTATCATCACCCCTGATTTCCACGCAGATTCCATCAGTAAATAACTCAGTACAGGAGTCGATCAATACACCTTATCATCAGGCCGAACCATCGCAACCTGTAAATCAGGGACATTATGTGAAAATCCAAGCTCCTCAGAAATCAACACAACGTATGGCAAGTTCAACTTCTACTCAGCAAGAACAAGGTCATCATTTCCTTGCTGATAATGTCGTATCTGGGGACGATTCATTAACATCGTTTGACGACTCGAAGGAACAATCAGGGTCTGTACCAAATGGAGAATCAACGCCTTCACCAAATCGCAATGATAATGGTTTTGATGAATCATCTGAGTCTCCATCGAAGCTCCCCCGCTCTAAGGCTTTGCCAAGACTAAGTTTGCTGAATATGAGAGATGATAATGATGGATTTGGTAATAGTGGTGATGGTTATGTTCCTCGTTCCCTTGATCCTGTTGATGAGAAAACTGCAGCGGATAGGTTCAATGATGAACCAGTTTCTACTCGTGAATCTCCAGCTAAGCGCATGACTCAGCGGAACAATATGGGCCAGAGAGAGCATTCGAAGGGCGTTTCGATTTCATCTATGAGTCAGTACTCTTCGACTTCTGACTTCATCCCTGATAAGACCAACAGTCAGAGGCTATATCAACTTAACCAGGTCTCCAATACAAATACTGATGTATTTGTCACAGCTTCTCAATTCTCTTTGATGGATGGCAGCAGGTTCGAAAATGGCTCAGCCAGTGATTCCGATACTGCAAATGACGTTATAAAGAAAATTACTACTGAGACTGCTGATTACAGCTCTGTTACCACACCAATATTGGATGATCACTCAACAAAGGAATTTAACACTATTCGAGAGTCTAAGCGTGGCTCAGTCTCTTCTTTGGCCTCGACACAATCAAGAGAAACGAAGGACTCCAAAATGAGTACTTTAAAGTCACCGACATTCTTTAAAAGGTGGTCAAAGAAGAGAAGTGAGAAGAAGAAGCGCGAATCATTTGAACCTGTTACAGCTCCATTGAATATCTCAGATCGTACACTTCGGACCTCTGGGGATTGCGCTGTCCCGACTGCTGCGGTGGGGCTTGAAGATGGCTGGGTCTCAGCTGGTTCATCAAAGCCACAGACCTCGATCTCTGAAGGGCAAGACACAAGTGATTCGACCATCTTGGGTACATCACAACATATCACACAAATGAAGTTGTTGGAGCCGAATGCTTTTTCTGGCGAATCCAGTTATACTCCGACTGCCAGTGCCCACTTGGATGATCCATTGGTTCCCGAAACTGGGGACCCAAAGAAGCTCGAGCTCACGGTGGAACAGCTTGGCATTATGCAAGAAAGTACCTCACTCATAAGGGAGTTGAACCTGGTATCAAGTGAACTAGCTGCTTCTGTGAAGAGGGAGATCACTTTGGAAGAGAAACTTCAAGGAACAAATAGTATCACGTCTCCTCTATTTGTGAAAGAACAAGACTATGCTTCTGAACTCGCAAGACTAGTGCAAGAACTGAATAATGAACGCCAAATGAGATACATAGCCGAAGAACATGTCTTGTTATTGGAGAATGGTACCAAGCCATCGCTTCTGGAGTTGAGTTATGAGAACGAAAAACTGAGATCTGAACTGAGTATGAATGAAGAGCTGATCTCCAGGCAAACTGCCGAAATAAATGCATTGAGAGAGGAGACACCAAACTTGAAACTTCAGGTTGAATCTTTGATGAAGGCCAAAAAGGAGATGGAAAGTGTGACTATTCCAATGCTCAAGAACCAAATCGAAGTTCTGTCAGTCGATAACAAGAAAGTTATGATACTCTCTGAAAAACTCAAGATCTTGAAGAACGAAAAATTGCAGTTGGAGAAATCTCACAACGACGAGACTGGTAGCTTCTCTTTTGTGAAAAGGGAATCGCCTACAGCTGAATCTCATGGGTTTTCAAAAGGTGATACCACACTATTGAAGGTTCCAAAGCAAAGGTCTACCAAGGAAGGCTCGCCTTTGAAACCATCATCTCCATTTCGTAACTATCACAGACCCCCATCCTTCAGTCTTATAAATGTGACGACAGCTGAAGCAACATGATGGATATATATTACATATTCTATTACATTTATCCATAATTATTTGTTTCTATGTCTTATTTGCAGTTTTTGCGTTGCTAGAATCATTAAGGCACATAAAGATATTACTCCAGCCTAACATAGTTGGCCTCGGAACTCGACCCTTTGCCTCGAAATTGGCTCAAATTTATGTGTCTCCATGTCCTCAGGAAAAAAACCAAATCTCATAACATCAGATTCAAAAACACTCACAGGCTTCTGATAGGGCGCTTCGCAATTGCTGACTTTCAAGATGAGTTTCAATCGTAAGAGACACTATGGTATGTACTTGTCTTCTGGACTTCTATGTTCTTGGCCTCGAATTGACCTGAAACTAACGTAGCCGCCGTGATAGATGATGACGTTCAGGAATTCAGGAAAAGATCTCGTCCTTCTTCTCGTATGGAGGACTTCAAGGCTCTCTGCAACGATATAAACACCCTTGGTGAGACTCCTAAGAAATATGTTGAAGATGTTGAGTTTATGAGCACCCCAATTGTTAAGAACTTTGAAAGCGAAGACTTCCGTAAGGCGGTTCTGCAAACCTTGTTCGCAGTTGTGACTGAACAACCACAGAAGATCTTACACATTTCTGGATTGGTCCAATCTGTCTATAGTCAAGCTCCAGATTCTGCTAAGATTATCGTTGAGTTTTTCCACCAAGAGGCGCAGGTTCTTCTTGAAAAGGCCGCTTCAAGAGATGCTGAACCAATTTCTTCTGATACTGGTCCATGGAACAAAATCAAACTTTTGATGAGGTTTTGGGCTTCTTTGTCTCTTATATTGGATACCAGCAGTGTTGTGAATGTGTTTTCTCAGTTCTTGAAGCTTTCAGTGGACTTGCAGAACAACACGCCAGAGAAGAGATCACCACTTGGTGAGGCTATCTACTACAACACGTTGATTTCCCTTCCGTATCTCTCGCCTTTCCATCCTGATCAGTCAGAGGTGCAACATGGTGTCAATAAAGTGTTGCAGCTTGCAAAGGAGTTCAAATTCGTTGCATCAGAAGTGACCATCACAAAGCCTTTCTCTGAATCGAGTGAACATCAACCTTACACACCAAAGGAAGTTGTTACTTGTGTCTTGCCCGCCTTGGAGGATTATTTCGCCGATAATGACAAGACCAATTTGTTCTTGGATCTTCAGTCCATGCTAGGGGGGTTGCTCTCCCCAGCTGAAAAGATGACCTTACCAGCTTTGGCGCTCCCAACTGTTGATAGCTTAAAGGAAGTCGTTGGTCTCGATACAGGTCTGGGAAGTGTTGATGGTATGTGGAGAACTCCAAGGTTCACCATGGAAGTGTACCTTCCAATCGGAGACTTGCATACCACCCCATCATCATCCTCATATATCGGCATGCTTTTCAGAGATATCATCACCGATGTCATCGAGGCTGTCGAATTCAACAGAAAAGAGGTTGCAAGACAGATTATCACCATCGACTTGTTTTTCAATGACGCCATCTTTGCTCCACCGGGTTCCAGCATTGACTCATTGAAGAAGTTGAATGAACAGAACAAAGAAGGTGGTACCTCTTTGTCCACTTGGAAAATCGAGGACATTGCCGTTGAAACTATTCTTTCTTTGATATTCAAACTTCCAACTGCTTCCCAGCCATCGGTTTACTTCTATACGACATTGGTAGAGGCTTGTGTGAATGCCCCACAAGCAATTGCTCAAGTCATTGGCAGAGCTATCAGATTCTTTTACGCAAATGTCTATCATCTTGATTTTGAGTTGAATCTCAGATATCTTGATTGGCTCTCTATCCAGTTGAGTAACTTTAACTTTACTTGGAAGTGGAATGAGTGGGAAGGGGACAGTGTGAAATTCGGCAAAAGCAACTATCACCCAAGAGTTGTTTTCATTAGAAACTTAGTTGCCAAAGAGTTGAGACTTGGTACTCGTGAGAGAATCCAGGCTACGTTGACTCCAGAATTCCAACAGTATCTGGATGTATCTTTGTTTACAAAGGAGGAGTTGTTCGTGTACTATAAGAACATCCTTGGAGATATCGAGGATTCTGAAGAATCTTTGAATTTGTTGTATTTATGTGATCAACTTCCAATCAAGGCCAATGTCGAGAAATTGATCGAAGTAATCCACAAGAATCTCCCATCTGCTGAGTTGGAAGATGCTGTTCAACAGTTGAAGGTTGCCATTGAATCTTTCCAGAATGCAGATGAGCTATTGGTCTCAATCATGTTCCAGGCTGTGGCTTTTGTTGGTAGCAAGTCTACTTCCCACGCTGGTAAATGCATTGATTCTACTCGTGAGCAGTTGAAGAAGTTGGTGGATATTGCTGATGCCTCTGGTGACGTTCAAATGCAAGAAGATAATGTCTCCCTGAAGAAACAGATATGGGCTATCAATGCTGTTCTGGCTTACTGGAATCAGGACCCTCAATCTGGTTACTTGGTTCTTGATGTCTTAGAGTCATTCAATATCATTTCTCCATTGGCTATCATCCAACACTCTCTCGATGATGAACGCAAGGCAAATCTTGGTCTTGTCAACATTGCTTCTATCGAGTCTATTTTGAGAACATTGACAAAGGTTGTCTTCTCTGGATCAGGTACCTCTGAGCTTGAGTATATCTTTGAATCTCTCTTGTCCATCATCTCCAAAATTGTGAGTACGCTTGGTACTGAAGGTTCAATTCACATTCCTGATGTCAGTGCCGAGATTACAGACGATATTGAGTTTTCGTGGAAATATCACACCACCCTTGGACTTATCAGAACAGTCTTGAGAAAGTTCTCGGACGAGTACAGTGGAATGGCCCCCGCTCTTGTTTCAACATTGGAGAAGACTGTTACACATAAGGATACGGTGACGATTGTATCTTCATGGATCAAGGATTTGCAAAGTTTGTGATGATGATGAATAATTGCTACAAAAAGGGGCAATAAACAAGAAAATAAATTACTCTTGACTTCGTAGACACCGTTAAAAAACCACTATATCATGTGGTTGAATGTTGATAGAGCTCCTTCTCAAAGACCATGTCTTGCGCCAGGACTCTTTGTTCTCTCTTCTCTGAACATCTTTGTGATCTTGTTGCCCTTGTAGTAGAACTCGTACATCATGTAGAAACCGGCACCATAGAGACAAGACATACCCAAGAGGAATTTGGAGAATTGCTTCCCATTCGACATGCCAATATGGGAAGCAGCCACCTTGTTGAGTCTCAAGGCAGAGGTGTGGAAAGATCTGATAGCAGTTGGAGAGACCATTGTAGAATATAGTGTACTTGTGAGATTGATTGAATGAGCTTGGAGCCGATAATATGAGGGTTTTCCATGGTCTTTTTCAGCGGAATCTAGCGAATTATGTAGTACAGTTGTTGATGTTTCTGTATGGGGGTGGGTTTATCAATCGATCGTTCGATCATGCATGAAGGATCACGTTACACTGTCAAAATTACTAAATAGTCGCACATGCAACACCCCCACAGATTCTTCTAAGAGTGGGTCATACCATAATCCGATAATTGGGGAGGGTTCGTATGATTTCCACATTTAGACGTTTAGATAGCACAAAGGTTTTTTGGTGGTTCGATGTAGCAATAAAAGGTTAAAGTTCATTGGCCACAGGCTATAATGGGGTGGTTTGTAAACATCTTTCGATCGACTCATGTGATCTTTAGTGTTTATCGCTCGACTATTGAGTTGAGCCTTCGGCAGAATAGTCAAACTCGCAAAGTTTTAGAGCACAGCTTGTTGTCATGATATGTTTTCAAAGGTGGAATTCCGTTGTTGATGTGCCAGAGAAGAGTTGTTGCAGCAAGCAAATTGCGCGGAGCGCGTGCTGGACCTGGTATTTTTTTTCAAGAGGGAGATAAAGCTTCCACACCAGGACATAAAAGCGATCAGCACTACCTGTGGAATGTGAGTGTGAGTCGTATTTGTCTGTGATTACCAGAGAGAAGACATGGGGTGTGTGGAAATGGGGTGGGTAGTTCCTTTGTCTAAAGCTGCTGAGTTGCGGTATGACAACCGGGCCTCTGCTCATTGAAGGGTGTGGTACGAGACAGTGATACAATACCGATGAGCAAGTTATAGGAGCCACAACTATGGGGCTCCAAGCAATGATCTTTTGCTCTACTGCACACATCCATTTCATACTTTAACTGTGTGATTGCAGATGGTTCAGCTTCCTGTCTGCTATTCTGTCCTAGTATACTAATATCATCAACACAGCATTTGATTCTATGGGTATTTGTCTGTCATACTTTTTGGTTCCTGAAGCTTATAGGCGTATCCTACTGTCACTTCAGTTTACTTTTAAAATAGACATATATCAATGGTCTCTAGTGCACTCAGTGTATCGAGGGGCGTTTTAAGTTCTCTGAATGGAGTTTGTTGTCAATCAAGATCACACGGCTTAACAAATCTAAAGGCTTGAGAATACAACTTTTCTTCTTAACTCATCTAATGTGTGTATATATATACAGGATAATCATTCTTCGTCTTCGACGAGAACGTTGTTTTGTTCAAATAACTCTGTAAGTTCGCCAGATTGGGCCATTGAAGTTACGATATCACAGCCACCGACGAACTCCTTGTTGACGTACAGCTGTGGGATAGTTGGCCATTCGCTGAACTCTTTGATACCTTCACGTAATTCTGAATCCTCCAAGACGTTATAGGCGGCGAATTTTTCTGGGTCGACGCCAACTTGGCCCAAGATATTGATTGTGGCTCTCGAGAAACCGCACATAGGGTACTCTGGGGTGCCCTTCATAAAGAGAACCACTGGGGCAGAGGCAACGGCCTTCTCGATAGCTTCCTTGGTCTCAGTGGAGAGGAATCTAACGAATGGAGTGCTGAAAGCGGTGGCACTTCTAGAAACTGGTGTATAACGGGCCTATAGGGAGATGGGTATTAGTCAAATGGAACAGAGGAGCACGAGAGGAGGGCAGCCAGAGGCAACAAAAAAACACACACACAACAATCTCGTTAAAGGAAAGATCAATCACTTACTAGCCTTGAAGAATGTTGGAATACGGTTCTGAACATTGCGTAAGGGGGTATTCTTGATTGCTAGAAAGTATGCATTCTTCTCAAAGTGACCACTGCGGTTTTTGGGCTTTGTAATTTCTCGCCTTCGGTCATCGGTCAGGTCAAGTTCGCGAGGTCATCTTTGGAACATCCGGAGAACAGGTATTTAAAAAGTCAATGTCAAAACGTTCCAATTAACGGTTAAGGACAAGGCGGCAACTTGTGACGTCAGAGGAACTGGTGAACAAAGGCCAGGCCCATCAGGAAGGGGGCACATTGTGCAACAGGAACGCCTATAGCCCATACTGTAATGCGTGTATCTAGTGTATGTAGTGCAGGTACATGTAGGTGATATAAGTTCTATATAGTGCCATATAGCTATATTGGCGATAGTGTGTTCAAAGTGCTAAAATCAAGCAGAGCAAGCGAAGCAAGCCGTTGAAACAATGGAAATACCCAAGTCAGACAGTCCTTTTTTTCTTATCCCCCCCCTGGGCACCTGTGCCGAGCGAGAGTCCGCGTACAGCACAGCGCAGAACAGAACAAAAGCCAAAAACGCAGCGAACAGCGAGCGCTGAAGCAAATTAGAAAAAATTCCCGCCACCAAAAAAAACACACACACATCCCAACAACAACCAGAGCGCCTCATCTTTTCCAAACTAATTCTCAGTTTCCAAATTCCTCAATTTCCCATTTCCCATTTCCCATTCTGGGGGCCACCGATAGTTTGCCCTCTTGGTCCGTTTCCTACCAGCGCCCGCGCTTGTGTGTTGTTGTCTTTCCCTTTTTTTGCTTGAGATCAATCTCTTCACTCCCCATACCGCTTGAAAACAAGCTAAATAAAAAATGCCAGAACAACGTGATCAGATGCCACAGCCGATCTTGAACAAGCCGAACCAACAGGCCTACCCCTTGAGGGTGGTAACCGCCGTGGTGGATGAGGCTAGATCGAACAATATTGGCTCCCCATTGACTCCGCACCCATCTGACAATGGCCTCATCATCTTTCCCTCCACGCCTTCGACTTCGAATGCCAAGTACTCGACAGTGTCATTCACAGTCCCAGACCAAGTGGAAAAGTCACATAGAGGTTCCATCAGTGCAAGGCCATCCTCGGTCCAGATCAATCAGATGCCCAATCAACAACAGCCCCTATCGCCACAATCATCACAGCAAGGTTCACAACCATCACTATCACAGCAACAGCAGCAGCAACAACAACAACTACAGGGCACATCACAGTCTCGTCCTCTCACTGCTTCGACCATCAAGACTCCTCCATCGACTCATGACACAGGCTTCCCGAACTATGCGGCTCAGGTGAACATCTCCAGACAACCATCGGTATCAAACGCACATCAGCAAGCAACGAGAAATGCAAGCGTTGGAAGCTCAGGATCTGCTTGTTCGTCAAGACAGAACTCTACCACTACTGTGGACTTCATCCAATTCTCTCCACAATCCTTCTTCCACGTTGGTCATACCACGTCTCCAGATACCGCTAAGCCTCCTTCTGATATCGTTTCTCTCGATTCTAAAGAAAAGGTTCAATCACCAGTCGATATGGCTTTGGCGAGTGCGAAAAAAGTGAAGGAGAAACAAACTAAGGCCGTCATTGGTACTCCAACTGCACAGGTTCCATTCTATGAATTCTTTCAAAAACAAGACGATCAGAAAATACATATCTTGATCGGTGCTACAGGTTCAGTCGCCACTATCAAAGTGCCATTAATTATCGCTAAGCTCTATAAAATCTTTGGCCCATCAAAAGTGTCTATCCAGTTGGTCGTCACTAAATGTGCAGAACACTTCCTTAAAGGCCTGAAGATTTCCACAGAAGTGAAGATTTGGAGAGACGATGAAGAGTGGTATGGCTATAAGAAGACTGGTGATGCAATACTTCACCAGGAGTTGAGAAAATGGGCAGATATCTTACTCATTAGTCCAATGAGTGCCAATACATTGGCGAAGATGGCGAACGGTATCTGTGATAACTTACTAACCGCAATCATCAGAAGTTGGAATCCACAATACCCAATGTTGATTGCCCCTGCAATGAATACGTTCATGTATACGCATCCAGTGACAAAGAAGCATTTAGGATTCATCAAAGATGAATGTCCCTGGGTTGAGGTACTGAGACCTGTTGAAAAAGTGTTGGTGTGTGGTGATATCGGTATGGGTGGAATGCGTGAATGGAGTGACATCGTTGAAATCCTCGTCAAGAAGATCAAGAAGATGAGTGATGCCAAACCTTATGATCCAAACAGTGTGGATGATGACAAGGATGAAGAGGAGGAAGAAGATGAAGATGAAGATGGTGAGGATGGGGAAGATGGGGAAGATGACGATGATGATGACGAGGACGATGAGGATGATGATGACGACGATGACGAGGACGAGGAGGATGTACTCAAAACTGGAAGCGCTCCTGCTCCTATTTAACGGCACGGTTGATTCTTTACACTCTCTTATGACTTCACTCTATCTACTCAGTTTTTTTAATGTTGTATTTGCATTTTTTATGTTTCTGTCTATATTTTTTTCCTGCTTTTCCCTGGCTCAGCTCCAATACTCTTATCGATGTCCTCATGAACTCTGAGAATAGTGAATCTAGGACTATAACTTTAACGTTACGGCGTTGCGACAATGAATACCCGTATATTTGCTTTATATAACTTTCTCCTGGATCAGTACCAGCCGTCATAATCATCGCTCTTCATAAACTCATAAACATCGGCTATCAAACTAACCCATCGATTCAGAGATTTCAGCTTTTGGGAATCATCATCCAGTGGCCGATCTTCGTTCTCAAGCCAATCAAGGTGGATGGATTTGAAGTCGAATTTCAAATGATTATTCATCTCTTCATTCTTGAATGGCTTTAACAAACTCAAGAAGTTGGTTAGACTAATCACTTCATTCAATCGTTTCGAGAGTCTTGTCAAAAGATCCCTGTTTGTTTGAAGTGAGTTAATAATCACCTTGCTGATGTTGATGGCTTTTATGGATTGTTTGAATATCAAAGGTAGGAATGGAGATACCAGAAGACCTTGGTCAATAGAATTTGTGTTGTTCTTTATGACTGTGAGCAAGTTCCCCTGGATCGATAAGTGCTTCTTAGTAAGTCTCAAGCACTTCAGTTGGTAATCATATATCAGTTCGTCATCAACTTTGCCTGTGTTGCTAGTCACGACTTCTTCAAAAAAACTTTCAAGCTCATACTTGGACATGATAAGGTCCCAGAAAGCCCATGTTAACATGTCTTGTTCTTCATTCCTATTAAGAATATCGTTAAAAATCTTAAGCTTGGCCTTGAACGCATTGCAGATTGGAGATCCAACACTCAGTATTGGAGACTCACTTAGATTTCTAAGGTTACAGATCTGGGCAATTTTGATACCCAATAGCATATTGTTCTTCGTCAGATCAAAATTAGCGAAGTTTGGGAATAGTTTGTCAGTGATGTCAACGTCCAAGTCCATGTTCATCGATGTTGGAGTACCAAAACCGATAGCCTGTAAGGAATCGATTATAGCCAATGAGATATAAAGTCTCTTCAGAATAGATGTATAGTCGTCATAGTTGTTATTAGTCACTATATGATTCTTATCCCAGAAGAGTTTAAATATCTTCAGCTTGTTGAAGATACCGACTGTCGTGTTGATATTGACATCGCTTGGGGCCCCAAGAAGTAACACAGAGTAACAAAGTGATACCAAAGAGATTCCCACAAGGATGACTGCATTCTGTGAGAATAAGGTCAAGTTTGAAGTGATCTTAGATGATACTTTAAACAAGTTTGAAAACAATTGGCTGAGGGAGTCTAGAATGTTGTTTGATGCTGACCCAATTCCCATGGCGCTTGGGCTGCGTGGTGATCTGGAGGTTGTAGATATCAATATATCCAAAGAGCTGTAGAAGCAATGTATCACAAAATGATTGGCTTCGGTTACTTCATTTGCTATCTGAGGTGGGGGTTGTGGAATGTTAAGAAGATTTCCCAAAGACTGCTTGTTCAAAGGTAATATAGAGAATGAAGGGTGTACGAATTGATAGTAGAGCTCAACCAACTGTGCATGTTGATTCTGTTGTTGCATGGTGGCGTGTTGTGGATTGGTCAGGTTTACTCCCTGGGAAAACCCTTGGCTGAAGCTCTTCAGTGAGCTCAGAGACAAGGCAGGACTTGAAGGTGCAGGGAAATTGGCCGAATTTGAACGACTTCGAGCTCTCATATCTATAGAGCTTCTCTGTGATCTCCCTGATATGTCATCTTCTGAATCTGATATCACGGACGATTCATAGTTGAATCTTGGTGCAAATGCTCCACTACTCCCATTCGAACCAGTTGAGAATCTGGCATCGCTAAGAGACGAGGACACCGAATCCACAGATTCTCTTCTTTCAAAAGAACCTTGGTATGGAACTTTCAAAAACAGACCCTGTGGCATTGCACCAGGTGGAACCGGTGCTTGCTGTGGTGCGCTTTGTGGATCTTGCCTCTTGAAAAAAGATGTGCCTCCAGGAGAGCTTGGTTGTGATGGATAATTTGTGGTTTGCGGAGCCTGTTGCGGTTGTGGTTGAGAATTGCCAGTAACAGAAGTTCTCACAGGCATATTTCCTGCCAATGATGTCAAGGGCGGTAATATTATTGGCTGTTGTTGCACTTGCCCACTCAGGCTTGAAGATCTTGATCTCTCAATCATTGCATCTGTTACAGGATCGTTTCTCATGAACCCCTTTGTTGGGCCTCGCTTCAAAGGCACTCTTTCAAAAGAGCAGTTATCTTTACTCTTCAAGCAGTTGGAGCAAGGTCTGACGACACTATTGGATGTTTGGCTGAAAGTTGCATCACACTTTACTTTCTTTCTGCGACACTGATAGGGTATGTTGTTAGTAGTTGAGCGGCAAAATAGAAATCATCTGAACTCACTTCATCACATGCTCTAGAGACTTTGGATCTCTTGCGCTGTTGGCTCTGTTGTTCATCTGTAGATCTTTTGGGTTCGGCTTGACTCACAGAGCTCGATTCTCTGGTCATTGGCGTCCCCTTCGGTACGTCTTGTTCGTTGTTTGAGGATGGTTTCACAGCGGTAGCGGTGCTCCCTTCCTGGGCAGCAAGCCCAGTTGGCTCTATCGGCTCCATTGGCTCGTCAACAGGTCTGTTCTTACCTGCCCCGTCTTCCTGGAGCATATGGGCTATGGATGACATCCGTATGTTTCAGCCGCTGTTCTTTTATTTATTATTTGTTGTTATTGATTTTATTATTATGTCTTTGGGGAAATTTCCCCAGCATCTTTCCTCCTTTCCCCGGTTCTCGCACTGGAGAAAAACCCGTGCCCACCGCAAACCTGTCCCGGGTTTGTGAGCTTTTTGTGGAGTGCGCCCGCAATTTTCCGGGGTAATGCACTGGCCCAAAGGTTGTAACTTCAACTACAAATGAGTGGACAACTAAGTAAATTATCTTATCGCCTTCAAGGCACCAGAAGGGTAACTGGGAGCAAACTCCTCACTAGGGTTTGGAACGTCATTGCCCTCAACTGCATCCTGATAGGAAGGAACATTAGAAATACCACCAAATATTAAAAGGGCAGCTTGTTCGGATTCATCTTCAGCTTCAAGCATAGGTGAGACGGATAATGAGGCTTCAAGCATAGGTGAGACGGATAATGAGGCGTCGCTGCCAAAATAGTTTCTTCTCATTTCATCGCCATGGTTCAGTAAGACAGCCATGGGAGTGGTGTCACCACGTTCCACAGTTGGTTCAGTGAATATCATCCGATCGAAGACATGTTCTTCATAGTTCGGTGGTGCGTCTTCTCTACCAGAGATGGGGAAGTTATTCCCAGTAGCCGTCGTTCTGTTCATATGATGGCTAGTTTCAAATAACTTCTCCTCCTCCTTACGGAAATGGATCTTACCATGTTTATCCAACACAACGGTACGCCCTGACATCTCAACGTTTGGAGATATGAACAACGTTATAGGGATGTTTGTTCTCAGTTCACTTGTGTGTCCATTAGAGTTTATCAGATTAATTTGAAGTTTGAGCTTATGTCTCACTTTGATCCTGTCGCCTTTCAAATCACAATCCTGTGTAACTTTCTTCAAATTTGAAGGGATTTTAATGAAAGAATCTATCGAAAGACGATCATATAGTACCTTCCCTTCCATTTTTGACATTGTACAATCAAGAACAACTTGCTCATCATCATAGATGTCTCCAGTGGAACCTTTGAATGCATAGTACTGAACCATCTGGGCCTTTATAGGGCCCAATTTCAAACCTTTAGATAAGGGGACCAATACTATGTTGATTGGGCTTGCACCACCGATTGGAACAGCTCTGGATGGTATGCTAACCTCATATTGAACTTTATCCGGCCAAGTCTTGCCTATAGATATGGTTTCTGAAATTGAAAAGTTATCACTTGACAAAGTTCGAAGGATTCGGAAGTATTTGTATCTCATCAAAGGTGATTTAAATCCTCTTCTATCAACAACGGCTTCAAACTTGTATAGGATTGACCCTGCCATTAAACCTTCCACTGTTTCAGGAATATCACCAGGCAAGATACATTTGAATGGAAATTCATAGTTTCCTTCTGGTAGGACAAAAGATGTGCCATTCGGGACAACAAAATCCTGAAATGGGGTTACCGATACACCGTTACTTGAAACATTCAATGATAATGGTGTGTTTTTCCTTATGAGCCTTCTGGTTTGCGTATGTGTTCCGGTGTTGCTTTGATCTTGCTTGCCGGTAATGCCATTGGGATTCAAGAGTAGGTTATCCCATTGCACTTCAAAGATAACGGATTCTTCCTTCACAGGGTTCGATACCGTGGTGTTAGACTGTGAAAGAACTTCGAGAAAGTCCAGTTTGTAGCGACCAACAAGTCGAAGCCCAATTCTCTTTACCGTAACATCTTCAGTCAATGAAAACACTAAATCACCGGAGAGCATCACGGATGGCGAATCATACTGCGACCCACGGACTATAACCAAGTTCTTATACGTAGACTTGACTCGCACATCGAAGTAAGTTATCGGCGATGATGATGCTGTCTTCCCTAGCCCAAACATGACACAATTCACGCTGCGCCATAAGGCATTTATGTCTCTATTTTGTTGAAGCTTTTTGGTTGTTTTTACCTCGGTGAAATTTTCTGAAACGAAACGGCGACCGTCTTTTGAGAGCAATCAAGGGTGAGCGCTAAGAAGATTGGCCGGATGGATCACTCATTAGCATATATCATAGTGTTGCCTGAGTACTATGAATAGAGATCACAGCTATCATCATCTGATGTCGGACGTTCGCCCAGCGGTTTCAGATTTCTCTCCTGATTGGGCTCTCCAGGCGACAATATCAGAGCCACAATCGGGACGATATATAAACGAGATCCGCCAACCCTGGCTATGAATATACCGAATATAAACTCCATACCCAATGTCCCTCAGACTAGTTACTGATGAAAACGGCATCCTGAGGCTTCCAAAAGAGGAGTATTATCGTGCAAAATACCCTGAATGGCTCCCAGTTTGGAACCCTGAACACCAGTTCCCAGCTTTGACAGAGAACAAAAACTATATTGACCGTGCATTCTTTGCGGATCCATCTTTCTCAAACTTGTTTCCAAGTGACAGTCATATTGATAAAATTGATTTGAGTCCAGGTTTTGGCACAGAGATTAGAAGTGGTCTTCAGCAAAAGATGAAGTGGCTTTATTGCTGGCTCAAAGAGGCTTTGTCATTTTCAGAGATCAGGACTTGAAAGACAAAGGATTTGAGTTCAACAAGAAACTCGGAGAATACTTTGGACCACTTCATGTAACATCTTTTTCTGGGGCTCCTGAGAATGAAACTAAGTTCCATGTTGTCTACAGGTCTCCAGATCAAAAACTCAATGTTAAGAAGATCAGTGGTATTCATACTGATGATAACTGGGAAGTTTTCACTCCTGGTGTGACGATTTTTGCCATTCTTGATGGTCCAAGTACTGGTGGTGATACGCTATTTGTCGACTCACAAGAGATTTATGAACGTTTTACTCCATCGTTCCAAAAGATTTTGGGTGGTCTCTCAGCCGTTTTCTCCAACGTTGAAGCTTCAAATGCTAACGGTGAGTTTAGAGGATTCTTGAGAACTCCACCAACGGAAACATCGCATCCTGTGGTCAGAATACATCCTGTTACCCAAAAGAAGAATATATTCTTTAGTCTCCTGACTAAGAGACTTGAAGGTCTTGATGAAGAAGAATCTGCGTTAATCCTGGGCTATCTGAAGAACAAGATTTATGGTCAGCCTGATCTTCATTTGAGAGCAAGATGGGAGCCAGGCACAGTTGTCCTGTGGGACAACCGGAGATGCTTACACACCGCACTTGCTGACTTTGAAGGTTCTGCTAGGCATTGTTACAGAGTGACAACATTTGCGGAAGCCCCTGTTGGGAACTTTGAAGAGCTGGAGGAAGAGACAAAGAGATTGTCTCAAAAACTTCAGGAGAAGTCACGTACCTGAGCACCAATGAATCTAGACCTGAATGTGGGCATCTATGAGTGGATCTTTTCAACTATCCTGAGCTAGGAAGATATGTTAATGATGAGATTTATACCGTGAGGCAAAGTGTATCTGAGACAGGTGTTGCTTGTACTACTTGAATATATGATTCGATTATAGGATTTTACTAGGATTTATGCTGTGGATTGACCTCTAGGAGTTTGGAGGCTACACACCGCAATGGCTGATAGGCAATTGGACGTGCAAGGACTGTTGATATGCGCATCTAAGGTGAGAGCTAGAGGAAGGCTCGGGGAGGAAAGAGTAGAGAAATTAATAATTACGCTACAGGGGAGTATTTGCATTGCCAGCACAACAGGAGTACTCTAAGCGTCCAAATTTCAGTATCACAGAGATTCTCCTTATCGGAGAGATATACAAATATCTTATTGAAAAGATCGTCGCTGATGGTCTGGCTCAAAGTGTAAAGTCTTCAACACTGATGAATCACATTACAAGTATGTCAGCCTATTTTTTTAGCTGATTCTATTTCAAATGCTGGCTCTTAACGTAGATTCGATAACCACTCTGAGAAGTTTCCAGAGATACTCTTCAAAAGAACGGCATCCTCCATCAGCAACAAGATCAAAAGGCTGAAGAAGGACGACTCGGTTCCTATAACAGGGGTTTCCAAATCGCCAAGTATCGAAAGATGATAGCAGATATTTTCAAGCCATAGGAGCTACTATTGAGGTCTCCTATCAAATAAATTTTGAGAGATGTCCCAGCTGGAAAGAATCTCCAGTAACAGGTCGATGAAGCTTTTCTGAGAATGGTAGAAGATGCACAAGAAGATGCTCTCTATATTGCTCTCTATATTGAAGCGCATCCTTCGGTGCTGGATATTGAACTGGCGTTTGAATACTATTTTGAGAATGTCAAGAACTCCTCCAAAGCTGAAAAAGTTTCAGAAGAAGAGGATCGTTAACCAAGATGCCATCACTCTAGCCCTGGATAATAAGAACACAGCTGAGGCTGTCACTTCCAGAAGATCGGATCATGTGGACCTTAATAGTAAAAGAGATGAATACATTGTGATAGCATCAAACCCAACTGCATCCATGTCTTGGTCAATCGAGTCAGAAAAGCCAATGAACAAAAAGTCTACAAGGTTCCTGGAATCTTCGATCCTTGGTTCCGTACAAGCAAAGCGTTCCACAGCACCTATTGGAAACTTCAAGCTGTCAGAGCTGGAGACTTAAAATGAACGGTTACAAGTGCCCTTGGAAAATTCTGTACTCCTAATCAAGAAGCTAGCCGAAGATATAAACAGACTTCAGATGGAGATCGTAGACCCATATGAAGAACAACGTGATCCATGGTGAGAGACTCTGACTGATAGGGTCTCAGAGGAGTATCTAAGAGCTTGAGGTTCGATCCAGATGACTCTTTCATGAAAAGTCTACGACAGGAATGGGAATAGATGAAGATCGAGATCAAAGAACAATTTCAATCACTGGTATTTCAAGCACAACCACAACCACAACATTACCCTCGACAACCTCTAATTGGACAGAATTATATTCGACAACCCCTTGTCGGACGACAGCGTATTCAGGAACCGTTTACTAACCAACCGCCCCCCACAAGCTCCCTCTCATATCTTTGCCCCGCACTTTTCTTCCCAGAATGGTTATACCATCAAGGTCTGATGCATTAAGATTAACACGAACCGCGTCCGATATACTTCGCCATGAGCTTCAGTATGAGATGTGTCTATGACGCCTTACCGATTTATACGAAGTTCCTCTAGAAAACGGTAAACCATCTGTAGGCCACCAGAGACTAGTCCAACAGCTCAAGGTTATGTCTAAATTCTCCACCAGGCGGGCTTGATCCACCATCATCATCATCATCAAGGCAAGATCTTGCTCGAAACTTGATGGAAGTTGATTCAAACGATTACTTAGGTCATATGAAACGGAATCTGAAATTTTACCCCAAATCCAGACGTAATAGTGTTGTTTTTCCTTTTTACGGTGGTTTATTGCATCAAGCCATTTATTCAGCTCTTTGCACGGTTTGTTTTGTTAAGCGACACAACAGCTTTCGCCGTACAAGCAGGAACCGGAACATTTTTTTCGCGACTCCTGTCCTGTACAAATTTTTGTTTTGTTTCAGTGGGGGGGGGGGTCCGAAGATTTGTTCCCCATAGTTAAGCGCTTACTGGGTTTTCTCCCCCATAACAAAAGAGAATTTCTAACGTTCGAAAAATTGTTATTAGGCGTCACGAGAGATCACCCATTAGAAAAATAGGAAAAGAGGCAAAAATATTCAACAGAAGTTACATAGATCACAATTTTAATTTTGACTAAAATTTAAACTTAATTTTTTTGATTAATCTTTATTGGAGCTAATGTTACCTTCAATTATTCAAGGCTCAGGTGGAGGCAATATGGTGACGAACCTGTGCCAGGTTTCCTATGATTATTGATATCTTCTTCTCGGACAGAAACGTCAATATATTGAGTTGAATATATTTGTGAACTTATGATCTTTCAGGGCTTTTCCTTTCCCGAAGCTTCCCTTTGAGACTTTGAGCCCTTGTCAAAAAATGGAATCTCAGCCAAATAACTAACCCTTGTACCATGTCTTGGTTCTTCGCCAGCGTAGTCCCAGACAGCACAATGTTGGCTCACCCTATTGTCCCATAGAGCAGACCTTCCTAATCCTTCAACAGTTGGTCTCCAGTCAAATCTAACCTGGATATCCAAGTTCCTCTCGTACACATCGTACAAGTACTCCAAGATGGCCTTGGATTCACCTGGTTCTAGACCTTCAATTGACACAGTGTGGCCACGATTTACGTAGAGAGACTTCCATCCAGTAACAGGATGTGTTCTGACGATTGGTTGCTTTCTCAAGATATGAACGCCACCCCCAATGGATTCGCTCTGTCAAGATAAGTGTGTAAAGATTTTTGATAAGCGAACTTTCCTTCCAAAAAGTGTTGCAAGTTGCAAATCTGGAGACAAATTATAATAGGCAGCATAACCAGATATCCACAAGGTATCACCACCGAGCGATGGGATAGCGTCGTTGTGCAGATGAGCAACACCTCGTGTATGCAATTCATGGGCAATTCACTATGCCATGACCCTGTACCAGCCTTAGCGTTCTTGAAAGAAATGCTCAATCCCTTATTTCTAGCCAACTCGTTCCAAATGACAGTAGTACCTGGGAGTCCCGGGACATGTGGAACCTGTGGATGGACTTCTGCTTTCCCAAAGAAGTCAACAATCTCCAACTGCTTCTGTGGTGATAAGTCCTGATCTCTAAAAAATACCACAACTCTTTCAGCAATCAGCAAGGCCAATTCATCAAGATCCTGTTCATTCCACTCAGCCAATTGGACTCCAACAAGTTCGGTACCTATATACTTGGTCAAGTGCTTCACCTCTTTCACTTTGGAAAACAATGCCTTCTTCTCCTTATCAGCGTTCTTCCCCCTTGCGACATACTCATGTGCAGTATCTCTTATCTTCATTGCGTCATCAACATAGAGCGGGATCTGGTCAGCAAGTGGACTTTCCGGGTAGCCTTTGGATAAATCGATCCCGTGTCTTTCATATCTGTGTCTTGTGGTCTTTGGGATGGCCTCGATGAAACTTCCTAAGTAACCACCCGCGACTCTGCAACTCACATCAACGGTGATGGACTCTGAGGTCTTTTTGGTCGCTTGGACCAAGGATTCAACTTCTGTGGCTGGCATTCTTGTATAAATAAGCTGAAGAGAGGTTATGGCATTGTGCTGATAGTATGCTCTTTATATAGCGCATGGCTACTAATGGTGTTCAGAGAGCGACACTGTTGAACCACTGCGGTTGGACAAGTCTGTATCGCAAGACTACCCCAATTGTACTTTTGATAATAATGATGCTCTAGATGGATTGTGTTGTTCAAGTGATACAACACCAGGCTCCTCATCCCCTTTATGGGTTAAGGACCGATGTCCGTCCCAACCCCTCGTCCACCATCTGGAAATACTACTAAGCTTTCAATCCGAGATCAACGTCACAGGCGCCACTCTGTAACTGAAAACATGGTTGACTATACAAGTTATACAGACACTCAAAAGAAGACAACAAGAATGCCAACTAAAAACAGAATGGCTGAAAGCCAGAGCAACAGAGAGCACGCTCTTCCTTGATAGATGCCCGTTTGCTAATTTTCACTCAAGCCTGCTTATGGTGAATTTAAAATTCAGTAAATTGATTTGACTCAAAATTTACATATCGAAGTGAGAAGTGGCATTCGATTATCACAACAGAAGGACTATGATGAACTTGTCAAAAATGACTTCAAGGTTGCGGTCTGTTTAATTCTTACAATCTTGATTGATCTTTTATGGAATGTAAGCGAGTTTTCTACTAAAGCATCAGGAAATACGGCATTCAGGAAGAGACTGTGAGTTGTAAACATATAGTAGGATCCGTGGTTCGTAGGTACCACATGGGCCCTTATCAAATCCTCTGTAGTGCCCTTTTTGGCAGTTGAGGAACCAATATCATATATATGGTGAGTGATCGTCATTTATCCTGAGATCGTGTCTGTCTGAGTCATCTTGCCAAGCTGCCGGTAAGCCCACGCTATCTGCTGTGTGTGCAAGGGACTTAAAGCTCAAACATTGTACCTTAAATGGAAATGGTTGGAAGAATAATTTTCAACAAATAGTAGCTTATGATCATTAATATAGCATTTTTAAGTTTTAATCTTCTTAAAATTTGCCTATATTGTTCAATAAAAAAAATTAGTCATGATTTTCCTTGATTTTTGAAGAAATTGATCTTGAATTCATCAGATGTTAAATTGAAATGGTGAAAAGATTAAATTCATGATATGAAAGACATATATTACTTGAAAGCTCACACTGTTTATTTTTTCAAGCAATAAACCATATTACACATTTAATGCACTTTGGTCTTTTCTGTTATTGAGCGTAGACCGTTGAAGTAGTGCGTGTGCAAAACACTGTGGTCTCATGCCAGAAATTTCGGCCCAGCTGAACAAAGATCAACGCCAAAAGGACAAAAACACAAATTACATCATAAATAGATATGTAGGCACTCACAAGATCAAATATCTACACCACTGGAATAATGCATAAATAGAATCTTAGATCTAATTGGGACTTGAAATATCTCAGTTACACAACAGAAGGCTAACTTGAACACATGTCTTAATCACATGACCGACCATCTCTCCTGTGAGGCTCAATAGCATCAACACTATTTGACCTGCAATTCGTCAGATTTCCCAATGCTATAGGCTGGTACTCGTAATCAGATTATAATTTGGAGCGTTGGAGTTACAGAACTCAATAGAGTTTGGTGTCATCGCATATTATGTATACTACATGCCGATACTAATATCTGTACTACCTCGTGGGTCGTCAATATTTGTATGGCTTGAGGTCATACATGCGAATTAGCCAAAAACTGATTATTGCTATACCTGTATTATTGGTGCCTTTCAGGACCAGACGGTTATGTCAGCCCAAACCACGAGTCAGGTGTCCATCAACACCCATTCCCTAAGGTATATAAGAAACGCTATAAACCCTGCTTGACAGTAACCATGCTATAATAGACAATAAATCAGAAAAGTCTAAAGGATTTACCAATCGAATCCCTAGATTTCCGTGAGATATATATATAGGTATGAGTTTTGACTACAAGACAGGAACGTACATGAGTGTTATAGGAACAGCCCATTTTAAGAGCATCATAGTGAGTTCAGAGATATCGGACAATGTCATACTTCTAACAAACGATGAATATGGCCAATTACGAAATCCAAGCCTCTTAATCACTTGAATGGCTCATATACTTGTCGTCGTTTTCTCCACTAAGTTGCCACCAAGCCTTCACATATTTAACCAAACCAATGATAATTTGCAGCAAATATCAAACAATGCCTCTAACATTGAAATATACTCACAGGATTTCCACTTTATTTGTCTCAGTGTCTGATTGTGCGACTTTAGGGTGAGGACAATCTACAAGGCGATTTGTTTGAGAGCGCCTGATACCGATAATCAGGACACTAGCACTAAACATTCAGTGCTGACTGAACAGTTTTAAGAGTTTCGAGAGAGATAATTTATAGAGTGGTATTATCTTCTGCCTATCTTTCCCATTCCCCCTTCTCTGCATGGTTTCTATAGGAGACCTTGAGTTAATAAGTGAGAGACCTGCATATTTTTCACTTTGATTCGGTCGATCATATGAGAATGTAATAAAGTGAAAAATTCCTAAACTTCACCTGAAATCATGTATGCATCTAGGTATCTCGGTATCTAGGTGCTATAAGCCTTTATGCCTGTTTTTTGAGGTTTTTGTCGTCATCATTGCTCAGAATTGACAAAGTTGGTAAAGTCACTCACTATAGCGTTCAGACAATCAATCTTTGTGTATGAGATGCTGAAAGGCATAGTACTTCTCTTTTCCAAGTCGGTATGTGACATCTCGATTCGCTTTTACTTATATTAGCGGCCCTATTATAACAATTGGTAGTACTCATAGATGGCCCACAACCGTTCATGCTCAAGGGGAAATCTCATCTCCCTTAACTCCTTTGCTACTAGGGAACAAAATTTACCGTCGCGAAATTGTAACAAAGATTTTCTCAACTATGGGCGAAATTTCATAACAACTGGGACTCCAGAAGACTTTTTCTGTGCCTGCATAAATTCTAAAACGGGGGGGGGGGGTGATAGCGGCCCACAGCCTCAACACGAGAATGGTTCAAAATTGCAAAACGAGGTAAAAAGATCTTCGAACGGTTCGAGGACCTGAAAACACGACCATAAGCATTGAATAGCAGAACAAAACGTGATTCCTGAGTCAAGACTCAATGGACTCTGAAATACGCACCTCTGTAATGAATCAGCGTTATTACATTAGATTCGAAGAGAAACGAGGAATGGAAAGAGTGACTTGAGAATGGCTGCGTGTCTGCTCCTTTTGAAATTTCGCGAAGTCTATTAAACGGAAAATTTCATAACGTGGGAAGCTTTTCTCTAAGGGGAAAGAGTGATCTTCCAAAGTTTTTTTTCAAGTTTGGCTGTTTTTCTAGATTTTCTGTGCTAAACGTTGTGCTTTGTTTTTGTGGAACCGTGGGTTAGTTTTTTATATACAACGAAATGATCGCGCACCGATAGAATATGA
>PPNS03000015.1:0-212952 GCA_003708225.3 Williopsis suaveolens | reverse complement strand
CCTCCACCACCACCATTGCCTGAAGTGAGTGCTCCTCCACCACCACCATTGCCTGAAGTGAGTGCTCCACCACCACCACCACCATTGCCTGAAGTGAGTGCTCCACCACCACCACCATTGCCTGAAGTGAGTGCTCCTCCACCACCACCATTGCCTGAAGTGAGTGCTCCTCCAGCCCCACCACATCCAGCCGTGTGCGCACATCCACCTCCTCCAGCGTCGGCTTCAGCCCCTGCACCAACTTCTCCAGCTGCTCCGGTCGGTGGTGGCCTTCCATTTCTTGCTCAAATCCAACAACGCAGGGACGATAGATTTGTTGTTGAATGAAAAAAAATGCTTAACTTCTGTTGATATAAAGGTCTGTATGATGAGTTATTGAGCTCTCCTGTAGCCAGCTAGAATGATACCGATCTTAGATCTACTGATGACTAGGCCTACATTCCTAATTAGATGATAAGGATCTAGTAGCTGCAAACCAGTATCACCAACAAAAGAGACACAGCATGCATACCTGCAAAAATGCCTATGATCACACCTTGTTCAACTTCCAGAGTGCATAACTTAGCCGCCAGCTCATCATCAGAGGCTGATCTCAAAAACAACAAAACTTATCAAGATTAAAAGAATTACTAAAGTCAGTGTTTCAAACAGAAGTGAAGATCCTTCATGGTCATTTAACTTTGCACGACGCTCTTGAAATTCCAGCTCTATCTGTCCAAAGACTGTCTCCACTTGTTGTTGAACATGGGCGGCAAAGGCCTCTAACTCCAGAGCCTCCTTCTCCTTCAGCTCCATCTCTTCATCCGTTGGGTCGGTCTCTGATGACGCATTCCTTTCATTAAATGCATCCAATAACTTATCTAAGACTGCAGTGGCGTCGGATATTACCTTCTCAAATGGTTGAAGTTCATCTTCCGTTAGGAGAAGCATATACTTTTCACGAAGGAGCTGAAATTCCTTGCTCTTGAGCTCAAGCGACTGTTTCAAGAGCTCGTCTGACACTTTTGTACCTGCACCTACACGATCGGTAATAAGAGGCATACTTCCAAGCCTCCCCTTTAGTAGAACTATTGTTTTTCTCCGTCTCAGCTGTGTAGGAAGTTTTAGAAACGCTTGATTTTCTGTTAGATTAGAAAACGTCTGCCTGGCGGCTATCAGGATTGATCAAGAGAGAGACCCACGAAAATCAACCCGGAATTCCGGCCACATGAGATCCTTTATGAATCTTTTAGATCGATTCCTTGTACGCAGATGCGTTTTATATAGCTTTTATAGTTCATTTGGGATAATATGATATTTTAATGCTATGAAATCTTTACATTGCAACTATAATCAGTTGTATCATGACAACAACCACAACAACACATATTAGAGAGGCCAACCAAAAGCTCTGAAGATTGGCATCCTCTTTTTCCCTCTTCCGTTCAACAGCTTTTTTGATTTCACATTCAAAAATGATCTCAAAACCTTTATTAACCAAATCCTCCAAGTATAGCACCATTCTTTCTCTTACGATCTTCTCGAGAGCCTCATTGCGGATCTTGGGGTTATTCAATTTCCAGAACTTCGTGTTTTTACCAGCTCCTTTCTCCTTGATCTTCTCTTGAACGTTCTCAATTACACTAAAAAATGCATTTTCTTCCTCTTTTCTTATGAATGAGTCCATTAGAGTATGCAAATCTCCCTGGTCAATGGTTGGATTCTCTAACAATGCAACTCTTAACTTCTGTTTGCTAACCATCAACTGGAAAGATTCATGAAGAAAAGATGCATCCAGTAGCCCTCTCTCCTTAGGCATTAATATTTCATATGCTACTGGACTATAGATGAAAGTCTCCAACTGAGAAGAGCAGTCATATAACAACAAACAGATGTCTTTCATTCTTTCATAAGTTCTCATTTGGGCGGCGCAGATGAGCTCGGCAAAAATGCGACTGTCCTCATGCTGGCGATATACAATGGCGATCTCTGTGACCCTATTCAAATCAGGGAATGTGAAGTGCGGCCCTTCTGTCTCCTTGACCATTGTTGATGTAGCCGCTGTGGTGTTAGGATTGTCAAGGATGGCGGTAAAGGGGCTTCTGTGTGAGAACTTTGTTCACAATTTTCAATATTTCCCCCTTAGGGAAAGATCTGGACAAGCCGTTTTGTGTGAAACTGGTTGACTTCTTAAATTGAGAACGTTTCGTACATAGAAGGAAAAGACAGCTTCTAAGATAAAGAGGTTTTATTAAGATAGCAGGGGGGTTGAGATGGATGATTTCTTAGAGGGCATGGAGGTATCTTTTTCCTTTCCAATCGATTAGTTCAGAAGAATCTTGAAAGACACCAGCCAGAATCAATTGTTTCTAACTCGATCGCTGCAATGGATCTCAAGACCCTTCCTCCGCCACCAATGTATCAGCGGGACAAAGAAAAAGCCGGAAAAAGAATGGCTCTAGACAGAGTTTTGCATTGGAGGTATTATAAAGTTAAAGGTTTTAAGTTTAAACTCTATTAGATTGCCTCATTTTCAGTGAATCAGTGGAAATTCATTCCTTTCGACAAATTGTACACTTATATGTACTTTTTAAACACTAACCAATCTAAGTGGTAGGCCCCGCATAAGATACTTGGGGCGGAATTCCGACCCAAACTACTAATCTTTTAGTGTGGTCTCTACATATGAGAAAATACGCAGTCAATTGTCAATTGTCAATTGCAATCAGATGCGTTATATGGTATCCCTGAACTCTAACTCAATCATGTGCTCCGCCCTATAAACCGCAGTGAGGGTGAATGTCGCACAATCAAACCAAAGATGAAGGTGACTATGAGGACTTCCAATTCGGCCATTGAGAATCAGATGCATTTCTCCTTCAATAAAGTTTTTGAGATCACCTTCAAATTTCAAAAATACCACGCATTCTCTGATTCTTTGATTGAACAATTTCAAGAAAGAGCTTCTCATGCATATGTTTTATCAAAGTTCATTTGGGAGTGTAAATCGATCTTATTATTAGATACTTGTCCCTAAACTCCAGTCATAGATAAAATTGGGGATTCATATTAAGCACCAATGACATAGCAAGGTGATCGAAAACATAGGCTTCTTGGTTCCATTCTTTTGGAGCGTCTGTAGGGAACGGTGACATCAACTGTTTGCTTGCCCGATGGATTGTTCTTAAAATCCATATATATCATTCCTTCAGTCATGACTCATCAACGGTGGTTTTTGAAACTACGTTTAACAATCTTCATATTCTGATATATTATCGTTGTATTACCCTAAGGAGGTATTGTTGTATAACCCTTATGGAGATTTGTTTACTTTTTAAAACTTCACCACTTAGCCGCCCACTCTCAAAGACTAAATGTCCAGATTCAAAGTGACAGCGGATAGATCTATTCGGGGAACTCGAGGTGCATCAAGGTCGGCTCTGGTGACTGCAGCTCAGCGAGTTCCTGATCGCGTGTTATGTTCCCTTTTCGAGTCAGGAAAGCTTGATGTTTCTGTGGGCGTCTGCATCATCAACTTTGGTACTGGTGAGATCAGATTGAGTACAATTGTGGACACTCAGACGTATGTGAGAACGTTCCATAAGCTACATGTCCATGAGCCTGATGAGATTGTTATGCCTCGCAACTACTTCTCTCCAGTTCAGAACAAGTTGGTGACGATTTTGAACTCAAACATCTCACAGGATACGAAGGTCACTAGTCTTGATAAGAGATACTTCAAACCCGGGAGTGGATTTGATGATGCTAAGAGACTATGCTTCGAAAAAGATTGGAATTTCTTGGAGAAAGAGTTGAAAGATCAGCATCTTGCATTGTGTGCATTAAGTGGGGCGGTACAACATATGCAAAATTCTAGAAGTAGTCTTGGATATGACAAGTTTAGAGTCAAATATGAGACCTCAGAAAATGTCATGTTCATTGATACCGGAACCATCAGGGGTCTTCAATTGGTTCAAAATTCTATTGATCGGAAAGGAATGTCATTGATGAAACAGATGAACAGTTGTGTCACCAAAATGGGAGAAAGAATATTAAGAAATAGCCTTCTTCAACCATTAACTGATAAGCCTAGCATCGAGGAGAGATTGAAAGCTGTTACCGAGCTTCGAGAGAGTGTCGAATTGACATCGAGTATCAGAAATGAGCTAAAGAACTGTCAAGACTTGGATAAACTATTTACTCTCTTACTCTTATCACGTGATCAGCCATCTGTGAGCGACTCCACTCAAAAGATAAATGACATTATCTTGGTCAAGAATGCTATTTCAGTCACCAAGAAGATTAGCGTTCTCTTAGATGGCTCCAGCTCCTCCCTATTAAAACAGATCCAAGAGATATGTTCCCATGAAACAATTATCCAAGTTCAAGAGTTGATAGACGATTCTATTAATGAGGATTGTACATGGGCAAGTGACACATTGGATCTAAAGAACCAAAGGTGTTATGCAGTTAGAAGCGGTCGAAATGGGTTACTTGATGTATCTAGACAAGTGTACAAACTCGTTCTTGATGAAGTCCTGAGCATCATTGATAGACTCGCAGAAGAGCATGGTTGCGAATTGGAGCAGGCATATAACGTCAGACGTGGATTCCATTTCAGAGTGCTAGATCACAAAAGTTTGGAGACTATCCCTGATGAATTTGTGAATCGCAAAGAGAAGAGAAAGTACATTGAATGCACCACCCTCGATATCATCAAGTGCAATGCTCGGTTGGATGACACTGTAAATGAAATCTTAACAATCAGTAACCAAGTTGTGGAGTCAGTAATACATGAGATCACCTCCTTCTTACCAATTTTGTTTATGACCACTGAGGCACTTGGTCTCCTTGATCTTCTTCAATGTTTTGCATACAACTCGATAAGACATAACTATTGTTGCCCAGAGTTCTCAGACTCATTGACCTTGAAGGCCAGCCGCCATCCAGTCATCGAAACATTGGTATCTCCATTCATTGCAAATGATGTATGCTGTATCTCGGATGTTTCGAGATTCCAAGTGATCACCGGTATGAATATGAGTGGTAAATCCGTTTACTTGAGGCAAGTTGCACTCTTATCTGTGATGGCGCAGATTGGGTCGTACGTTCCCGCAGAGTTTGCACGTCTTAAAATCTTCGAGTGCTTGAGGTCAAGGATCTGTGTTGATAGTGGTGGCTTAAATGCCTCGACTTTTGCAGCTGAGATGAACGAAATGGTTTGCATTCTCGAGCAAGTCAACGAAAGAAGTCTTGTTATTATTGATGAATTGGGTCGTGGTTCAAGTGTCAATGATGCATTTGCAGTTTCCTTGGCTATCTGTGAGCACTTGATTAATACCAAAGCCACTGTGTTCATCACTACACATTTTCATGAGCTCTCCACAATCTTAAGTACCAAGTCAGGTGTTGTTCAGAACCATATGAAGACAGAGATGGTTGATGAGCAGGGATCCGTTAAGATGAAGTACAAGTTGACCGGAGGCGTCATCGAATCCAAGAGATACGGCTTAAGAGCCGCGAGAAACTTTTTCCCATCTGATGTGATTGTAAGAGCACATGAGATCTCTCAGAAACTTGAAGGTTCCTCTAATCTGCGAGAAGAGGATGAGGACCAGATCCGTAAGAACAAAAGATACATGAACTTGGTTTCCATCCTTGAATATGTCTTGAAAAGCCCTGACTTCTCCCAGCAGTTGCTTATCGATATCCAAAACGAATTCTTCAATCAGTGACGCTTTTGAATTGTCCTGTGTCTTGTGTGTCCCCTGAGTAGTTTCAATTTCAATTTGTGCCGCTGGTGTTTGGATGTTCCTGGCCCCCCGCGATTTCTTCTTAGCCGCGGCTCAAACCGTCTTCTGTGACGTCCCAGACTCTCAGTGTGAGAGGGGCAGCTGTGCCAACCCCACAGACGATTTCTTTTAAAATGAAGTCTTTTGGCGGGACGTTGAACAATGTTCAATCAGTTCAACGAACAGGCAAAGAAGTGAAAGAGGAAAACGAACAATGATAATCTCAAAGTTGATTGATCCTCGAATGAGGAAGAAAGAGTGGAAGCTCTTCCTGGTCAACTTGGTCCAGCTTTATAAGGAGAACAGGGAACATCCAACCAGGCCAGTGCTCATATTTTTAGCAACGTTGGTGTCATCCGGTGCGATTGGTGTTGGCTACCTTTTGAACAAAGTAATCACTGACTTCAAAGATAAGAGAGACTCGAGACCGCTGTATAGAAGATCATCTTCCACTATCTTGAGCAATGGTGCAAGGCAGTTGTTCATTCCATATAAAAATAGGCAGAAGAGAGTAGTGATTCAGCCCACTGATCCAGAGGTATTTGAGAAGGATAAGTACAAATTCAAGAACTTTGTGAAGAACATCAAAAATGAAAGGGATTCTGGCAAGGTTTTCAGCTCCAAGTTCTTGAACCAGTTGGTGATTCTATGGCAGATTTTGATTCCTAGCTTTAAAGATAAGAACACGCTGTTATTGATTGCACAGTTCTTCTTCTTGATCTTGAGAACATGGCTAAGTTTACTTGTTGCCAAATTGGATGGTCAGATAGTGAAGGATATCATCGGCGGTAAGCTGAAAAAGTTTATGAGGGATTTGGTGTATTGGTTCTTGATGGCTGTTCCTTCATCTTATACCAACAGTGCTATCAAGTATTTGATGAAGACCATTGCAAGCAATTTCAGAACCAATATGATGAGATACATCCACGATATGTATTTGGATAACAGGATGGTGTACTACAAGATCATGTTCAATAACCAATCTGTTAAGGATATCGATAACTTCATCACAAGAGACGTTGACCGTTTCACTAATTCCCTTTCTTCTTTATTCTCCAGCATTGGTAAGCCAATGATGGACTTGGTGTTCTTTGCAGTATACTTGAGAGATAACTTGGGTACCGCCGGCATCACGGGTATCTTTGTCAACTATTTTACAACAGCGTACATCTTGAAATGCTTTACCCCACCATTTGGTAAGTTGAGTAAAGAGAAATCCGCATTAGAAGGCGAATACTACAATGATCACTTGAACTTGATCAACAATGGTGAGGAGATCGCCTTCTATAACGGAACCATCTTGGAGAAGATCAAGATCAGCAACATATATGACAAAATGATGAACCATGTCTTCAATATCAACAGAATCAAAGTTCATTATAATTTCTTGGAAGATTATCTCTTGAAGTATACTTGGTCCGCCTTGGGTTATCTGTATATTTCGATGCCAATCTTCTTAGCTTCCTTGCAAGATGGTGCCAAGAAGGCCACGGAGGAGAGAAATATGCGTCAATTTATTGTCAATAAGAGATTGATGCTTTCCATGGCTGATGCAGGTTCAAGATTGATGTACTCGATCAAGGATATCTCTAAATTGACTGGTTATACCGACCGTGTGTTCGCGTTGCTCACTGTTCTTCACCAAGTACACGCTGTGGAGTTTAACTACGGTGATGAAGAAGACATCAATGCAATCAGAGGTACTGTTCAATACCATTATAATGGTCTTAGAGTCGAAAAGATCAATGTTATCATTCCATCTTCTAATGGTCGTGATGGTGTAAAGCTCATCAATGAACTCGATTTCACATTGAGAAGTCATGAGAGTATCCTGATCTTGGGCATGAACGGATGTGGTAAAACCTCTATTGAAAGAATTATTGCTGGACTATGGCCATTGTACGATGGTTTGTTATCCAAGCCAAGTGATGATGACATAATTTACCTACCTCAGAGACCGTACTTCAGTAATGGTACATTGAGAGATCAAATTATCTATCCGTTGTCACATGCTGAGATGTTGGATCAGGGATATACGGATTTCGACTTGGTAAAGATCTTGAGAGAAGTGAAGTTGGAGTATTTGTTGGACCGTGAAAGTGGGTTGAAATACTTGGATGCCATTCAAGAATGGAAGGACGTCTTGAGTGGTGGTGAGAAACAAAGGGTTCAATTTGCCAGAATCTTGTTCAAGAATCCAAAATTCATCGTGTTGGATGAAGCCACCAATGCTATCAGTTCAGATATCGAGGCTTATTTGTTTGATTTGTTGAAGCAGAAGAACTTCGCCTTTATCACCTTGTCTCACCGTCCATTGTTGATCAAGTACCACGATTACCTCTTGGAGATCCAAGAGAATGGTGATTGGGTCTTTGAGACCATGGGCTCTGACCAAGCCATCACATCCATTGATAAAGAGATCAAAGAAATTGAGAATAAGCTAAAGCACGTGGAGTCCCTTGAAGATCGCAAGAAGAAGTTGGAGTTGCTATTGGATGGTTATGAAGTTGAGGATGAACCACTCGAAGATAGCCAGTTATTAGAGGATAAGATTGAAGTCATTGAATCATCTGATGAAAAAGAGTCTGTGAAGTCTGAAGTCACCAAGTCCGAATCAGTCAAATCTGGTTCAACATCATCTCTGAAGACTATGAGTTTCCCAAAGATTATCAAATCAAAAGCCTCGAAGAAGTTGAACAAGAAATCAAAATGAAGTTATGTATTGATGCCTATAGATGAAATGTTAACGCTTTTTATGAACTAATCCATGGTACTTGTACGTCTCCTAACTCAGAAGAATCACCAAAGAACGGTAGCAGCTCTCGTGATGTGAGTAGATACCCATGTGAAGTGTTGAATGGGTTCCTATCGGTCTTCTTCTTCCCTAATACTGTGCCGTTACCCAATGGATCCTTCTCAAACTCACTGGCAGCGTATTTGTACTCTGAATCTTTCAATTCTTGGAAGTATTTGATCCATTCTCTGCTCTCCTTGTCAAAATCAGGTGATGGATCAATGCCAACGTATCCGATTGAATCCATGTTGAACTTCAAAGTCTTCAAGTGAAGGTTGATGAATCTATATTTCTTGAATTCGAATCCACTGATGGTTATTCTTTTAGGGTACTCGCCAGTGATCTGCTTGAATCTGGCAATGCTGAAGAGAACATTTTCAAAGGAGTCTCTAGCATATTGTTCTGTGTAACATCTCTCGATCATGGATTCATTTAGCGATAGACCTCGTAACAATTCCTTTGCAAGGAAGTAGTAACTCTGTGCCTCCGACATTGCACCTGCAACAATCTTCGTCTGCCCTCCTGAAAACATCAACAGCGACTCTGGATCATCC
Source organism: Williopsis suaveolens (assembly GCA_003708225.3). Lineage (NCBI taxonomy): Eukaryota > Fungi > Ascomycota > Saccharomycetes > Phaffomycetales > Wickerhamomycetaceae > Williopsis > Williopsis suaveolens. Next base: position 203,833 of record PPNS03000015.1, on the reverse strand, counting down.
CTTATTAATCTCAGCCCTGTCTCGATATGCTTGATGAAGATAAGATGATCGTTTCCTTCCACTTGGAAGCTTTCAAGAAACCAGTCATCACAATGTTGTCCTTTGTTGGTAAACTTCCATATACCATGACCAGGGACGATTACCAGATGTGTTGGTTGCATTTTGTTATCGCTGGTCGTCGTAATTGTTGGTTGGTTGTTGTTGTTGTTTTTGTTGTTGTTTTTGTTGTGGATTGTCATGTTCTAACTCTAAATGCACTGATTGATATTATCTCGATAACGACGAGAGTTCGTAGTGACGAAATCGTGACGACAAACTGGCCATCAAGTCAAGTGGAAAATCTTGTCATTCCTATGGCCTGTGGCTGGGGGACTACGGTGCAACAATTGGCATATGATAAACAACTCAAAATGCAATTCAATAATGTACACATCATCATTTAAAATCCTTGTAGGTCCATTTCTCAGTGATCTTTGGATTGTATTTTTTCTTCTGCTTAACAGGTTTTCTGGTCTCAATCTTACCTCTACTCTGCATAGATCTCATGTGGTCGTAGAACAAGTTACCCTCAGTCTTCAACTTTCTTAAAGAATCTGTTAACTCATCACTCAGTTTCACCTCTACCATGTTATCCTCCACGGCGTGTTTGCTACCCAATTTATGTCTCTTGGCCACGAGTTCCTTTTCATAATCAAAGTTTTCATCCTTTGGAGTGTTCTCGATGACTTGTTTTTCATAGATTGGCAATTTCTCTAGTTCATGAATGTGACGCTTCAAGTCTTTGAGTTCGTTCTCCAAAGCCACACGTTCTTGATGTTTCTTTGCCTTGTTTCTCTGGTATTTGGTCTTTTTCTTGAGGACAACCGGTCTGTTTAATGATAATGACTTGGATTCGTCTTCTTCTTGTTCTTCTTCCTCCTCCTCTTCAACAGCGTCATCATCACTCTCCTCTTCCTTGTCCTCTAAAGTCTCAATCAAACGTTGTATCTTAACCTTGTGTTCTTCTAACTGTAATCTCTTCTGTTCCTTTTCACTCTCATTCTTGAATTCTCTTTGAATTAATGACTTCCACGACTCTAACGATGGGTTATAAGACTTACCTGCATGCGGTAAGACTTCAAAGTCTTTAACTTTCAAAGGAGCGTGACTTATCGTTGATGGAACATACTTAGCAGTTGTCCAACCTGAAGAGCTGAATTTCTCCAACACTTCAGGCTTTGGCTGGTTCTTCTTAGATTTCTTAGAAGCTGGTTCATCACCCCAAACGTCGTACGCCTTTGTAGTAATGATACCTTCCTTTTCCACGATGGTCTTCACTTGAGATTCACCTTGTACTCTTCCAGCAAGTTTCATCAATCTGTGGATTTCTTTCTTCTTAACGCCATCTATCTTATTGTCATTCTTCTTATGATAACTGTTGAAACCTGCAGCTTTCGATCTTTGGGCCAAAATCTCGGCACTCTTTGTCACCTTGTATGGTTTCACCGCTTTCTTCTTCAAGTTTGAATCGCCGCTAACATCCACCGTGAAAAGCTGATCATGGTCCAAGTCCTCAGCGGCTTCACCAAATTGTCTAATCTCTTCGCGGCGTTCTTCTAGGCCTTCTTCAATATCATCAACATCGACGTTCTTTCTCCAGGCCTTCTTACCCTTACGGCTTGGCTGTTTCTTCTGCTGCGGTCTTCCTGTAGACATTTTGTGTGATTAATCTACCGTTCAGAGTGTAAGCTTCAGTGTGATGGATCAGATCGGTAGGAACAAGAGTTTATGTCCTGGAGACGGGCTAGCTCATCGCATAAGAAAAAAATTTCGTACGAAAAATTTCTTCGTGGGCTTCGCAACCTTTCCTTTTTGGGAGCAGTGGTGAGTAAGCGGGAACAAAACTTGTGATATACTCAATATATAAAGTCGTTATGACGGTGTATCCTTTGTATATATCATATGATTCTATACCTTTTTCTACGGCATTCGATTCAAACAAGCGATTTCCTTATATAAGCCCTTATCATTCCTTGTCCCACTGCGACTCCAGCACTTCGATGAGTTCTGCTATGATACTTAATACCGCTAATGGGTCGATGCTGCCATTCATGCAAACATAGGTTGGAGTCTGATACTTCTTTGTTACGATACTCGATATTCTCCTGGTTATGTGGAAGAGATGCTCTTCGCTGTTGTTCAATATCGTCTGGTATACTTCGTTCTTACGAGACTGTTTGTGGTTAGTATTAGGTCGCATAGATCAGAAAGAGATCATAGCCTTTCATGGCCTTTTTTGCCTGTGAGGTACCAGGCATGATAAAAGCTATGTACTCACATCGTAGATTGAGTATATGTAGCAACCAATTGGGTTATTCAGAGTAGCTGGTGGAGATAGAACCAACGATAGGGCGACTCTATTTCTCTGTCCTTTCACGGGTCTCTCTTTTGGAATCGTATATAGTAGTTGTAGAGGCTCAGCAAATGGAGGTGAAAGAAGATGTGATTGGGTGATTGTGGTCATTATGGGTATTTCTTTTCTGTTCTGACGTGGTTTGTTAGGTATGTTAAAAGCGAAAATTGAAACACGAACCTGAACTTGAACTTTAGTTTGGGACTTAGACTCGAACTCGGACTTGGACTTCATCACAAGGGACGCCACCAAGAAGGATGTCAAAGACCAAACCCTTATCACTCATTGTTGCCACTCTATTCCCAAGTTTTGGAATAGGGTATAAAAACGCATTACCCTGGAGGCTTCGCAATGAGATGAAGTACTTTAAGACCGTCACGTCGAATGCACCAGAAGGTAAATTGAACGCGGTCATAATGGGTAAGAATACTTGGGAATCCATTCCAACTAAATTCAGACCATTGCCAAACAGACTGAATGTGGTCATCACCAGGTCCCCCGGAGAATCCAACGAACATGTCCGATACTTCAACAGTGTCGAGAAGGCTTTGGAAACACTATATGAGATGGACCAAATCCACAGAATCTTCATCATGGGAGGCGCACAGCTGTACAACTATTGTCTATTTAACAACCTGGTCTCTGACCTGTTGATCACCGAAGTTAAATCTACTCAGGAGGTCGCAATGGATACTTTTCTTGATAAAGAGTTCATCTTGGAACACTTTACCAAATCGCCATCTGAGGAACTCGTACAGCATCTCGGATTCAACCCTGGTGGGACACAAACAGAGGGCGATTTCGAGTACGAATACGCGTTGTATAAACTTAAATGATGGATAAATCATCATAATGACTAGGAGAAAAAGGGCGCATCCTGATGAAAAGGCGATCGTCAAGGCAGTAGAATTGTGATTAGTCTGACTGATCGTGTCAGCATTGCTCGGGACTTGTCTCGGTTGTCCTCGGAACTCGGCACGACGGCTTCGTCGAAAACCGCAAACGACAAACAAACCAACAGTTTGTCAGAGCCAGAACTGGTCAGCTCTCAGATCACGAAGGCCTTGTTTCTGAGTGATCAATCTGTCCTTGCTAGCCATTTGAACATCTGGTCAAGATAGTAGTCGCATCTGCTTGAGCCCTTGTCCCAAGCCTCATCTGTTCCAATTTGTCCCAAAGTCTGTGCTTCGATTGTTTCCAACGGAAAAGAGGACATCGCCACACCCCTAAACGACAACCCAAGTCCAACAACAACAACAACAACAACAACAACCATTCAAAGTGAAGCTCAAAAAGAAATCCGGCAAAGACATGACCAGCGCGTCCTCTTCTTCATCTTGGACGTCCTTCTTGAAGTCCATTGCGTCCTACAATGGTGACCTCTCCTCGTTGACCGCTCCACCATTCATCCTCTCTGCAACCTCGCTATCCGAATACTCTCAGTTCTGGGGTGAGCATCCAGACTTATTGATCGCTCCAAACTTCATCGAAGGTGATGATGGTGCTGAAGAGCGTATTATTGCCGTTACAAAGTGGTTTATCTCTACGCTCAGATCTCAATACTGCTCTAGAAACGAGTCCTTAGGTTCTGAGAAGAAACCCTTGAACCCATTCCTCGGTGAGTTGTTCGTCGGTAAGTGGCAAGATAGCTCTGAGAACCAGAAGCTTGGTGAAACCGTGTTGCTCTCTGAGCAAGTGTCCCATCATCCTCCTGTCACCGGCTATGCCATCTTCAACGATAAGAACAAGGTCCAATTGCAAGGTTACAATGGTATCAGGGCCTCCATCTCCACCACTTCCATCAATGTTAAACAATACGGTCATGCTATCTTGGAGTTCAAAGAGCTTGGTGAGTCTTATCTCTGTACTTTTCCGCCTTTGCACATTGAAGGTTTGATTGTTGCATCCCCATTCGTCGAGTTGGAAGGTCGTTCCATTATACAATCCTCTTCTGGTTACATGGCAGTTATAGAATACAGTGGAAGAGGCTATTTCAGTGGTAAGAAGAACTCTTTCAAGGCTCGTATCTACAGGAACGCTGCTGCTTCCGCGAGTAAGGAAAATGCCCTCTACACCATCCATGGTCAATGGAGTGGTGTCTCCAATATCCACAAGGGCATTCATAAGAGTGACTCTGTCTTGTTCTACGATGCACAGGCAAAGAGCCCAGAGCACTTGAAAGTGAAACCAATTGAGGAACAGATCGACTTAGAATCTCGTAAGGCTTGGAAACCTGTTGCTGATGCCATCCAGCAGGGAAACTATGACTTGATTCATAAGGAGAAGTCCCAGATTGAGAACGCACAGCGTGAGTTGCGTAAGAAGGAACAAGAGCTCGGTACCAAATGGGAAACTAGATTCTTTGAGCAACATGACTTAAACGCTGAGATTACTGCTGGTGGAGAGCCAGATGCATTGATTGGATTGGCATCTTTGGCAAATCTGTCAAGAAGGAACGTGGTTAGTGGTACTTTTGTTGGTGAGAAGGATGATAAATCAGCCACGACTGCGCTACACTGGAGATTTGTTAGATCTAAATGGGATTCTGAAACAGAAGTGAAGCTTTGAGTTCCACCCTAATTGTTTAATGTCTGTTTTGTGAAGTGATTCTACAGAAGTGTGTTTTGCGTGTTTCTCTTATACCTTTTTATATATACATTCTTCGAAATGGATGGTCTTATGTTTTTATACATAGGAATTGAATGTCCTTATATGTGTATGAGTTATGGCAGCATCATGATAGTGGCTGTGACATTATCTTGGGGAATCCAATATTAACAAAACAATTTCTAGATCTCTAAGTGGTGCCAATCTCTCGGTCCATATTTCTAAAATATGGAGAAATCACTTGTAGGATGATAAAATCGAGATGGCGCAAAATCTTTTCTAGGAAAAGTAGCTTGGGTGAAAGCCCCATTCAATGCCTTCAACGAATACAAGTTAAGGGCGGAATGGGACGGTGATCATATATCTCACTATTGTGCCATATTCCAGAATTCATTATATACGAGAAGACTTAGCACCGCGTTAGAGGTCCTGAGTCCTCTATATAGTCCTTGGCCTCAGAAACTCCTCAGTGATAACAAGAACTGCATTGGTACTAAGTGGAGACGTTTTAAGATGAATCCTGGTATCCCAGATTTCCTATGACTGATGGGTACATGCGCAAGCGTGCGCAAAGTGAAAGTTTGCATCCATTATCATCATACATGAAGTTCACTGTTAAACCAGGAACATCTGTTGATATAGTAGTAGCTGGAAGGTGCAATCAAGAAAAACGATACATGCCACATCACAAAATTGATCTCGGTCTAACTAGCAGGTACGTATATAATAATATTATATATATAGCTCTTGATCATTTCAACTAATGCTTTGAAATTATTATTAAAAGAGATAATTAATTTATTAAGAATCAGAGAAGGTCTTAATTATATTTATTCGGCCCGGAAAAATTAATGAGCGGTACGGGAATCGAACCCATGCCTAGTGCTTGGAAGGCACTTATTCTACCACTGAACTAACCGCCCGATTAGTTGTTAATGTATCAGTTTTTATCATATAGACCATGTATTGGAGTTTCTCTTACTGAAAGAATCGCAGGGCATAAGATGAGGCATGATTGTCGAGGAATCATAGTGAGAACCCAAAAGGATAAGAGGTTTGATAGCTTTAAAGCGGACTATCATGGCTTCGAAGTTAGAATTGAATACAAGAGATATGAGCTTTAATGGTACTATATGTACGGAACATAATTGATTTCCTGCTAAATACTTGACTGAAGGCATAAACATAACAAAGCAACAATTTCCGACACTAAGTATTTAAATCATAATACTGTGACAGTGTAAATGAATTGCAGATATGACACTACGGTCTACCTCAGACTTCTCAATCTTATGACAGGCTTAAATAGATTATAAGCTATTAGATTAAACTTAGATCTGAGGCTTCCGAGCAGTACAACATATTTCGCGCACCGATGATCACTCTGTAAAAACCACCACATGAAGCAGATTGTAGCTGGTTGGATGCACGACCGTTGGCCAAATGGGCTGGAGTCATATAAAAATTAAAATACCTAGAGCATTGTTTTGTCTATCAAATAACTTTTTTTTTTAATTATGAAAAGTTTTTGGATTATTCTTGGAGTTTTAATCCACCCACCGAATCTTTGTACAATAAATTCACTTACACATTCCATGAAAAGCATAAAAATATGTTAAAAATATTTCAGAAATACCTCAGATCCTAATTACTCCAAATGAAAATCCACTCCTTCACCATACTTCTTCTTCTGATAACTGAAAATTGGAGAAAGTTTGAACTTCACAGTCAAAATCAACTCCAACACCCATCCTGGGAAGTACTGAGACACAGTCGACAAAATAGTAGCAAAACTTCCCCTATAAACATCAATTGGGTCCCTAGGACTTAGGATATCCTTAATTACTTTCTTAGCGTATACTTCAGGGCTCATTGGTCTATTCTTCTTTGCCATGTGCTTGCGTGCCTCGAATATTTGCTGAGCCACTGGGAAGTCAAACTTCGAGCCACTTGGCAATGATCTGGTATCAGCGATATTTGTTTCGACACCACCAGTGACAACATTGATAACACGAACACCGAAACCTTTCAATTCCAAATGTAGAGCACGAGCATATTGATGGATGGCTGCCTTACATGAACAGTAAACAGATGAGAATGGGAAAGGAACAACACCAGCCAATGAACCAGTGAACAAGATAGTACCTTTAGCATTGATCAAGAAGTCTTGCAGCTCACGAGTGAGTCTCATTGGCGCAATAACATTCACATCAAATGCCTGTTGGATCTGGGCATCGGTGACATCAAAAGCCGGAAAAGTACAACTTTGACCAGCATTGTTGTAGAGAACATCAACCTTTGCATCAGAGAGATCCTCCGCTAAGAATTCTTTGAACTTCTGGACACTCTCCGCGGATGTAACGTCCAACTGAACTGGAATGACTCCAAATTCTTCAAGAGGTTTCATAGGATCGACACGACGAGCACAACCATAGACTTTCCAACCCTTCTGAGCTAATTGTTTAGAAACCTGGAGCCCAATACCGGATGAGGCACCAGTGACTACTGCAACCTGCTGACGTTGTGACATTTGGTGTATTTACTGTGATAATTATGCGTTATGATGACGATAAGTTGCCAATTTCGCCTCTTCATTAAGTTTGTCAAATCCGCGCGAGGAGTGGAAACTGAGGATATTTTGTCATCGAGAACAATAGACGAGCACACTGGACTACAACAATAGACAGCTACAACATTCCGTTGATAAAACCAACGATCTACTGTATCATATTAAAATATAAACAAGACACCCATTTTACTCCTCGTCAGCAGCCTGAGATTCAAATGGGGCCAAGTTCTTGGTGCCTTCTTCCCATGTAGCATCTTCATAGGTGATCTCTCTGATAGCCTTGATGATTTCCTCGACTGAACCTCTCACTTGCTTAGTGGAGTCTCTCTCTCTCAAGGTGATAGTGTTGTCCTTGACAGATTCGAAATCGATGGTGATACCAAATGGAGTACCCAACTCATCGTTTCTAGCATATCTCTTACCGATGGAAGCACCAGAATCATCAACCTTGAAGGGAATTTGTTGTTTTCTCAATGTTCTAGAGATATCCTTGACAATTGGAGTCAAGTCATCGTGGTTAGACAATGGGACAAGAAGAACTTTGGTTGGAGCAACTGCTGGTGGGAAAGAGAGAACACCTCTCTCAGTGGACTCGGCTCTAGTCCAGAATCTGTGTTCAAAGATGGAGTAAATAATACGACCGATACCGAAGGATGGCTCAATGACATTTGGAGTGAACTCACGAATATGCTCAGTGTGAGTTCTTTGCTCAATTTGGATGAAAGTGTTATCCAACTCAATCTCACCTTCGATCTTTGGAACAGAGAAGACAATCTTACCATTCTTCTCCAATTCCTCTTTCATCTTGATTAAGTCATCTTGGGATTGACCAGTTAAGAACGCCTCAACGAGTGGAGCATCCTTTCTGAACTTTGGACCAAACTTCTTCTTCTCCAAGTCAATCTCGTATTGGGTAACGGTGATTGGCTCATCCAACTTCTGTCTAACAACCAACTTCTCCTTGGTCTTGTTAGCGTGGACGGTCAAATCGTAAGCAGATCTGTCAGCACAACCAACACACTCAATCCAACCATAGGACGTCTGCAACTCAGCATCCCAACAATCAGCAGCGTAATGGGCCATTTCGTTGGCCATATGTTGACGGAATCTCAAACGGTTCTCATCAACACCGATCTTAATCAGGAATTGGTAGATTCTAGCAATGAAGTAACCTAAGGTCTCGTTGTCAACCATACCAGAGGCAACGGCTTCACCGATGGTCTTTTCAACTGGTGCAGTAGAACCGGCTTGCTGAACATCCTTTGGAAGGAATTTGAGGGTAACATCCTTGACCTCATTAAATCTATCATGCTTCTTGTTCTCCGGGTCAACGTAATGCTCAATCTCAGCCATCAAGAACTCACGAACTCTCAAAAGACCGGATCTTGGTGAGATTTCGTTTCTGAAAGACTTACCAATAGCAGCAGAGGCAAATGGCATCTTCAAATTGTTGAAGTCGAGCAATTTGTTGAAGTTCAAGAATTGACCTTGAGCAGTCTCTGGTCTCAAAAACCCCCTCAATTGACCAGATGGGCCAATTGCCGTCTCAAACATCAAATTGAAAGCCATCGGTGGCTCCAGAGGACCATCAGTGACTGGGTTGTTGATGTTATACTTCTTCATTAACTCACCCAACTCTTCACCAGAGTAACCATCAATTTTGGCTAAGACAGATTCGTACTCCTCGACAACGTTGTCATCCATCTTGACAGCTTTGATCTCTTTGACCTTCTTCTTACGCTTCTTCTTATCAGCGTCCTCTTGGGCATCTGCATTGGCATCATTCACCAAACCTCTAGCTTCTTTGTCACCTTTCAATCTGGCTTCCAAAACCTCTTCAACCAAGTGATCAGCTCTGAAGATTTCACCGGTCTTCAAGTCTCTACACATCCAGTCAGAGAACTTGTCAACGTGACCAGAGGTCTTCAAGACCTCGTATGGAGTCAACATGGTGGTGTCAACTTCCAGCATGTCCTCCTCGAGGATAAAATGCTTTCTCCAAGTGTCGACAATATTGGCTTGGAAGGCACAACCTGGTGGACCATAGTCGTACAAACCGGAAACACCACCATAGATTTCAAAGGATGGGGCGAAGAAGAAACGACGTTTCAAAACGTTTTCCAAGTTCTCTCTGGAGAACTCTGCTGCTTGACCGGACATTTTTGTGGGATTGACCTTACGAGTGACTCTAGTGTTGATAGAACGCCTGAATGTGTGACTGACCTGTTTTTTGGTCAAGTGGGATGAGCAGTAGCGTATCAGTGACACCGTGACTGGTTGAGAAAGCCTAAAGCGAAAAAGGATCTCTTCTTCTTCAAATGCGCTGTTGTTCAACTCACTTTCGATTCCCAGAGGCCAAAAGTTTCGGTACCGGCCACGTCCCATCTGCAAAATCGCGAAAACCCGAACACCAGCGCTCGGGGTATATCAGAGCCGGGTAACACTCAGCGATCACAGAAAATCTTGAGAAAGGTAAACAACAACAACTAATATATCATTTGCACCACAGGGCGGCCACTGTAATAGTCTATTCTTGAGAATAAGAGAACCATCATTGGACACAGAATCAAAATGTCTAATACAAACCGTACGTCAATCCGCAATCCATCTGATACTTTATCGGGTCTTTTTGATGGAAGATACTAACAGATCAATAGCCAACTCTCTCTTTGGCAATACAGCCACAACGGGCGCAGGGTCCCTATTTGGTGCTACTCCAAGCAAGGCAGGAAGCAACACCGATGCCTTCAAATTCAATACCTCTTCTACTAATGCGTTTGGTTCTGTTGGAGCTTCCAAGACACCGGCTTTCGGTGCCACTAATGGATCTACAACCGGTTTCAATTTCAACAGCTCTTCGACTGCTGACAAGAAGGACGACAAGCCCGCTTTTAGCTTCGGCGGGCTCGGTAATACTGCTGCTACTACATCCTCCCCTGCTGTTTCATTTGGTCAGAAAGTTGATGCTGCAAAGCCAGGGCTGAGTTTTGGATCTACAAGTAACACAGAACAATCAAAACCCACTTTGAACTTCAGCCTTGGCGGTGCTTCATCTACATCAAGTTCTGCTGGTGGACTGTTTGGCGCTCCAGCTGCAAAGACTGATGGCAAGCAAACTGCTTCAAGTTTTTCATTTAGTGCTCCAAAAGCTGATGACAAACCAGCTGCTCCAGGCCTTTCATTCAGTGCTCCAAAAGCTGATGGTAAGCCTACTGCGCCATTCACATTCGGTGGTGCCTCTACTGGAAGTGCCAAGCCTGATACAAAAGCATTCTCTCTTGGTGGAACTCCAGCAGAGAAGGTCGACAAGCTAGCGGCCCCAATGTTCGCTCTAGGAGGAGTTGCCCCAGCGAAGAGGGATGAAAAGCCAGCAGCCCCAAGTTTCTCACTAGGTGCTGCTACAGCAAATAAAGAGGACAAGGCAGCGACTCCAGCATCTTCTCTAGGTGGCTTTGCCGGGAAGAAAGATGATAAACCAGCAGCTCTATCATTTAATCTAGGCACAAAGACAGATGATAAGAAGGCAACAACCACACCGGGATTCTCACTCAGTGCTTCTAAGAATGATGAGAAGAAATATGATGATAGGGAAAAGAAAACCGTTTCATTCACGAATAGTGTCATCTCTCGTGATGAGAAGAAAGAGACCGCAAAGACAGTCGAACCACAACCTGTTTCTCTCAATAACAAGACTCTTGAAGATCTTATAACGAAATGGACTAACCAACTCACAAAGGCATCTGGCTCTTTCCAATCATATTCTGAAAAAATCAAAGAGTGGGATGCTGTCCTTGTCGAGGGTGGTGACAAAATCAGCCAACTTTACAACGATGTTGTTGCTGCTGAACAATCACAATCTAAGATCGAACAACAGCTTCTCTATGTTGAGAGGCAGCAATCAGAATTGGAGATATTCTTGGATAATTATGAAGCCAAAGCCGAGAACCTTCTTTCAGAGGTACTATCTTCTAACAATCAACAGAGAGATTCTTCCGTAATTACAAACGACCAAAAGAGAGAACAAGCATACCGTACTGCTGAACTTTTGGACGAGAATTTGAACTCTCTTGGACTCAACTTGTCTTCTTTGATCACCGAGATCAATGATGTTAGTGATTCTTTCAACAAGGCAAATGGTTTGGGCAAAGAGGGTAGCAGTGAGGAAGAGGAAAGCTCCTTGAATCAAATTGTTAAGTTGCTCAATGCTCATTTCGACTCTCTGAAACACATTGAGAAGAATGCTGATGAGTTGAAGAGCAAGTTGGACCACTTCAAGAACGTGGACATTTAATGAAAGGTCTAAGGTCTATAACAATACAGTAAAAGACATGCATCATTTTGTTAATCAAGAACGAATAAATCCTTTTAGATCTATTTATTATACATAGATTATCATTCTCTTGGATCAAAGTCTGTCAATGTGGTCAATAACACCAAGAGATTCACCAATTCCTTTATACCAGCACCATTAGCATTATCTTGTTTGTAGATTTCAGCATCCCTCTTAGAATCAACCAGCACAGCTCTTTTGAAAACACCAACAATCAACTTCTTGAAAAGGCCCAAGAAAGTCTTCACTTGCAAGATAGCAGACTTGTTCTCAGAACTCGTACTTAACAAAATTGCAGTCACTAACTGAAATGTTGGAACAAGGAATTCAAACAAGGAAACACCCTTAGAAGAGTCATCAAAGGACAATGGTGTATCCAAATTCAAGTTGACACGAACAAAAGATGATGATTGAACAGTAGACTCATCGAATACAAGCTCAATACCAAGATCTGGATCAATAAAGAGAAATTGACAGGATTTAATGGTCTGGAAAACCTCACTTTGCAATAGTTGTTGTGCACCATGCCTCGTCTCAGCCACTCTGACAAGGAAACTTAATGTAGCCTTGAATGCGGTGAGTTCATACAAGAGAGAGTCCAAAGTGATCTTAGAGTCATATGATAGAGAAAGAGTCTCATCTGTTCTCTTGATGGACTTCACGAGCAAAAGAAGTAAGTTGTTCTTCACCAACGTATTTAGCACAACGTTCAATTGATTGACGCTAGACAACTGGAACAAAGACTCAAGTAATAGGAGGCCAGTAATTCTTGTGGGGCCTTCACCACTTATGGCATCATTGCAGATCACTGTAATCAATCTTTCTTGAGATACTTTGATTGATTGCAAAATTTCTTTAGAGATCTCCTCATGCTTCAACACCCATGAAAGGTATTTGTTTGCCAACACATACAAATCCGAGCGTAGTGTCAATGAGGACAACGGACTTAAGATACCATGAATAGCTGACTTGAATAATGGATAAAGTCTTTCGTAGCCATCAACGATGCTGGATTCACCGTCATCTGCAATCTTTCTGTCTCGGTGGTAGATGTCGTACAAAGCAACACAGAGTGATACCAACTCCTCTGTACACAAGATGTCATGCTCAACGTACTTGTTAATACGTGGAATAATGCTCTGGAAAACTTCCAATACAAAGTTTGATCTCTTATTCGGTTCCATTTGACCATCAGTAACGATAACTTGGATTAGTTGAACCCAAGCATGAAGGGAAGCAACTTGTGCACTCTTGAACCTCGCGTAAGACAGATAGTTACTGAATCTCACCCTAATCCATTCTTTCTCAGCGTTCGCTTCATCTTCATTACTCTTGATGGTAGTTGGGACAAGTACCAGACTAGTTGACATCTTTGGGTCGGATCTCTTCAATTGGTTCTTGAAATCCTCAATCTCCTTGTCCTTAGCTTTGACCTCATTATTAGTATGATAAAGCCCCTGAATAGATAAAGCTCTCAGATGGAGATCAAGTACAGAATCAACATCCTTAAGATCGAAGACAGATAGATCGCTGTCAACGTTCAATGGAATCTTAGAAATATCCAAGTTAAGGTCAACTTTACTAAAGATCTTGAGATCCAGCTCCGGAATAGTAGATGCATCATCAAGAGATAGCTCAAGATCATCGAGGAATGAGAGCACCTTTGGTGGCCCAGTGAAGGCACCGTATCCATCGATCAATGTATCAATATATTTGCTTGTCTTTGAGATAGAGCCTTCAGCTGACGTTCTATGAAGCTCCAAACTCATGAATTGAAGAGCATAGCTTCTGAAACTGAGAAGAGATAAGAATGCACCAATACTTGGGCCAGAGTTGAAGTTTGTCTTAACATCAATATTTGGAGAAAATCTCTCACCTGACCATAGAGTCGTCATATTAATTCTTGGAGCGCTCAATAGTTTGTCTAAGAAATCATATTCGTTAAGATGTGAAAGGATGATCGAAGAGCTTAATGGATTTCTAGCCAACTTCAAAATGATTTCAAGCGATTGCGACGCAAGTCGGATAGAAGGGTAGTCAATGGAGATAGAGTCCATAGCCAATAATGAAGATTCCAATACATACATCAAGGACTTGAATAGAGACACATTGGATGCAATGAAAGTTGGTTGATTTTCGTCACCAAGAGAAAGGCCATTTTTGGAATCAAACCCTAGTAAGAAATGTGAGACCGTGATCTTCCTAGATGAGAATGACAGGTTATCATTCAAGAAATCTAACACCTGGACCTTGATAGCGATACTCTCCTTTGAAGAGATCTCGTCCTCCAATTGATTGATGAAGTTGTACTTGATTCTCAAAGATTCATTGATCGAATCGAAAATAGTCAGTAGTTTGGTTTTACCTACGCCAACCTTTCCATTACTTCCGAACTGTGAGGACTTAGAAAAGTTTGAAAGGAGTCTGATAGATTTATCAGCAATAGGAAGATGAGAAGAGCCCACGTAAAGTGCGATATGAGCAACGACAGGTAAGTTGAAGAGAACAGCATCATAGAATGAACTAAGACCATGGGTTCCAATACGCGATGGAAGGTAAAAGGTATTGTTTTTCTTCAAGATTGGCAAAAGCTCGTCAATGTATGCAAATTCAAGATCAAGGATTTTTTGAATGATCTCAAGAGAAAGATCAACAACTTGAACCTCTTTCTCATCAAATGACTTATCACTGATATTGTCAAATCCAATAGATGTAATATCGAGCAGTGTTGTGTAGATTTTCTCCTGGAATAGGAAGTTGAGTGTAGCTGGAGCAGAGCTGGCTTGAATATATGTGGTAAAATCCCTTGTAGAGACGATGCTATTAAGGTCCACATTGGCTGGAAAAGAGTTCAAGATAAGTTTTGGATCGAATGATGATAGAGCATGGTCAATGATCTTCAAAATTGGCTCCTGTAATGCAACTTTCTCCGAGAAATAGAGCGATGGTGAATGGAAGAATACGTTGGACAACAAGAATTCCAGATATGGAGTGATACCAGCCTTTCTGTATGGTAGCCCGAGGTTCTCAGGATATGGCAACGAAAGCTTTCCTGTAGTTGGTCTCGGTCTAAGGAGCGATTCCAGAAGATCAACAAACCCTAAAATATCGGTGAATGTTAGAAGTCTTGTTTGGAAACACCCGTCGATTGTACCATCTTGATGAAACAACCAACCGTCAAGCTTTTCCCAAATACTATTTCTTCTTTCAGAAGAGTTGGATACAAGAGAACGAATCACATGTAATGCTGAACCAACCAATGGCGTATCAAGATGAATAAATTTGAATAAAATGTCTAGCAAAGATGAATCAAAGAGATCTTTCACATGTTCGTTATGAACAGAAACTTTGAAAATCAAATTAAAGTAAGATGCAACAGAGAGAACAGTTTCCTCATTCAAAAATTGATCATCACCACCGGATTCGAACTTGAAAATTGTCTCGATATGAGAATTTAACGAATTCATGATGATTGCCCAAGAGATCTTATCCGAATTTGCAAGGAAGTGATAGACATGGCTAGCGTTTTCTTCACCCGTGGACAATCCAGCAAGCATTACGAGGAATGTAGATCTCATCAACAAGTCTTCACCCTTGGACGCCCATTCGATGAAACCATAAGCATTAGACTCTCTGTCTTCCCAGAAAGTCGAGATCAAAGATTCGTGCTCAGCATAGAGAAAGAATACAGAAAGGTAGAATCTTTCAAGATCAGCTCTTTTAGAAATGTCATCCAGCAGGAAGTCTTCACCTGAGAGCAATGAGTCTTCTTGAGAATCCTTGATTTTGATTAGCAGAAATGCAGCATCAGATATAAACGCCTGTACAAAATCATGCAGGACGCCAGTGAGAAGAGCCGAAAGATTAGCTGAAAGCTTATATGTTTTTCTCACGATGTACACCGGAGCAGCTTGCGGGTCTTGGGATCTGGTTTTCTTTGTTTCCTCTTCATTGATATCAAGTATTAGCTTTGGCACAAGTCTTGGAAGATGTTGTTCAAGGAGTGCTCTCATATCATAAAAGAGATCACATGTGTTGCTTGACGTTTCAGCACAGATAATAAGAAGTTGTTCAAGTGCGCCGAGTCTCACGGCAGACGTCATTGGGTTCTCAATAGCGATTTCAAAATCAAACTTCTCGAGACGTTCTGTTGATTCTTTACACCAATTGATGAAATGTGTAAGAAAGAGCAAAATAGTGATCAATTTTGCTGGGACTCTGTAGATGTCAGGTTTTTTCAAGTCTTTGATCAAATCACTATGAAGTTGGATAACATCACTGTCACTCAATTGGTTAAGACGTGTGCAAAACGTGAAGATACCAGGAAGTAGATGTGTAATAAAGAAGTCATCAACGTCGAAGGATCCAACAAACTCAAAGAGCTCCATAAATTGTGCCCTAGAGATTCTGTTATGTGAAGTCAAACCGAAAACAATCTCACCCAGCACTTCATGTTGTTTATTTAGAAAGTCTCTTCTGAAGGTGAGCTTAAGCTGAAATGATGTACCTTGATATGAACCGAGGATTTTTTCTCTCTCGACCAATTGATGCAGCGATTTGAGTTCTTCATGGATAAACTTGAAACTTTCAAGCAAATCATCAACAAATTTGTCCGACCAAATCTTTTCATTGAGTGTCTTATCATTTGTATTGAACGCGTAACTGATAATGTTCAAGATGGTCTGTTTGCGCAAGTAATAGAGCGCTTTTGCGTTGTCAATCAAACCCGATCCAGTTCCCTCAGAGTAGAACAACAACTCAGCAGCAATGATCTCATCAACATCCAAGTCATCACTCAAGGTAGCAGCTTGGATCTTAAAAGCATCATTCAATTCATATTCAGCCCCATTAAACTTTACGGAACCTTTCTCCAGCAACTGTCGACTCTGGGTAGACTTGTGTGAGGTCTTCACAAGATTGATCAGATCTGGTTTCAGCGTCTCTAGCAGCACCAAATTCGGCTCACCTGCTTCAATAGACGTATATAGCTGTCTGAATGGTTCAAGTGACCAGTGAAGACTCATACTAGCGGAGTCAAAAAAGAAAGAATGGCCTTTCGATGCTGTTTTCCTTCCGTTGTTTACAAAAGTTTCCTAGAGACGCTGGCGAAGAAAAAAACATCAACAGAACATCGGTACGCACAACAGAGCTTGTAGATTACAACTACGAATTGTGAACCAACTAAACAAAATTAAACATCATTAAAGCCCTATATCTTTTTTTAAATATATACCCGTTAATCAATGAAAGCAACGCGAACTAAATTTAGTCAACCTCCTCCATCTCAGTCTCAGCAACTTGCTCCTCGGATGGAGTGACAGAAATAGCCTCTGGCTCAGCAGCAGCCTCCTCTTCGTCAATGTTCAAACCAAGGGAGATCAATCTGTTGATTCTAGAAGCGAACTTGGATGGCTCCTCCAAGGTGAAACCGGAGGTTAACAAAGCGGTCTCGTACAACAAGGTGGTCAAGTCCTTGACGGTTCTGTCTTGAGCACCATCTGTCTCAACCTTGTGCTTCAACTCCTTGATGATTGGAGACTTTGGAGAAATCTCAAAGATCTTCTTGGAAGCCATATAAGAGGACATGGAGTTGTCACGAAGAGCTTGAGCCTTCATGATTCTCTCCATGTTAGCGGACCAACCGAATTGAGCAGTTCTGATAGCAGCTGGGGCATCACCCAACTTATGGGAAACGACGACCTTCTCAACTTGCTCACCCAAAACCTCCTTCAAGGCCTTAGCCAAGTTCTCGTACTCAGCCTCCTCCTTTTCTCTAGCAGCCTTCTCTTCGTCGGTCTCTTCCAATTCAAAGTCCTTGGTGATATCAACCAACTTCTTGTCCTCGAACTCCTTCAATTGGGAGAAAGCGTACTCATCAATTGGATCAACCAAGAACAAAACCTCGAAGTCCTTAGCCTTCAAAGCATCCAAGAATGGGGACTTCTCAACAGCCTTGAGAGACTCACCAGTGATGTAGTAAATATTCTTCTGAACATCCTTCATTCTCGTAACGTAGTCTTGCAAAGAAGTGGTCTCCTCACCAGACTTGGTGGAGTTGTATCTCAACAACTTAGCCAAAGCATTTCTGTTTTGAGTGTCCTCGTGAACACCGAGCTTAATGTTCTTAGAGAATGCAGAGTAGAACTTCTCGAATTGCTCAGCATCCTCAGCAATCTCGTTGAAAGTCTCAATCAACTTCTTGACGATGTTCTTTCTGATAACCTTCAAGATCTTGTTTTGTTGCAAGGTCTCTCTGGATAAGTTCAATGGCAAGTCCTCAGAGTCAACAACACCCTTGACGAAGGACAACCACTCTGGGATCAACTCCTCAGCCTCATCGGTGATGAAGACACGACGGACATACAACTTAATGTTGTTCTTCTTCTTCTTGGATTCGAACAGGTCGAATGGTGCTCTCTTTGGAATGAACAAGATGGCCTTGAACTCCAATTGACCTTCAACAGAGAAGTGTTTAACAGCCAATGGGTCTTCCCAGTCGTTAGAGATGGATTTGTAGAAGGCATTGTATTCCTCTTGGGTAACCTCAGATGGGTTTCTGGTCCACAATGGCTTAGTTTTGTTCAACTCCTCAATCTCAGTAACAGTCTCCTTGACGGTCTTCTTCTTCTCATCTTTCTTTTCCTCCTCCTCATCAACCTCTTCAAGCTTTGGCTTCTTGTCGTCGTCTTCCTTCTTCTCCTCCTCAGTCTCTGGGACCTCCTTCTCAACCTCCTTGGTAACAACCAATTGAATTGGGTAAGAGACGAACTCAGAGTGACGTTTGATGACCTCCTTAATTCTCTTCTCTTCCAAGTACTCCAATTGATCCTCCTTCAAGAACAATCTCAAGACAGTACCACGAGAGATTCTCTCATTGGTCTCATCCAAAGTAACAGTGAACTTACCACCAGCGTTGGACTCCCAGATGTATTGTTCGTCATCGTTGTTCTTGGAGATAACTTGAACCTTGTCAGCAACCAAGAAAAGAGAGTAGAAACCAACACCGAACTGACCAATCATAGAGACATCTGCACCAGCAGAAAGAGCCTCCATGAAGGACTTTGTACCAGACTTAGCAATGGTACCCAAGTTGTTGACCAAATCAGCCTTAGTCATACCGATACCGGAGTCTCTGATCTCAAGGACCTTCTCCTCTGGCTTTGGAGTGATTCTGATGAACAACTCTGGCTCAGAGTCAAGCTTGGACTTGTCACTGAGGGACTCGTATCTGATCTTGTCAAGCGCATCAGAGGCGTTGGAGATCAACTCTCTGAGGAAAATCTCCTTGTTTGAGTAGACAGTGTTGATGATCAAACTCATCAACTGAGTGATCTCGGCTTGGAACTCGTAGGACTCGCTTGCCATTTTGTGTGTGTGTGTGATTAAACTTCTCTGTGATGATGAAGTAGGCGGAAAAGACGAAGTTGTGATTTCGGGAGGGGGCCAACGCGCTCTATTTAAACACTTTTGCCGCCGACGTTTTTTTCCATCTAGAAAATTCCATGGGAGCACAATAAGCGAACGTGAGAGAGAGCCGCAGCAGTGCGCGCAATTGAGAAGTAAAGAAGGAGATAGAACTTTCCGTGCAATAGAACTCAGTTGCACTGTCATTTCACCAACTTTCTAGAGAATTCCACAGCAATTGTTGGAGATAGAGGAGGTTATAATAGTAGCACTAAGACCAAAGCCGGGTAACAGCTTCATCTCATCTCAATTAGCCCAATTGGGTTGAATTCTCTTAACTACACAAATCAATCATTAACGTGTAACATTTCCGTATTATCTATTTCGATATAAAAAGTGTCAAGTGTGACTATATGGTAGTAAGATCAAAATAAATATAGTATGGGGCAAAAGGATAAGAAACAAGAAAGAACAATACTTCAGAGCTTAAATCTGGAAGACATCAGCCACGAATGCATTCTCTTCAGAAACGTGCATGGCCTTAGAACCAGCAGCAACAGAGGCGCTTGGGTCTCTACCAGCGTAACGAACATCTTTGCCGTTGTGGATGGTCTCTTTCAACAAAGTGTTAAATCTTGGTTGGACGAAGGACCAAGCACCCATGTTCAAAGGCTCTTCCTGACACCAGACCAAATCTTCAGCGTTAGGGAAGGAGTTCAAAGAGTCACGCAATTGAGCCCATGGGAATGGGTGCAATTGTTCAATCTTGATGAATGCAGTAGTCTTGTCCTCCAGTTGCGCACGCTTCTTGTGCAGAGCAGTGTAAACTTGACCAGACAACAGAACAACACGCTTGATCTCTTCCTTGGTACCAATAGACTTACCAAGCTCAACGTCTTCAATAATCCAACTGAAATGAGAGTCACCAGTGAACTCAGACAAATCAGACTTGGCCAATGGGTGACGCAACAATTGCTTGGAGATGAAAAGAGCCAATGGTTTTCTAAATTGACGGTGCATTTGTCTTCTGTACAAGTGGAACAAGTTAGCTGGAGTGGTTGGGTATGCAATTTGGAAGTTACAATCTTGGTGTTGACGAGATAACTTCTCTTCAGATGGGAAGAATCTTGGGTCTTCGTTGGCCAATTGCAAGTAACGCTCCAATCTACCAGAAGAGTGCTCTGGACCTTGACCATCGTAACCGTGAGGCAAGGTCAAAACAAGACCAGATCTCTGTTTCCACTTGGACTCACCAGCAGCAATGAATTGATCAATGATGACTTGCGCAGTATTAGCGAAATCACCGAATTGAGCCTCCCATTGGACGAAAGCATCTGGAGAGGTCAAAGAGTAACCATACTCGAAACCCATAACACCATACTCAGAAAGAGAAGAGTTAGAGATGACGAAATCAGCTTGGGATTCAGAAACGTGCTTCAATGGAGTGTATGTGTTCTCAGAATTCTGATCGTGCAAGACAGCGTGACGTTGGGAGAAAGTACCTCTCTCAACATCTTGACCGGAAACTCTAACATGGTAACCCTCGTTAACCAAGGAACCGTAAGCCAAAGCCTCACCGGTAGCCCAATCGATACCTTCACCAGTCTCAACAGACTTCTTACGTTGGTTCAAGATTCTCTTCAAGTTTCTGTGAACCTCAAAGGCCTCTGGCCAGCTGGAGATGACATCACCAATGTGCTTTAGAGTGTTTTCCTCAACAGCGGTTGGCAAGTGTGGCAAAATCTCAGTAGCCAACTCCTTTGGCGATTTGAATCCTTCCCATGGAGTTGTCAACCATTCTCTAGAAGTTGGCTTGTACTCCTTGGATTTGCCGAAAGACTCCTCCAAAATGTTCCAAACCCATTGCTTGTGCTCATCTATGTCAGCCTTTGTGAAAGAACCTTCACTGATCAACTGGTCAGTGTACAAGTCAATAACAGACTTCTTTTCGGCAATCTTTTGGTACATGTATGGTTGAGTGAAAGATGGTTGATCGGTCTCGTTGTGACCGTACTTTCTGTAACCAACGACATCAATGATAACGTCAGAGTGGAAAGTAGCTCTCCATTCAGCAGCTAAAGTGAAGATGAAGGTGATGCTCTCAACGTCATCGGCGTTCACGTGGAAGATTGGAGCATTGATAGCCTTGGCGATATCAGATGGATACAAAGTAGATCTGGAGAATCTTGGGTCAGTGGTAAAACCAATTTGATTGTTAACAATGACGTGAATGGTACCACCAGTGGAGTAAGCTGGCAAAGCAGTGAAACCCATAGTCTCGTACACAACACCTTGACCTGCGAAGGCAGCATCACCGTGGAACAAGACACCAATGGCCTTGTCAAAAGTACCGACATCATTCTTGTAGTGTTGAACAGCTCTGGTTCTACCCAAGACAACTGGGTCCTCAGCCTCCAAATGGGATGGGTTAGCAACAAGGGACAAGTTGACGTGCTTACCAGAGGTGGTTGGTCTTTGGAAGTTCATACCCAAATGATACTTGACATCACCAGAACCTTCATCAATCTCCTTGGAACCTGTGAATTCGGAGAAGATGGACTCGTTTGGCTTTCTGACAACGTTGGACAACATGTTCAATCTACCTCTGTGTGGCATACCAATGATAACATCTTCAACGCCGAGTTCAACGGCACGGTCAATCAAGGACTTGACACCTGGAACAACGGACTCGGCACCTTCCAAGCCGAATCTCTTATCGTTAGGGAATTTTGTTGACAAGAAAGTCTCGAAGGAAGTGGCCCACACCAAACGATCCAAGATTTGTCTCTTTTGGTCAGTGGTGTAGTTGTATGGGGTTGGGATCTCGATTCTTTCTCTGAGCCAATCACATTTTTCTCTAGATGGAATATGAATGTACTCGTAGCCAATGGTGGAGCTGTACAGCTTTTGACAAGTCTCAATGATCTCCTTCAAAGTCATGGACTCCTTACCCTCCTTGGCGAATCTAGGCAAGATACCTGGACCCAAGGTGATTTCTCTGCTCAAGTCAGCGTTAGAAAAGCCGTAGTGCTCCAAAGTCAACTCCTTTGGTGGCGGGACAGAGTGGTCGTCGGCAAAGGAGATGCCCAAAGGATCGATGTGAGCCATCTGGTGACCTCTCACTTGGTAGGCTCTCACGAGTAATTGCACCTTCAAGTGCAGGAGGACATCGTCATTGGAGTGGGAACCAGTTGGTACAACGGAGACAACACCGCCGGATGGTGGTGGGACAAGAGTTGGTGGCGGTGTGAATGCCTGGGAAGCTGGCATCTTGCCATCCAAGTTCTTGAAGTAGGCGTTCCAGGAGATGTGGACAGAAGATGGGTCTTTCTTCCAGGCATCGTACATCTCGTCAATGTAGTTGGCATTAGAAGTGCTCAAGAACCCGTCGTAGGAGGTGGAGTAGACACGGGTGGCAGTCTTGAGGGCGTTGAGCCTCGTGCGTGGGAGGGACCCGCGAAGAGCTCTGAGCATGTTGGAATGATATAAAGAGCGCTCCTTTTTCCTGTAGCAAAGGTGTGAGATTCCTCTTCTCCTTTTTGATGCTTGGATCTTGTTGTTGTTGTTGAAAGAAAGAGAGAAAAAGTGACAGCGTTTATATTGGGGACTCACTTTCGCGCTCAAAACCTCTGATGTCCGGACGCTGGATGGGTTTACGGACTGCGGTTCGCAGAAGAGATTTAGTGCGGGTTTGGGTGATCAGTATGATGGTGTTATAGGCGAAGTTGACGATTTTTCTGGCTGAGCATGTTGATCAGATCAGCATTTTCAGTGCTTTTAAAGATGGTTATATTTAGTCTCCATATTCCTTCTGTATTGTCCAGTTACCATATATCAACCATAACCCCTTAGTATCAGGATTTCTCGTCGTTAACTCTGTATACCAACATCTAGCTGGAAGAACATGTCCAATGAGATGAAGGGGCTTGACTGTGAGTATTACTAATCTAAGAACATGAAAGGAAGATAACAATACAATTAACACCATAATTCAATCCACAAGCACGTCTTATGCTAGAAATGCCGGCCAATCAGGGCGCTCACATCTGGAATTACCGGTTGAGGTTCCTGTTTTCAAAGGGGAACCCACCGTTCTTGCCACGATCGGGGCCGACGCCTCTACTGGTAACCTTTCAAAACAGGATACTGTTGTAAATCTGGGGAAGCTGCGATGAGGTTCAAGCCTACGGACATTGGTGCTCTTAAGCGAGGAGAGGAAGTTCTATTAAATAACTGCTAAAGATAATCATCTAAACTCGTAGAATTCATTTTGACCATGTGTGAGCACAGGGACCCTCTTGGAACCAACGATTCTCTCCAACGCCAAAGCATCCCATTTGGAATACATAGCTCTCACTGTCGAAATGTTCAGATCAGCAACCTCTTCATAAACAGATCTTCCAATCGATGAAACAATCTCAGTGTAGAATAAGGGATTGTTTGGAACGCCATACATCAGAATGTTCTTGACACCCTTCAGGTCGAATCTTCTATAATGATGCAGTCTTTCAGTGTAGAGCAAGATCTTTCTTCTCCCCTGTTGGAACAACGCCCTTGAACGTGAAAGATCGTTTTGCTCAGAGTATTCATTCACATCACAGAACATCAACGAGGTCTTGTTATGCAAATAGTTCTTGACCCTGAGGAAATCAGTGTACTGTGGGATGTATAGCAATAATCCGTCCTCATATCCAGTCTGTTTAGACAAAGATGGGACAATCACTGATTTGAAGTGATTGAATCTTTCATCAGGCTCTTGCATTGGAGATGTAGATTCAAAACGGGCAAATATTTGCCTTATCTTCAAACCAACTTTGAACATAGCACTCTCTTCATTGGAGATCAGTGCTCTGAATCTGTATTTACCAAAGATATTCATGGATCTTGACAAAAGATTATTCACATTTGGAGAGTTATACTCGGTGAATATCAAGCTTTGTGTGAAGAATTTTGCCTTCTCATCAATGGACCACATTCTTACTCTGCTAAAATCTGTGTCATGCATCTCATCAGGGATCTTGTTCAAATATTTGAGAACTGTGAGTATATGATCCCAATTCTGTAGTTCAATTGCATGTGCTTGATCCACAATGAGCATCTCAATAGAACTGAGAAAATCTGTCTGACGTTTCTTCTTATCTGGATTCTCCAGGATCAATTGCAAGCCGATAGGAGAGGCAAAGATGATATCAGATTGATAGAAGGATGAATATAGCTTCACGGTCTTTCTCGTAAATTTCACACCAAGACAGAAGAAATCATTAGTGTTACCTTCAAACAAATCTCTGAAATCTTCCGGTTTAGACTCCGGCACACCAGATTCATCATAAAATTGGCCCTTAAACTTTCTTTGATTTTCTACTTGATCAGCACCACACAGTTTAATGATCTCTTGCACAACTCTGTAACACTGATGTCTCGTTGGCAAAAGAATCAAGACTTTTGGCCTCGTGAAACCTTGATCTCTGAACTCTCTCTCATCTTCTGGTTTCATTGACCCATTACTGATCCTCTCATTCTGCAGTGCGATACGCTGGTTGTTTTTCAAGATACGATCTCTGGTCTTATAGACGTGGTTCAACGCATGCATAGCATAAAGCTTTCTGTAGGAATCGATAGCTGTATGAGATACATATGGGAAGATCAAGTCCTTATATGACATCATTGGGTCAAAGATCTGTTTAGAAATATCATCGTCTAAAGTTGGACCATAGTTCTTGATGAACGACTCCAAGACACGGTTCTTGACGTTGTATGAGTCCAATAATGAATTTTTCGGTATAGACTTGTACTTGGATGAAGAATCAACTGGTGGCAAAGACATGACACAAGAGTGTGTTTCAGTAGTAGACTTGATGGTTTTCCATGGACCGCGGTTCTCATCGAGGGCAGAGACGCACTTATTCAAGTACTCCTGTGGAGCATTGGCAAAGTGGTATTCGAAGGGATCTTCAGTGTCCTCGTTCTCAGATTCTTCATCAGTTTCTTCGTCCTCAGACTCTTCATCTTCGTCTTCCACAAAACCTGCAACATGGTCCTCATCTTCTTTTCCATTTCCACTCTCCTCATCACTCTCTTCCTGAGTTTCTTGGCCCTGTACTTCTTCCTCTCCCTCTTGATCGTCGTCCTCCTCATATTGTTCAGTATCCAACAGCGCCAACAAAGCACTATAAGCCTTTCCTTTATCATCAACTACAGTTTCTTCATCATCAGTATCTTGCTCACTCTCTAGTGACTCCTGATTTTCAATTTCGTCTTCCACATCCTCATCCTTTTGTGGTCTTCTTGCAGTTCTTGTCACCTGTCTATACTCCTGTCTGCCTCTGTTCAGCTTTGTTCTCTTGCGAGGTGCATCTGAATCACCAGATTGCTCACGACGAGACTTACGGGCACCACTTGCTCCCATGGAAACTTTATGATTCTCACAACACACTTTGAAGATCTTTCAACCTCATCGTACCTCACAAATTTTCCTTCGAGAGTTTGTTACGAGCCCTTTGCCCCATTTTCTGGTTTGCGCCGCATTGACAATGCGCTGTGTCTGGTGATGAGCGTCACCTTCATCGTCTCTTTAAGCCTACTATCACAGATATTGGAAGCTCTGACAGACAGAATGACCAGGGTGAACGGCTCGATTCATATCCTTGGTGCTGGTGCAATCGGTGGCCTCGTGGCCTATGAACTCTCAACTATTCCATCTCCACCAAAGACCATATTACTTTGGAGGAACATGGCAAGAGTGGAACAGTTCCAATCCCAGTACAACTCAACGATCAAGGTTAACAGACTTTTCAAGACCCCTGTCCAATCTGTCGGTGCTTCTTTTGATTCCACTATTGCTGAAAACTTGAAACAGCCTATTGAGAACCTGATTATCACTACAAAGACCTATCAGACCCAAACTGCATTGAAGCCGTACCTTCACCTGATCAACCGTTCCACGAATATCTTATTAATCCAAAATGGGCTTGGTGTTTCTGATGAACTCTTCCGTGATTTGTGGCCCAATGCTGAAGAGAGACCAAATGTCTATCAAGGCGTGATTAACCATGGTGCATTTGTCGTTTCTGACCCAGATGAATATATTGTTGCCCACGCTGGATTTGCAGATCTCAACATTGCAAAGATCCCCAGGGATGGCGATGATGACGAGGTACCGCTTTTCATCCAGCAGTTGATTGAAGCAGCTGGGCTTGTCACCAAATATATGTCATATTCCGACTTATTGTTGATCCAATTGAAAAAGTTCACTGTGAACGCCTGCATCAATCCTATCACATCCATCTTGGATTGTGTTAATGGCGAACTGTACAGTGGTGATAGAATGTCTGAGCTTTTCCACGATATTATTGATGAGGCTATTGATATCTTCAAGGCTTGCATTCCAGAACTGAAGCGCAATCCAAGAGTGAATGACGTCCTTGATAAAGAACAACTATTACAGAATGTTATCCACGTCGGAACAGTGGTCAACTCTCAAAACTCAAGCTCAATGAGACAAGATGTACTGAATTCACGCCAAACAGAGATCGACTATATCAATGGTTATGTCGTTACAATTGCTGAGAAACACGGTCTTACTGCAAATGTCAATAAAACAATTACAGACCTGGTCAAGCTCAGGGTCTCTATCAACACCAATAGAAATACAAAGAATTAGAATGATAAAATGTGCATAATCTGAAACTAATCGAACTGATCCTTAACCTTCTGTTTTGCCTCTTCGAAACGCTGCTTGATATCCCTAGCCTTCTGCTCCAATGTTTGGCCTTTGACCTCATTCTTAGCAGTCTGCTTCATGTCCTTAGCTTTCTCACTAAACCTGTTCGGGGTCTCAGGGTCCGTTGTATCTTGAGCTGCTTGAGTAGCCTTCCCTTTTGCCTCGTAGGCCTTATCTTTGATTTCATCAGCCACATCTTCAGCTTTTGACTTCACACCCCGAGTGGCATCTTCAACTTTACACTTAGCATCATGAGCAACGTTCTCAGCAGCATCCAAAGTGTCAGCAGCGGCTTTACCAATCTTATGATTTATCCCATCCAAGGTCTTCTTTGCGCCATCTAAGATTGAGTATGGACGTGTCGTGATGATTGAAATTCTGGCAACTGGGGCTCTTGTGATTGGCTTCAGGGCTTGTCTGTACATTGTTGTTTGAACTATTTTTACTAGAATGACCTACATATAAGAGATTTAGAGATCCGCGAAAGGTTTATATACTTGTCTCCACATGTCTGGATGTGTATTGCTTGCTTTTGCTTGCTTGTTTGCTTGCTTGTTTGCTATCTCTTTTGTATTTTGGAATATTGCACATAGCACTAGGTGGCAAAGGTAGCTTTCTAACTTTACATCGTTGTACTCTAC
Source organism: Williopsis suaveolens (assembly GCA_003708225.3). Lineage (NCBI taxonomy): Eukaryota > Fungi > Ascomycota > Saccharomycetes > Phaffomycetales > Wickerhamomycetaceae > Williopsis > Williopsis suaveolens. The sequence continues at coordinate 176,170 of PPNS03000015.1, read as the reverse complement.
AAAGCAATATAATAATAAAAAAACCCAAAACGCACTCTCTTCAAAGAATACAAAACATCACGTAGACCTAAAATAATAAATAAACAACATCTTCTTTTACTTCCTTTTTTTGGTTTAATGAGTCAATCTCTTGACTGGATAACCTTTTGACATATTCTTGAAATACCAAGATCTCTGGAGAGACAATTGAATATCCATACCTATCATTTTGTAAAGTAGTCATGGAATAGAACACCTAATGATGGTAGTTTCGGTTTTTCATCCTCATCATCACTAACTGCACTTTCTCTCAGCACAGAATTCCTTCTCACGTTAGATATTGACCCTTTACGCAACGTATATCTTTCACCCAAAGGCATACTGTTAAAGAGCGGAGGGACGTTATAACTGAAAGACTGAGATCTTAGGGAATCGCCAGTAAGAAATGAACCGACAGAATTTTGTGAGGATGAAGAGAACGAACGTTCACGTAACACACCACCTGTGTGTGTTGGAGTGTGAACAGAATGGGAATGACGTTGTCTTCTCGGCGTTGATGATAGGTATACCTGTTTGGTTTCTTCTTTCACTGGTTCTCTAATCGGTTCCAGTAGACCTATACGTCTAGTGATCTCAACTTCTGTTCTCTGTGGCAATAGAATGGAGAGTTCTGCAAAGCTCAGTGCTCTCTTCCGACGAGCCAGAAGGAGAGCATCCTCTTCAGCAGTCCATTCATCTGCTGATGACGATGAGTTGGAGTTCAATGACGATGACAAAGGATCTGCGAAATCATCATCCATGGTCCTCTTCTCCTTACCAAAAGTATAAGACAATGTCGGAACAGCCACTGGGACGCTTTTCGTGATGGAATCAGGTTTTGCTTGAAACTTAGACATTAGTTGAGCACTTGTCTGTGGCGGTGATGCCGATGAAGGTGATGTTGAAGGTGATGTGCTTGTCTCCTTTGTCATAGAACTTGCTGTCGGAGTAGATTGTGTTGAAGAGGCACTCGACTGTCCTTTCAAAGAACCCGAGCGTAATCTGCGCCAACGGAACTGACATGCGTTTGGAGTTCTATGGGCAAAATGGGAAGCGATCTCTTTCCATCCAAGTTTCTGTTGTTCTTTCAAGTGCCGCAAAAGTAAATCATCCTGTGGATCCCAAGATGAGGGCGTCCGTGAAAACACTCTTGTGAGTTTCTCTGTCTCCATGTTGTACTTCCGCCTTTCTTTGTCTGGTCGGTCTTGGGAGTTGAAAGTTGGGTTGCGTGGATACGGTTGTGGCGATGGCTATCTCCAGGCGATGAGATGAGCTGTGACAAAAGGAATGACCGAAGGGTGGAAAAATCTCTGTTTCAACGATCCAGGGAGGAATATGAAGCTGTCTAAGTATCGGTTTATGACCGGTACGGACCTAGTATACTCCGGGGTATTGATATCTCTTTCAAAGTGTGACACTTTATAGCACCTTTGTGAACGCCCAAAGACGTCGATAACGAGTTAATCGTGTGATGGCCTGGGTCTGATCTCCGTTGTTGCTCTGTTCGTATAGAGCCTGTTCGCTAAGATCTCCGAGCGTTTTGTTCTGAGTGTCTTTATAAACACTGTGTGCTGTGCTATGCTGTGCTGGTCCTTGGTCTTTAGCCCAATAGCGAAGTCTTCGAAGGTGGGAACAATTGCTGTTGTGGTGCACTTTTCGACGATGCCTCATCGGCGGGCCCCTCGCGGCTGCGGGCCAAACCGGTTTATCACCACCTTGGCCTTTGCCCACCAAGAGACGCGACTTGCGAGACGTGTGTCTAAGGCCATCTGTGTTTGTCGCATCTCCTGGTAACATTTCTACAGGTTGAAGTCCCTACGGCAACCAGGATATACATTATATACACATATTCCACTCGTAGGTTCCGGTCCTTAGGTATTCTACCCAGTCAGAATGGCCTCTATTGTTCAATCTCAACGGTCCCCACATGGTCGGGAACAGAGGGCATTCGCGAAACTGATAAAAATTCCAGTGATCGTGCGCGCTTATTGGCCCCTTCCCAGGCGATGAGCTAATTGCGATAAGGCAATACACACTGCAAAGATAAAACATCAAAACATCATTAGATTACGTATATGCTAGTCAATCTTCCAGTGATCCTCCTGTGGCTCAGCGAATAGCTCCAGGGCATACAACCCCAACGTACTAAACATGTTGATCCAGTTCCAGAATAGCCATGGATCCACAATGATCTCTTGTTCCGACCTCGAGCCATCAGGTAACCACCATCCCCATACACATAGCTCAGAGTCTAACTCATTCGAATACTGCATCATCAAGTGTGTATACACTGCAATGATGATACACGGTGAAAAGGCATATATGATCTTCATCGACCTCGTTGAAGGTTGTGGATTTTTCAAAGCTGGGATGATACGAGTAGCCGAATAAAAGACAGACACTCTATATGCCAAGTTGACAAGCACACTTGGGGTTATAGTCTTAGATGCAGCAATAAAGAATTCCATCACAGCTTGAAATGACACGGGGACATTCAATGTCAAAGTCGACACCAATTGGGTCATAGAATCGGTCAGTATCAGTGGCAAGTATTGAACCTCCTGTCTCAATTGATTCGTAGCAGATGAGATCAAGATGAGCATCTCATTGGAGGCCAGCAGCGATAAGTCAGGGAAGGTTTCATATATGCATCTCACAATGTATGCAAACAGCAGCGAACTCTCCACAGTGGAACCACGGTTAGAAACGATACCGTAGAGCCCCAACCCAGCACAGAACGTCAAAATGGCACCAATGAGGGAAGCACTGGCAGAGCTTATCTCAATAGATGAAGAATAGATCCTATAAAGGAAATACATCGACGTGGTAATGATACCTCCTGAACTCATCAAACTCACAATGACCCAACTCTCAGATTTGTGTAACTTCAACCAAGTGAATGTCTGCCCTATACTTTGTATAGCGAGAACCGTACACAATCCTTCCAATAGTGTGAACCATGGCGTTGATTTCTGTATCATATAGGTCCATGGTTTGATCACAAACCTGTAATACATCAGATGCTCCATCTTTAACTCTTCCAATTGTGAGTTATTGAAAACGCTCAGAAACAGGGTGAGCAAACTTGGTATGAGTAGATGTTGTGAATAGTATAGTATGTTCACCAACCAATTCTTATAAAGGAGCAGTCGTATGACAGTCATGATCGAATATGTGCAGAACAGAGTAACGGTGAATGATAATCCACAGTAGACACCACCAACCTGGAATGCAATTGGCACCGTGAGAACAATCAGCAGCAAGTATAATGTAGTGAAGAAGGCGCGGATGTAGTTATACACCTGTCTGTAGGGTGATCGTGTAGCCATTGTGTGTTGTATAGTGTGATGTGCGCCGTACGGACTTGTCTTGTGATCAAGAGTCCAGAATATGGAGATATGTGGAGTGAGTCAAAAGTGTGATCGGATAAGAAACCCTTTGGTTTTATGTATATACCCTCAGGATGGGGCAAGGCCGTATCAGAGGATGTTGGTGGAGTGCCAGAAAGGGTTTGCTGTCTGCTTTGATGTTTGTTTCAGTGGGAAGGACGACAGTGAGAAAAATGTGGATGAGGCAAGCAGTGCTCCTGAATATCCGAAACAGGAAAGACACCAGAAAGGAAAGACCCAAGAAGTTAACTATGTTACCCGGCTTTAAAATACTTATTCCCGACCAGGGGCTTTCTCCAAAGTTAATCCCGTTAAACCCGTCAACATCGGCTTGTATAGTGACCTCTGGGCCATGGCCCTTGGGGTAATATCGGTGACTGTTGCTGGTCGAGAATGTGTGTTTCTGGTCAGAAGATTGTTAAAAAGGCCGCTAAAACATTCATAAGAGGAGGAACCCAGGTATTAATCTTTCAATCTCCATAAGAATGTGTAACCAAGTCTCGAATGAATAGAACACTCTTCACTTTGTAGGGGGGGGGTCCAATTGAGTAAGACCTTTGGTTCGTTGTTTGTATAATAGCCTAGAAGATACAATATTTAGTTCCATAACACAAGGAATTGTAACCCCTCCATTATCCACGTTTTTCATCCCCATTGGGAACATTCCTAATCTAGGATGGACGTCCGCACTCTAATGCTTCAAGAGGTGTGAAATACACAGAGAGTTTACACGATTTTATAATCGTATAATAGCTTACACCAGATATGCATCGCGATGCTACAATTCGCTCACAAGAGATCCAGATACAGATCGGACGATTAGTAAAGGCGTCTAACGAACAGGAGAATGAAAGAGACGTCAAACCAAGGCAAAAGATTGACACAAAATTTCTTGGAAATTGTGAAAGGCCCTTGCGTGAGATCGGGATTAAATGAGGGGATACATAAAATGCTCTCCATAATTTTACTGTTTTCAGCACTGTTAGTTCCAATATACTCTAGAAAATATAGTGGTGAAGCCTCGTTCGATATCTGTGAACGATGACAAGCTTATAGGCGGAGCACTTGACACCTCCTGCGGAGTTCGGTGCCTCTTTGGGTAATTGACCACCGAAAGAAAAAGTAAACATTGCCGTCTGCCGGCAGTATTTCGATGGACGTCGGGCCGAAAAAATGAGGTTCAACTGTCAGGTTATGGCAGTTAGAGATAGTTAAGATGTACATAAATGCGACAATAGACTTAATTAGATTCTTATACCACCAATTAACAAAAATCCAAAACTCCAGGCAAGCAGATTCCCTTTCTGACCGGAAATTTCTGGCACATTGTTGCTATTACTAACCCGTAATTGTACATGCAGATGTGTGTAGACATTATGCATGCCGACTAGCAAAAAAATTTCATCATATATAAACGCCAACCTTCCCTTGCTTCTGTGCCAGGACACTTCGAACGACACTTTTCTGCCTCGGAGAATTTACAACACAGTCACATTACTGAATGACATCGGTGCATTCAAGTGAAACATTCAATATGGAACAACAACCAAAGACTGAACGTGACAATTCTTCTGAATCGAGTTCTTCCAATTCAGCAGCGGCCGAGCCAACGGGGTTGATGATGCAAGATGTGGAGGCACAAGAAGGATATGCCTTCGGTGATGAATTAGGAAGAATTGAGACATCGGGTGCTGCTTCAAGAGAGTTGTCGCGTGCTTTAACCTCTTCTCATACACCTGCTGAAGAAGAAGCCCTTGCGAAGACACCTCTGCCACCAATGGGTCTTGACAAAACGCTTCCGATGGACTTTCCTGATCCAGAAAAATACACAGTGAGTTTCAACGGACCTGACGATCCATTACATCCACATAACTGGCCATTGAAGAGAAAAGTGGGGATTTGTATCATGATTGGTACGTTGACTGCTGCAGTTGCTATGGGCTCCTCCATCTTCTCCCCAGGTCTATTAGAAGTTGCTGCAGAGTTCCACGTCGGTAGAGTCGTTGCAACATTGGGTATATCACTGTATGTGCTCGGTTTCGCCACCGGTCCTGTTGTCTGGGCGCCATTGTCTGAATTATTCGGCAGAAGACCTGTCCTCTTGATGTCCGGTTTAGGGTTCATTTGTTTTACGTTCGCCGTTGCTACAGCTAAGGATATCCAAACAGTGATGATTTGCAGAGGTTTCACAGGTATCCTTGGTGCTGCTCCATTAGTTGTTGTACCTGCAGCATTTGCCGATTTGTTTGACAACAAAACTCGTGGGAAAGCCATTACTATCTTCTCCATGATGGTCTTTGCCATGCCATTGCTCGCTCCTGTTATCGGTGCCTTTGTCGTGAACTCCTATTTGGGTTGGAGATGGACTCAATACCTTGTTGGTATTCTTGGTTCTTTTGCTACCCTTCTTGTTCTCTTCTTCTTCGAGGAGACACACCACCCAATTATCTTGGTTAATAAGGCCAATGAGATCAAGAAGCGTACTGGTAATTGGTTGATCCATGCTCCACACGATGAGTTTGAATTGTCAATGAAGGATATCGTTGAGAAAAACATTACCCGTCCTTTGGTCATGCTTGCCAGAGAGCCAATCTTGTTCCTCATTTCCTTCTACAACGCCTTCGTTTACGGTATCCTGTACTTGTTGCTTTCTGCTTATCCGATTGTGTTTGTCAAAGGCTATCACATGAAAGGTGGTGTTGGTGAATTACCTTATTTGGGCCTAATCATCGGAATGATTTTCGGCGGCCTCATCTGTATCCTTTCTGAGCCAAGTTATTTGAAAGCTATGGTAAAGAACGGTGGTAAACCTGTTCCAGAGGCTCGTTTGATCCCTGTGTTCTTCGGTTCCGTCTTATTTCCAGTCGGTTTGTTCTGGTTCACCTGGACCGGTAACTGGCCAGAGAAGGTGCACTGGATGGCTCCAACCGCTGCTGGTGTTTTTATCGGCTTCGGTTTGATCACCATCTTCAATGGATCTATCAACTACATCATTGATACCTATTTGATATTTGCCGCTTCTGCATTGGCTGGTAACACTTTCCTCAGATCCTCATTTGCTTGTGCATTCCCGTTGTTTGCTACTCAAATGTTCGACAACATGGGCGTCAACTGGGCTGGTTTGTTGCTTGCATGTGTCGGTTTCGCATTGGTTCCAGTACCATTCTTGTTCTACAAGTACGGAGAACAGATCAGAGCCAGCTCGAAGTACGCTTTCGTGCTATAAGAATACCCTCCTCCTTTCATGATGATCTGTAATTTCTCAGATATTTATACAAGCATCTGCAATGTCTGACCCGTGGCATTGTATTGATTTTTAATAGCATGGGTTGTCCAATGAATTGTTGTAGTTGTTGGTAGGCCTATAAAATTTCTACCAAGGGGTTACCCGGTGCGTTGCTTCTACGACGTGTCCCGAAATTTGACCGTGGACGAAGAGAGCGTTTTACCTTTTATCAGTGTGAGAACATCCGTTTACACTTCGAACAACGAAGCCACAATGGTAAGTGATACTTTTATCGACTATATAGTGAAAGTTGACTAACACAGTTATAGTCCTCTCCAGCTCCAGGTGGTCAAAGAACCGACATCAAGCGCCGTAACAATGCCAAATCCAAGGCTCAAGCACAAGCACAAACACCAACTTCCACTAGATCAGCTGGTTTTGGCGGGTCCTCTGCCTCTTTGCTTAAGTTGTACACTGATGAAGCCAAGGGTCTCAGAGTGGATCCGCTTATCGTGATGTTCCTTGCTGTTGGTTTTATCTTCTCTGTCATTGCATTGCACGTTATTGCAAAGCTCACAGGTAAGTTCCTTAACTAAAGGTAAATGCACCGCCAAAACAATCAAAAAACAACTAAAATCATGATGGGTAAAAAAGGAGGTTTTGAAAGAGCTATGGTATGAAACATGCTGCTATGTACATTAATCTGGTATTATTTACAGTCACCTTGTAGCTCATCATAAATCCTTCAGAAGAATTTCAATCACATTGGACACATAATCTTTATGAACATAGTGCTTTTCAACATCGTCAGTTTCTATTGACCATTGCCATTCTTCTCTTCTGTCTTTCAAAAATTTCTCAAATACATCTTTATCCTGTTGCCTCCATCTCTTACCTCGGACCTCCAATTCCACAATAGGCCACTTCTTACCGACAACTGCAATAATTGGAATACCATGCATTCTTGCACTCGTCATCTTGGCACCAAATCCCAACTTTTCGCGCTTATCTTCCATGACTCTCAATCCATCAAGCTTCGTCATGATTTCTTGAGTGATCTCCTTATCTAGCTTTGGAGCTTCAACTAGTGCAACATCATATGGAGCAATTGTAGATGGCCAAACAAGGCCTTCATTATCTCTAGTCATCTCCGCAATTGCAGCAACAATCCGAGAGACACCAATGCCGTAACAGCCCATCTCGAATGGTTCCACTTTATTATCTTGTGTCGCAAATTTGGCACCCATTGGGGCAGAATATCTCTTACCCAAGTAGAAAGTATGACCAACTTCAATGGCATGCTTTCCATGTAAAGTACCTTCACCACATTCATCACAGTACTCACCTTCTTTAGCTTCAACGAGACACACATCAGTAATCATTGTGAAGTTGTTCTTTTGAAAGGTTGAGAACGGGAAATCTGGTAAGTCAGTACGGTCATTCAAACGAGAGTCCATCACTCTCACAAATTTCTTCAAGATCATCTCATCTTCTTCACCGCTGAACTGATTGATGATCTCTTGTTCAGACAAATCCAAGGTCTTCAAATCCAGGTCCTCAATCTGGTCTTTAAGGAAATTTGGAGCAAAAGTGCGCTCCTTAGGGTAATAAGCTGCAACAAGCGTCTCTCGATCCTTGGTCAATGCATACTTCACTTTCGCCTCTTTGGCATATTCACCATCCTCTGGGATAGAAACAGTCTTTTCAACATTTGAGACATATCCACAACCGTCACATTTGAAAATGAGGTCTTCACCAGTTTCGTGAACAAAATGCCACTCTTGACTTAAGTTACCACCAATATCGCCAGAATCTGCCATGGCTTTTTCAAATGGCACTTTCAAGTCATTGAAGATCTTTAGGTAAGCATCATTCACCTTATGAAACATATCCATTGCACTTTCAAAATCCTTATCAAATGAATAAGCGTCTTTCATCAGGAATTCTCTTCCTCTAAGTAACCCGCCTCTTGGGCGTTTCTCAAATCTATACTTTCTAGTCATTTGATATGTCAGGACAGGCAAGTTCTTATAACCAACACCAGCAACCCTCATTAGTTCTGTTATCTCTTCTTCATGAGTTGGAGCCAAACAGAAATCAGGATTCTCCTTATCGTTAACATTCATCTTGAATAACTCTGTATTTCCCCATCTACCTGTCTTTTCCCATAATTGTCTTGACGAAATGGAACTCAGACTGAACTCTTCACCACCAATGGCATCCATACGACGTCTTATGATATTCTCGACACGCCTTAGCACACGAAGTCCAAGGGGTAACCAATGAGCAGCCCCTGCACTAGGCTGATAAACGTAACCAAGATCTTGTAAGAGGACATGAGTCGGTACTGATGTCAACGGTGGCTTTGGTAACCGCTTTTTGGCAAATATGTGTTGTGTAGATATCGTGGATACACTACGAGCATTGGCTAAGGATCTTATTCTCATGATATAGACCCTATAATGGAAGTTATAATGTATCACGTTCATGAAGGCCGTAGCCAAAGGTACTGAATCATCGACAATAAAAGCGTGGGTATACCAATTCCGAGCGAGAAGGTGCACGGAAGAAGATTTCATGGATAAAATGGTAAGGGACACACTCTATTATGAATGCTGCACCAGCTGATTCGTCCAATTTTGATGGAGAGAGTCGAGGTTGTGGCTTTGGGAGTGAAGAGAGAGTGATGGAACATGGTCAGGAGTCAAGTACCAGGTGCTGTTACCCGTATACCTGGATTCTGCCGTCCCAGGATACTGTAGCTCCTAGACTGACCGTTTTGTATTTGTAGTGGGTCTTTTCTTGGATCACCAAATCATCATCACAATGTTTTCTTTAGAAGAGCATCCTAGGGCGGGCCGAGCTAACTCTCTCTGATATGAGTAGTGTTCTCAATTCTACTCAATTGATATATACCCATTGTGCTACCAAATAGTTGAACTCAGTTTATCTATTGAGACATATTTACAGACCTCTTCCCTAATTTCACATCTCATACCACCGGATTGTGTCAAGTGGAGTTAAGAGAGATACGGTTCTATTGAGAACAGCACATCCGTGAAGTAGAAAGATTATGCTTATATAAAACAAGTTATGTATGCCAAGGTGCAGTGCACCGTTTGTACAGGATGGTAACCACTCTAATAACTCCCAACACTACCTGTTACCACTCAGCATCTGCCACCCTGCCATGCCGGGTGCTGCCCCTACCGCTGACTTTTGCTTTTTTTCTCATTGGCGTTGTCCCGCGCCCACTGGGGGCGACCGAAAAATTCGCCCGCTCTTTTTTTCTCCCATCTGGAAAACTTCTTCGAAAGAACTCACAACGGGAAGAAAACAACACAGCGGTTAACGAAAAGCAGCTTTGTTTTTATTGTGCTTGTGCGTGTGTGCTACCATAAGACCTCTGTTGCCTTTCTACTTCTTGTTATAGTTTTCAAAGAACCTGGGCGCTTTGCTGAATTCCCCTTTCTCCCCCTTTGATCCCATTCCGTTGTTTTGGTTTGATATCAACAATTAGTCACTGAGAACTACAACGTCACAACTATTGACCTTTTTACCTTGATTATCTGGTCTTTGCAATAACTATCATGGATTTGAGACAATTCACCACCACTCCTAACAATTTTGACCACGAAAGGCGCACATCCATCTCGTCTATGTCGTCTGCGCAATCCGGCTATGCCTCTTCTGCTTACGGCGGCAACCAGACTCCAAACAATTCGAGATTTGGTCAGAGCCGTTATTTTGGCCAACCTCCGCAACAACATCCTATGCATCAACAGCAGCTAGCACAACAGTTTCCACAGCAACAGAACCCAGGACAAAACTCAAACTGGCTTCAACAAGGCGTTTTGAACGTTACTCCTTGGATTGAGCAACAACAGCAAGTTTCTCAATCTACCACTTCTATTGAGAACCAGAACTTTGTCAACTCCTATGGTAACAACTTGAATGGTCAAATTCCATCTCAATTCCTTGGCCATCAACAGCAGCCATTGCAAATGACCCAGTCCTTACAAGCCTCTTTTGACTCGCAATCTAGCCGTCCATCACCAACTTCGTCTCACGTTATGACTACTGGTGATAAGATCGCTAATACCACAGCCAACTTGGCCAACAGCAACGGCGATTTCGTTGACCACGATTCTCCAACAAATGACAATAACGACTCTAATGATAATGACGAAAACGACGATGACGATGAACTAATCCCAACAGCTATTGTTATCAAGAACATCCCATTCGCTATCAAGAAAGAGCAGCTTTTGGAAGTTATGACCAAATTAAAACTTCCTTTACCTTACGCTTTTAACTACCATTTCGATAATGGTGTCTTTAGAGGTTTGGCTTTTGCTAACTTCACATCAACAGATGAAACAACCACCGTGGTTAACCAACTGAACGGTCGTGAGATTGGAGGTAGAAAATTGAGAGTTGAGTATAAGAAGATGTTGCCATTGGCCGAGAGAGAAAGAATCGAACGGGAAAAACGTGAGAAGCGTGGACAGTTAGAAGAGCAACATCGTTCCACCTCTTCCGCATCGTTGGCTTCCATGATTAGTATTTCTTCTGCTCCAGCTGGTAACAGTAAGACTGTACTCACTGAACCTCAGCAGCCATTGCAGCAGCCTCAACAACCATTACAACCACAACATACTGCTTCTGAAAGATTTTATGCCCCAGTTCCATTTGTGAACAATTTGCCAATCACGCCATCGCAGGTTGACTTGAATGATCCAGAGACTTTGGAGTTCTATTCTCAGTTGCTGTTCTTTAAGGACGACAGAGAGAAGCAGTACAATGAAATCGCTTACCCTCCTTCCCTATCTTCCACTCATAGAAGAATTGTCTCAGTCTTAGCGCAATTTTTGGGTCTCATTGAAACATCTGAAAACAGCCTTGTCGTGATCAAGAGAAGACCAGTTATTCATGACCCTTCTCCATTGTTAAGATCCCAATCTCATTCTGCAATCCCATTGTTGAACCAACAACAAGCTCAACAGACTCAGAGATTTAGAACCCTGCCACAACAGGCACCAAGCCGTATTCCACCAAATTTCAACATTGGCATGACCCAGTCTAACAATGCATTGTCCACCGCTGCATTGCTTAGAAACAACCCAACTCCGACTCGTGGTGTCATGTCAAACATGTACAACAATGGAAGCCAAGGATTCTACCAAAACCAACCACAGCAACCACAGTCTGCATCTGGTAACCTTGGTGCTGCGCAACCTCCTGCCCCCGGAATGGATCCAATGTCTCGTTTCAACTTGCAATCCAACCAATGGGATGACAACTATGGTTCTGGCTCCGGTAACGAGAGTGAGCTGAACGATGGTTTGAATGCATTGAACTTGGGATTGGACAGTGGCTCTAATATTTGGGGTCCAAGATCCATGCAACCAACTGCTTGAGATCCAGTGAGATTCTCTCTCATCATTGACCGTTCCATATTCTTTTCTCACCTTTTTATCATACCATACTTGACTTCGACGTCTATTATCATCATTTTATAAACATTTTATGACTGTGATTTGAAGTTGGCTTTCTCCTTCAGAGGAAGAGGTTTCATCTCTACTCAAGAGCTTATGGATTATGTCGTTTATGCCCACCCACAACTTCTACTTCTATTGTTTTTATCGACTTCTCTCTAGGAAGTTCTTTATATTGTAAAATATACAGTAATGTTCTACTTTATCTTCTGTTCGTGCTTTTGCGGGGTTAATTCATAGGAATTCGTGACTTACAGGTTGAAGTCTATTGTGCTTTGTCATCAGAATAAGGTTGTTTACCTCAGCAGAGCGGCTAAACGCAAATTGGGCTCAACGCGTACAAAACAAAAACAAACCAACAAAGTCTGATCCGATCAATCGTAAGAGAGAGATCCTTGTGTTTGCTATTTGGAGAATTGTGCTGCGCTACTGAGTACTTTATTGTCGCTTTGAGTCAGATTCCTTTATTTTTGCAAGAACTACACCTACTCTTTCAATAAACAACTCAATAAACAACAAAGGTTATGACTTCTCCACTGGAAGCTCTCACTTCCAACTCGCTTTCCAATGCGTCAAAAAACTCGAGAGATACATCGCCAGAGGAGAGAGCAGTTCAGAAGAAGCTCAGCATACTGCGATCTCTGATCATTCCAGATAATATTGAGTACGATGCTGTTCATGAGAAGGCCCTGATGGAAGCTGAAATGGATGGGACGCCTAGACATCTACGGCGACGTGAATCAACACCGATTTATCGTGATACTAGGCAAAAGCATGAATCTGCAAGAGTGAAACTCCAACAGAAACATTGGGATAGTAACCCGGATTGTATCATACACCATAGTGGATCTAAGATGACCGTGAAAATCAAGTATCAAAGTTCCAAGTTCTTCCAATTTAGAGAACCGTCACCGTTGCGGAAGGATGAGGTGATTGATATCAAAGACCACGAGATGGACGACTTTAATGTTGAAGAGGATGATGGTGATCTTGAATATGAATCTGAAGATGAGGTGCCATATAGAGGTGCACTTTCTAAAGCGGATTCGCAGAATTCCAAGACAATCCCGACGAGGAAGGACCGTGTCATATTCAAGAAACTATTGAAAAAGTCAGAGCCAGAGAGACTAAGAAATAATTCTGTTATCCTTGATCAAAGCATCAAAGACGATCCATATTCACAAAGTTCGAAAATCAGATTCATTCAGTTCAGAGATTATGAAATCCAGACGTGGTATTCTGCCCCTTACCCTGAGGAGTACAGTCATAATAGAATGCTCTATATCTGTGAGCACTGTTTGAAGTACATGTCTTCCAAGTACATCCTACATCGTCATAAGCTGAAGTGTGATATGTTTCATCCACCAGGGAATGAGATCTATAGATATAGTGAGAACTCCATGTTTGAGATCGATGGCCGTAAGAACGTGATTTATTGTCAGAACTTATGTCTTTTGGCCAAGTTGTTCTTGAATTCCAAGACTCTTTACTATGACGTTGAGCCATTCATGTTCTATGTGCTTACAGAGATTGATCCAATCACAAAGCATCACCATTTCGTGGGGTATTTCTCTAAAGAGAAACTGAATTCAACTAACTATAACGTTAGTTGTATCTTGACTTTACCAATTTACCAAAGAAAGGGTTATGGTAATCTCCTAATGGATTTCTCATACTTGTTGAGTCGTCGTGAGTTTAAACAAGGCACACCGGAGAAGCCATTGAGTGATTTGGGTCTCCTAAGCTACAGAAACTATTGGAAGATACGCATTGCCTATACGCTGAAGCAATTGATTCAAGAATGCAGGAATGAACAGTTCAAAGTCTCCGTATCCCAGTTGGCCAGCTTGACTGGTATGATTCCATCCGATGTTGTTGTTGGCTTGGAACAATGTAAGGCATTGATGCGCAATTCAACCACGGGGAGATATGCTATCTCAATCAACATGCATCATGTGACTTCTATTATTGAACATTGGGAATTGAAGAACTACGTAAAATTGAACCCACATGCCCTCTTATGGAAGCCCTTAATTTTTGGACCGTCATGTGGTATCAATCAAGTGGGAACTACCAGTGTTGAGACGAACGTTAATAAGGGTACTGAGGATCCAAATGTTATACGACTGGACCCTATGAGGGACAATATCGCCATTTTGACAAATTTCTTACATGATGATATCAAAGACAGTCGTGATGTGGAACAACAAACTATGTCTGAAATCTTTGGCACCATTGATGTCGATGATGATACCAGAGTGAACGCTCTAGAATATGAGGCTTGTTTCCCTGGTATGGAGTTGAACAAAGCTCTAGTAAAGAAGAAGAAAATCGTTGTTGAAGATGAAGAGGACGAAATGGTGCTACCGATTGATGAGGACCTGGAGAACAAGCGAGACTTAGAGCTCATTGACGACGACGATGAAGAGTTTGAAGAGCAAAGCCCACCACTGGAAGATGAGGAAGACATAAGTAACATGAGTTATGGAGAAGAAGATCGCGCCAATGCTCGCGAATTGAAGAAGTCATCCTTCAGAACAAGCCAAAGAATTCGAAAAATGCATATGGATCAATTAGCCACGATAAGATCGAGGCGAAGACTCAGATCAAGTTATGAGGTCTGAACTAATGCCGTTTATGATAGAAACATTACATTGCCTGCAGCATCACTGATTATTGACATCTGTAGTTCTGCTCACAGATTCTAATAGGAACTATAGAGGGAAGCCAGATTGTGTCAGAGCGTTTCTCAGATTTCATTCAGCCCATAATGATCATCTATAATGTAGTTTGTGATGCAGAGGTACGTCTAGGATGGAAATAGAAGTCAACATGGGTATTGTGACAATCAACAGATTATGGATTCCTTGAGCAAGGGCTACGAAAGAAGGCATTCTCAAGTTCGAGTTCTTCTAAAGGCTTTCAAAATTTTTTATCAGATGATACATCTTACAGTTTACCACTTATATCAGCACGTTCCTTTAATGCAATTTCTCGTTCAATATGCTTTCCCAATCAGGTAACTTCTGAAGTGGACGCCAAAATTTCCGATTTTTTCGTGACGCGTCAAAGGTTCAAGAAAGTGCATCGGAGACATAAAACCTTCAAGGATTCTGAATTTGACAATTATTTTGGCCCTTAACCAGACTAGTTGCGCATCACCTATCCATATCTCAGAGCACTATTGCTGACCATAATGGCATACCAGAATTCTCTCTATGCTGTCGATCAAAGACGTCAAGATGGTCTAAAGAGTACATCCCTGTCCGTCCTTGAGCAAAGGAGACAACACAAGACAGGGATGCAGAAGACCTTTCAACAATATAACCAAAGGATGCTTGAATCTACTTCATCTAATTCGATATATCAACAAAATATGGGTTCCCAGGAGATATTTCATGCACCAAGACACCAATCCATTACGTCTCATAGAACACATTCATTCAGTTCTCAGAGGGCACCACCACAGATTCCTGTGAACTCACAATCTATGTCCCCTAATGGGCCTCTTTTACAGCAGGGCCAATGGAATAACCAGAACTATGCTCATGAATATCAGATGCAAGATTCTCCTTCTGTGAGTCAAGGTGAATGGGCTACAGACGATGAGATGATGGACACACATGCACGATTGGAGAGACTGCTGGTATTGGAGGAGGAGAATATGCAATTGAGAGAGATGAATAAGCAGTTGAGAGAGGATAACAACATGCTTCTGGGCCACATCCAGGATGATACTAGGGAGAATGCCATTGAACAAATGGAAGAACAGGTAGAGGCCAAACAGGAGGAGGTGCAAAAGTTGAATAGGGTGAGACAGGAATTGGAACAACAAGTAATGGACTTGACTGATAACATGACCAAGCTGAAGTTGATCTCCAAGACGATACAGGATAAAAAAGATAAGGAGATTAGCTCTTTGAGAGAAGACATCGACGCGTTGGAGAAAGAGTTGGATAATGCCATCGAGGAGAAGTCTAATACCAGAGATACAACACCGATAAATTCACCTTTGTCCACATCATCAAAAGATGATATGGTAACAAAGACGCCCCCTGTGAATTCCGCTGCCACTTTCACGTCACCATTCCAAGGAAAGAAGGAGTTGAAAGATCAACTAAACACGACGATGAAGGATGACTTAGTACAAGACTTGGTCTACACGATAAGATCCTTGAAAAGCGATTGCGCAATTCTGAAATCAGAGAAGCAGCTACTGATGAAGAACGGCGAAAAGGATAAGCGTATGATCAAGCTCTTGGCCGCTACAAGGAGCCATCAGGTGAAGATACGGAGAGGACTGACCATTGTCTCACATGTTGATACGTTGATCTAAGTTGAAGGACAATTGTTTTTTGACCTTTGTAGTTGAATTTGGGTAGATCTACTAACTTATAACTAATTAACTATTAACGAATAACTACTAAGCAACTTCCAAGACTCACAGACAGTATCTGATACCAAACAAAACACATTTATCAATACCATTGACGCTCGAAGCAAGTTCATTTGTCGCAGTTGAAAGAACCAAAAAAAAAGTACGGCCGCGGCCCAAACAGAGAAAATCCGCGAACCTGTTTTAGGTGCTGGAGCCCCCGCCTTTTCCAAGCCGAAACTTTGGTGAAATTGTTCGCAGTTGTGAATCACATTTGATAAGTGCAAGGACCTGATTTAAGGGCGTCATTGGAGCTTTAAGGACTTTTCGATCATTCTATTTTAGTTTAATACGGTGGATATCTTGACTTTCCTTTTAAGAGACATTTTTGATCACTGTTTGAGGGAGTTCTAAAGGAAAACACTTATCTATTCAGAAATGTCAGCACCAAGACCGAAACCGTGGGAAGTCTCTTCAGGGACTTCATCAGCAGGTGAGTTATCTTTTCCGTTCCACAAGACTATGCGATCAACTATACTAACATGTCTCAAAGCTGCTTCAGGACAAACTGAAGTGCCCCTCGTCGAATCACCAGGGCCAAATCAGCCGACAATACCAGAGAGACCAACTTCATTACAAAACTCAATATCGTCATCAACGCCATATTCGTACGATAACTCCTACGGTATGTCTACCTACGGCTCAGGTCTCGGTGGCTATGGAGGTCTCGGCGGATATAGCAGTGGCTATGGTGGCTATGGAGGAGGGTATGGAGGTTACAGTCGAATGGGAATGGGTGGCTACGGTATGGGTGGTCTTGGAGGTTACGGATCTATGTATGGCTCCGGGTATGGGGGGATGTATGGTGGTGGTTATGGTAGTGGTATGCATGGTCCGAATGGGCAAGGTGATGGCTCAGGCTTTGCAGAGAGTACACAAGCGACATTCCAATTGATTGAGAGCATTATAGGGGCGTTTGGGGGGTTTGCACAGATGCTCGAAGCGACTTATATGGCTACTCATAGCTCGTTTTTCACTATGATCTCTGTTGCGGAGCAATTTGGCAATTTGAAGAATGCCTTGGGCTCTTTCCTTGGAATATTTGCCCTCATAAAGTACTTCAAGAAGATGCTGGCTAAATTAACAGGTGGGAAGATCCTGAAGGATACTTTGAAGATTGATGCCCATGAGTTTGCCAAATTTGAATCCAAAAAACAAGCTGAAGCGACTAGATCCACAAAGAGAATCTCACTAAAGCCACTGTTGATTTTTTTGGCTATGGTTATTGGTACACCATGGCTGTTAAAGAAATTGGTGTTCCATTTGGCCAAACAGAGAAACTTGCCATTACCAGGACAATTCCCACAGCCTCAAGGAGGCCCACAACAACCGTTGGATATTTCTAATGTCGAATTTGGACGAGCCATGTATAGTTTCGTACCAGAGAATCCACAAGTGGAATTAGAATTGAAACAAGGTGATTTGGTGGCCATATTGTCCAAAACTGATCCTTCAGGAAAGGAATCTCAATGGTGGAGAGTAAGGTCTAGGAGTGGGAAAACTGGCTATATTCCTGCTAATTACGTCGAGGTAATTAAGAAAAAGCCAAATCAGGAAGCTATTCAGCAAGCTGAAGCATAATATTAATACATAGGGTCATTCATTCATCAAATAGCGGACTGGAATAATATACAGATGTTCAATCTATAATCACAGGGTCATCTTCAGTGCCTCCATTAACTTCTTCGTATTCATCTGAATCTGAAACATCAAACTCTTCATCATCGCTGAAAAGGTGGACTTTCACCTTCCTTCTCTTAGAATGATGTTCGTCTTCATCATCACTTAAAGATATGACTTCCTTGGAATCGTATGGAGTAGTTTCTTTCAGCACAGTGCATATTAGACCATCATCAATCTCGACTGCATCCACTGATTCATCAACTTTGTTCAAGATCGATGATATGAAGTCATCATGGATCAACTCCTGTGATGTGAAATGCACATTACACACAGGACATTTAAACTCCAGAACATGCTTCCACTTCCTCGTCAACTTCAGATGTCCAGTCATCTCTTTCACCTTACCAGGTTTCATTGTCATTTGGAACTGGAGATGTTCATCATTGGGTATATCCCTGATCGACCATCTGTTATCAGCATCTGTGATGCTTAACTTCGAGAAGAAGTTTTCCAGGACACCATTCACTTTACAGAAGCTGTAGAAATCGAATGCTTCGTGATGTTTACATCGCGTACTCTTAACACCTAGCTGAATTCTCTGTTTGGAAACGATGTCGTTAAGTGACACTTTTGTCTTGAGAACTTCCAGCTCGTCGTCTTGCTTAGGCTTGGACTGTGGTACCAGAGGTCGTACGAGGGCACCTGACGGGAGTGTGTGTACCTGGGTGGCCTGTGTCATTAGACCCTGATATGCCTCTGCCTCGTGCAGCTGATCTTTCGTGGTGGTCTTCGCTTTGTCGTTGGAAATTTCGCGTTGTCGCTGGTTGAGACAATAGAGGCCCCATACACAAAAGTCAGAACTTTTCGGAAGAAGAGCTACGAGTTGGACATATATATGTAATGCTTTCGTGATCATTAAAATTTAAAAGCCAGATAACATCAAAATTCAAGGAAACAAATATTCAAATCAAACAAAGAAGTTGCGTACCACAGCCTTTACCTTCGCCCATCCTTTCAGACTCTCGTAGCGTAATCTGTCAGCGAGTTCTTCTTCACTCTCTATATAGCGATCAGTGTCGAAATCCATCGCACTTGCCTTGATGAATCTGTCCCTTGGATGGAAAACCCACCAGAGTATGAATGTGACTGGGAAAACAAGGAGTTCCAAGTACACTTCGAAGAAATTCTTAACATTCCATGGCGCAAATGCCCCCCAACCCTGAACCAATAGGATAAAAGTTGTGAACACCACAATGAAGTATGGACCAAATGGATAGGTCCAGTTCTTGAACTGCAACTCATGTGTTCTCCCCTGCTTAGCCAAACCTCTTCTGAACCTAATAGAGGTGATACCAATACATAACCATGCCAACTGGTTAGACACACCAACAATGTTCTGCAACCATGACCAGAGCTCACCTGCACCGACAAAAGAAGAACCAAAGCACAACCCACCGGCCAACCATGTAACAAGCACAGCCATGTATGGTGTTTGGTATCTGTTCTGCCACGTGAGAAACTTCGGTAGATACCCATCGGTACCCAATGTGTAAGCCAGCATTGAACCAGCATATAGAGCATGGTTTCCAGCACTGATAACTGAAGTCATAATGACTGCATTCATGAAAGACCCGGCAATCTTAGACCCGGCTTCTTGGAACACAATTGTAAATGGAGATGTGATAACAGATTTTGTGGACAAGTTCGGATAGTTGTATGGAACATTCATACCGATGAAGAAAACGGTAAATATGTAAAAGATGATAATTCTCCAAAACACAGTAGATGTGACTATCTTAGTGGACCTGATAGGATTCTTTGCAGATCCAGCAGTGATGGTGATACTCTCAGTACCACCAAAAGCAAAGGCAGAAGTGACAAATAATGAAGCAAACCCTCTAAACCCATTGACAAAAGGAGCATCACCAATAGTCCAGTATTTGAAACCAATATACTCATGTTGGGTATTGTGACCAACATTCACCACAATGCTCACGATGAAGAATGCAATTATAGCTAACACTTTGAGCAACGCCATCCAATATTCGGTCTCACCATAAAATCTGACATGGAACACATTCAACAACAGAAGAAGGACCCAAAAGATTAAAGAAACAATCCAGAAGTGGAAATCAGTCCAATATTTCATTACCAATTGCAATGCAGTCAAATCACTAGCAACACTCACAGCATCGTTGAACCAATAGTTCATTAGTATGGCAAATCCAAAACTTTCACTCCCAAATTTCTTTGCAAACGAACAAAAGGAACCAGCAATAGGCATAAATGCACTCATCTCACCCAGAGCCAACATCACCAAGTATACCAGTCCACCAATGAGGGAATAATTGATTAATAAACTTGCAGGACCACCCGTCGCCAATGACTTACCTGTACCTAGGAACAAACCTGTACCTATGATGCCAGCGATCGAGATCATCGAGATTTGTCTTGGTGTAAGCGAACGATTAAGCGAGTTGACCGTACCCTGCTGAACGTCGAGATATTCATGCTGAACGAATGTAGATTGTGTTTCCAGGTCTTTATCCATATTTCTCTACAGTCAAGGCCTCATCGCGGCAGACAGAGAAAGTAAGGAACAGTACAAGAGCACCTGGAAACTTTATACGAAGATCAGAAGCCACAGTTCTGATGGCGATATGAATGCATAAATGTAGAGCTTTTTGAACCACATAGGCAGCGGAGAAATTTCGCCACAAGTGGTTGCATGAGACAACATCGTCCAGCAGTGTTTTTTTTTTTGTGTCACGGCGTTTCTTTTTGATCTGCCGTGGACGGCGATTTTGAGCCTGTCGCAAAACTGCGAAGATCCTGGTTTTGTTGGCGTCACACTCTATTACGAAAATTGTGATGATCACATGTGTTACGTGTAAGGCAGCCTTTATAGTTGATGACGTTACACGCTGTTGCCTACAGTCTTCGGTCATCGTGATGATTTTAGTGGGATTTAATGGTCTAAAAGCGGCACTGTCAGCCCTTCACTCACTATATAATTAATGCAGATGCATGTCACTTACACTCCGTTGGAGAAACGGCCTCGGTCTTACAAGGGAGTAAAAACGAAATTTTATCAACAGAACAAATCATCTAAATCTTAAAGAGATAAGTACTTGGAAGAGTGGTCGTTGTATCTATGGCCATGAATCTCTTTACCTTCGATGACCGATTGGATTTTGTTGAACTCATCACCAGTCAACTCGACTCTGGCAAAGTTCTCTTGCACTCTATTAGCAGATGATGATGAAGGGATTGGAATGATCGTTGGATAATTGATTCCATCAATGGTCTTACCACTATGGTAGTGCAACCAAGCCAATGCCAATTGGGCAGTGGTGACGTCCTTTTCCCTAGAAATAGAGACCAACTCTTCAACAATAGCAACGTTCTTCTTGATATTCTCCTCAGTGAATCTTTCGAAATAGTGACGTATATCACCAGCTGGGATGTCACTCTTAGATTTTATCTCACCCGTTAATAAACCTCTTGACAACGGAGAATATGCGATGATTGGGATATCCAATCTACCAGCGACTTCAGCAACACCATTCTCAATGATATCTCTAGTGAAGATGGAGAATTCAACTTCGGCGCCAGCTGGCTTATACTTTGAAATCTGCGTAAACTTCTCCAATGTGGGGCCGCTAACTTCGCTCAAAGTGAAAGCCTTGATTTTACCACAATCAATAGCATCGTCTAACGCCTTGGCAGTCTCTTCGAATGGTACCTCTGGATCCAATCTAGCTGGTTCAAAAATATCCAGGTCTGGGATGAACTTCAATATATTCTCAATGGACTGAGAGATACCTTCCTTTGTTGGTCTTGGAGCCAATGTGTTATTGTCGACGGAGCCCTTGATGGAAACAACGACATGTTGACGTTGTTCAGGATACTTCGCAAAGAAGTCTCTGATATACTCCAAGTTTATATTGTTGGGGCCGTAGAACTCACCGCCGTTGAAAAAAGTCTTCTTTGGCAAATTTATCTTGATTGCTTCGTTCATAGCTCCAAAGGCCTTCTCTTTATTGATTGGATCAGCTCTCCATGTAAAGTTCATCAGACCAAGAGCCTGTGGAGCGACATCCGAAAGGTTGAAAGACATTACTTAGTTGCTTAGTTGCTTCTTTGTTATTTGAGCTTGTGTGCCTATGTCACTCCTCTCAGTACCAATTGAGATGAGAATGTGGCATTCTTTGTCTCAATTTATACCGAAGATGTCAAAAGAGCCACTTCCAGACCTAAACGGATCCCATGGAGATTACGGCTCTTCGTCTCCGAATCAAGAAATTTTCGCGGGTGAACGGTGTTCCGAGAACGCGTGAACTTGCATGATGATTATAACAATAACGAATGAAGACGTGTAAAGAAATAGAATGAGGAAGAAATAAAGTGCACTATCTACCAATTTGAGGCAATTATATTATTAATACGGATATGAACTACAGTTACAGAACAAGCACCGGCTTGTCATTGGAGGAAATAGCGGAAATGAGCAATCATGTGCTTGTCAATCATAGCTTACTTTTCAGCAAGCTCTCACCGTCATCACCGTTAATTCCATGGATGAAGTAATAATCGTTCTTAGTTCCATTGCTCTTGATGATATCATTCATCTCAGGACCATCGACCTGACCCAACAGTTTCAGTAACTTGGCGTCTAATGAATCCTTCGAGTCTTCAACTCCCTTGTTGTATCTCAATCCTTGTCTCTTAGCCACTCTAGAATTCAATCTATAGTCAATATCCTGTGTGTAAAGAAATTGCGGATAGTCAGATGTGCCAACCTGTTTGATAAAGAACGGAATACCTCCAAGTCTTTGGTATGGACCCAACGGTAGAGCCGAAATCAAATCACCAACGGCTTCAACATTAACGAAGAAGCCATATCTCTTATTGTTTAGATTCTTAGACATATCTGCCCTGTCAATGGAATCACTTGTAATGTCAAAGAGTGTAACGATTTTCTTGAGGTAGGTGGTCGGATTGGTATCATAGCCCAACTTTGGTGCACCAAACGTGATAACACTGGGGTTTAGACCAAGATTTTGGGCCTCGAAGCCGAACAATGAAGCCAAAGAGCCACCAGTGGAATGACCAACTATAAAGAGCTTGTATGGATTCTCTTTCAAGGTATCTTTGACAGTGTCAATGATATGGAAAGATTTCTCCAACTGAGCCAAGGCTTCTTGTAAGCTTGACAAAACCTTCAACCCTTTGAGTGCATCAACGTTAGTAAGTGATTTATAGTCCACTGCTGGCGTTCCGAGATCCAAGTCAGCTTTGAAGGACACAATGACTGACTGTGCGATGCTACTCCTTCCAATGTAGGCCAAGACACCGCCGACTTTGAAAACCTTGAGAACATCCAATTTTGAAACAATCTGCTCTGGAAATTGTTTCTCAAAATACTTCATGTCTTTAGTTTGTATCATTTCATGTGTACCGGTGGACAAAGAAGCATCATAGGCCAACTTGGAGTAATTAGCACAATTGACCAATGTTGGATACACATTTGGCAACTCTTTCAACATTTCTTCACCAGTCTTGTTGAACTTTGGTGTGGCATAGCTCCATCTCAAGGAGGAACGACGACCTTCGTTGGTCTGTTCTGGCTCACCGATGAACTTGGTCTCGGATTCAAAAGTTTGTTCAAGTGCGGATAGCTTTGTAATAATTTCTGACATGTCTCGATAGCTACTCTCGTCCATTCTCTATGGACATAATAGGTCCTGATGCAATAAGCTTATATATCTATTACGGTCCTAGTATCGTACGATTTTACAAGATCCTTCGTCTATCAGTGTTAACAGTTGATCCACTGTCAACCTTGACACAAACAGTCAGATGCGGATTTACTTCCCTGATTAGGAAACATAATACGGGACATGCAAGAAATCAGTTCATTCTTGAAAGGAAGTTAATGATGAGATGAAAATTAAGAAAGAGTACTAGGAGAATCGATTTATCATTTCCAAGAGCCAGGAGCCAGGTCAGTTGTGACATCTGTTACGTCTGAAAGAGCTTTGATGAAATATCATCGGTGACTTTGTGTCTGTTGAAGCCATAAACATCACCTGCATCAAGATGCATTGAAGCGATTTATCCCGCAAATTTGAATTTGACACCATCTTTCACATCTTGGAATTAGAAACTCAAATGGACTTCTCTCATTGTCATCTTCTAAGTTCTTCGACCAAAATCCGGTGTTTGACGTCTGTCCGATCACCGATGTGGCTGAACCTGTTCGTCATGGTCGACAAATACCAGGATAAGGAAACGAATTGGAGACCAAAGAATCTTTCATGAAGATTTAATCATCGTCCTAGGGCGATGTACTCAGTCTCTTTATACAAACTTCAAAGCTAGTATTAAACATTGTTTATTGAATTTATTCCTCTTCTTCATCATCTGAGCCAAGACCCAGGTTGTAGTACTCCCAGGAACGATCATTATCACCGCCCGTGATAGTTCTTATGATCCTCAATCTCTCCTCCTTCGGCTCATCTTGGAATCTCTTCTTGAATCGCTTTAGCTCATTTATGTCGTTCGAATGGCCAATAGACATTCCCACCCTCAACAGTGTCTCCACTCTTTCATTGGAGTTGTGAACAAGATCAGAGTCGAACCGCATCATGCCGCTTTGGAATAGTACTAGGCAAGTTGAGCCACCAAACTTGAAATAACCTAATTCATCACCTCTCTTCACTTCATCACCTTCGGAGACCGTGAGGACTGTAGAACCAACCATCATTGCACCCACAGAGATAAACATAACCCTACCGAAAGTAGGAGAATCTATAGGTAGAACAACACGGACATTCTCACCAAAAACATCCAGATGGGATCTTATTGCCATAGGATTCACCGTATAGTATTCACCTTGAATAAATACTGGCTTCCCGATTATACCATCCACCGGGGAATGGAATCTATGATAGTCCTGTGGTGCCAATCTGAAGATACCGATAGAGCAGTTCTCAAACTCTGAGGAATATGAATCACCTAGAAGTTTCATTATGGAGAATGAACGACCTTTGATCCAGATCTCCTGTGCCGTCTCAATCTTGTTAAAGGTCGTACAACGACAATCAGCAGGGGACGTTATGACATTAGAATCCTGAGATTCTAGTGGTCTTGCACCTGGTTTTAGCTTTCTGTAAAAGAATTCATTGAACGTTTCATAATCTGTCTCAAGACATTCTGAAAGATCCAGCTTATAGAATTTGATGAAACCTTCAATGTCTTTCACAGAGGTTGGAGAGTCAAATTTGGCACCTTGCTTCAATGACATGTTCCTCAAGACGTTCTTAATCCTCTTGGTGTCAGCTCCTTTACCCTTATACAGTAGTCTGATACCTAATCTAATGTATAAAGCCATTTTCTCCTCCATAATCAACCCAGTCAAACGGTCTTGGACCAAAATATTGGCGTTGTTCTTCCCCAATGCATACTTACCATAGGCGACCTTGATTAACATCTTAGCATACCAACGCTTTGAAGCATGCTCTTTAGTTGGGAACTCTTTCAATTTATCACTCTGCGCACAAATAGCAACGTGGGTGACAATATCCTGGAACCTCTTCTTCAGGCAGATTGGGCATCTCTTCAAGTTGATATTTTCATTATTCAAGACAGTCAACATCTCTTCAATAGTCAAAGTATCTTCAATGGTCTTGTTATACAGACTAAAGAACTTTGCAAAGTCCTCTTCAATCCCGGAGTCTTCCAGGAATTCCTCGACTCTGATCAGATCCAACGGTTCATATTTCGAGAGGATTAAAGACCACAGTTCCCTCTTGAGTTCAATATATGGCCTAAACCTGACATTGAACTTTAACTGTGGCTTGAAGGCATCAAAAGATTTGTGTAGCGTCAATTCTAAGTTATATGCATGCTGTTTTCCATCTAGGATGTCATTTATCGGTATGGAGCCAAATGCAACTTCATCATGGTATGAGATGTGATCTTTATCTAGAATGTTGAACACCAAATTGAAATTTTGCTCATTGGATATGATCTCAAATGCCAATTTCTGGTTGAATTTCGGGTTAAGGGTATGCTTTCTCCAAGATGTTCTGAAAGTTTTCTTGCCAAATGATATCACAACGAATGGATCCATATCGAATCCCTTTTTGATGAATCTCTTGAACGGTGGCAATCCAGAAGCCTCTAAAATGTCAAGAAACACAACCCCAATGATTGAATTACCTGGAATAACTTCAGAATCGGAATCAGAGTCTGTGTCTGAATCTACGGTCTTTTGAGATTGATCTCCTGTTGAAATGGCCAAGTTATCGACAGATAATAACGGACTGTCATCTTCGTCATCCACCATGGATTCGACATCTGTATCTGTATCTGAATAGAACATCTGTTCGTTGAGTCTAACTTCCTTACTAATAACATCTTCACTCCATCTTCTAAACTGTTCTCTGATATCCTTCTTTGAGATCAACTCAAAACCAACTTTGATAGAACCAGTCACAAACTTATTCTGTGATTTGCTCGAGTAGAGTTTATACCAACGTGGTTCCACTTTGATAGAATCGTGGAACAAGTCCAGCATCGATACTCTCAACTCACCAAGATAGATGGAGTACTTCCGATGTCTATCGAACACAGCAATATGTATCACATCGCTGGTATCACCCCTCGTCAATGAAAGTCTCAAATGGGAGTTCCACACAGGGTTTGCAGTGCGTTTACACTTCCTCGTCCTTCTTCTTTCGCAATTGAATGCCAAACCTGCCACCATTATACAGCCGGAGGCCTTCGTCATGATGAGTTCTTTCGCTCCGACAATGTCAACACGGACATCGAGCTCCTTGCGGGCTCGCACCTTCCTTCTGAGTCTCATTCAGTACTTCGTCCGGTAATGGGGTGTGGATTGGAAGAGGTATTGAGCGAATTTTTGCTGAAAAGTTCATGCTCAGAAGTCGGATGGATGTACAGTACTTAACTGTTTACACCACTAAGCGGAGGCTGGTATGGGGCCACAGAGGCTGTGGTTGCAGTCACTTGTATAGCCGTCGGCTGGATTGCAATTTCAAGCCCAAGTTGTTTGGGATCATCAATTACACAGAGCTAGATCTCCAAGGCCTTGAACCCTTCAATTCTGAGACGCATGACCTCTCTATCTATAAAAAGGACCCTCGATCTATATCTATCGTCTTGGACCTCCTTGCTCGAAATCACCAACAGCTCGCGGGTCAAAAAAAGTGGTGCGAAGGACCAAAAAAAACAAACGAAAATAACAGAGAGACTTTATCGATAAATAAAAGACAACGTCGTCATAGAGTACTGTAACTAAGGTTATAAGGGGGTGAAAGAGACCAGATGATTGATCAATTTCTCATCTTCAATACAAGGGGCCAAATCCTCTTCCGCCACCAGCCTCACAAATTGCCCGACTCAGTTATCAATAACTTCATCGATGAGGTGTTCATCTCTAACACCGCCACGATATCGACACTCGATAATGTCCAGAGCTATGCGATGGACAAACATATTGTGAAATTCATACAGATACATACGCCTGACTTGATTGCTGCTTGCTTCTACAATAAGAGCATCCCAGTGATGTATGTTGATTCGTTGTTGGACATCTCTATCAAGTTGTTTAAACAACTTTTGGGTGAGTCTATATCGAAAAACAGTGAGTATCAAAAACCACTACTCGATAACTGTGATGAGGAATTGGATAAGTTTGAACAGTACTTCTTGTTGAAATTGGTGGAGTTACAAGCTGAGAAAGAAACAGAGAAGGTTGAACTTGAACACGGAGATTCAAAGAGGAAAGATTCTAAAAAGGAAACTAAGAAGGATATCAAGAAGAAACAGCGTAAATGGGGAGCTGATGGTTCAGTGGAGGAGACTAATGATGGTGTTGAATTGGACTATTCAAATGATACCGAGGGATCAAATCAACAACAGATAACCATTGATAAAGAAGGGTTCGGCAATAAGAATTCACAGGGCCTTTTTGTCGTTAAGGACTTGAATGAAGAGATAGATGAACTGTTATCCAAATCTAATGAACCAACAAAGGAACCATTCGCCTTCTTTAAGAAGTTCGCCGGTGGTAAGACCATAAATCAAGAAGATATCAAGTCGACAGTGGAAGAGCTACAGAAGCATTTGATCAAGAAGAACGTTGCACCAGAGATCGCTAAAGAGCTAACCACAAACGTTGAGAGATCTTTAATTGGTTCTAAGACTAAGAATTGGACCACTGTCACATCAACAGCAAAGGAGGCATTGACCAAGGAACTAACAAAGATCTTAACACCAGGCACGTCAATTAACTTACTGGAAGATATCAAGAAGAATAAGAAACCATACGTAATCTCCGTTGTGGGCGTCAATGGTGTTGGTAAATCTACGAACCTGTCTAAATTGGCCTTTTGGTTATTGCAAAACGATTTCAAAGTGCTGATCACAGCATGTGATACTTTTAGATCAGGTGCAGTTGAGCAATTGAGAGTACATGTCAACAACCTGAAGACCGCAACTGATAAACAAGATCAGATTGAACTGTTTGAAGGTGGGTACGGCGGTTCTGATTTGGTTGCCAAAATAGCTAAGAATGCAATTGAATATGCCAAAAAGAATGGATTTGACATTGTATTGATGGATACAGCGGGAAGAAGACACAACGATGCTCAATTGATGACTCCACTAGCTTCTTTTGCCAAGGCTGCTAATCCAAACAAGATCATCATGGTTGGTGAAGCACTCGTTGGTACTGATTCTGTGCAACAGGCAAAGAACTTCAACTCTGCGTTTGGTTCAGGTAGGCAATTGGACTTTTTTATCATCTCCAAGTGTGACACTGTGGGTGATATGATTGGTACGATGGTCAATATGGTGGTTGCTACGAAGATTCCAATCTTGTTTGTCGGCGTCGGTCAAACCTATACAGATTTACGCACTTTGAGTGTGGAATGGGCTGTTAATACTTTGATGAGTTGAGTTCTTTCGCTTTCATAGACGACAATAGTTGTATGGCTGTACTCTGTAGCTGTAGGCTGCAGCTCGTAGATGTGTTGTTCACGGTGTACCATGTTGATGACGAGATTTTAATGATAAATGAGAACTTGAGAAGGACATGTCAATTCGATAAGGTCAAGTGGATAAGGACAAATCTGATAGGCAGTCGATAAGACAATTTTGACGATAATGACGAGCCACTAACTGCGCGTAACGAAAAAATGACAGAATGGCGTAAGACAAGTGTGAAAATGCCAAAACGGCAATCTTGCGAACGCGAAAATTTCCAAGTTTTTCCAAATGGCAAATAGGGCCCAGGCTTTGATCGGGCTTGCACATACAGAAGTCATCAACACATACAACACAACACACACAAAAGGGGTGCATTTACGATGGGAAGACGATCCTCACACCAGAGCGAAGACGAGGATATCATCCATCACTCGAGAAGGAAGAGGCAGAAGGTGAACTACGCTGCAATTGAGAACAACTACGATGATTTAGATGATGAGCTACAGGAGGATCAGCTGCCAGAAACAGAAGAACCGTTAGAGCCATCTCATCCGTCACCGATATCACAAAGGGAAAAGAATCAGAAACTCAGAGGAGATGAAGATGAGGATGCCAGCTTCAACGAAGAGGAAAGTGATGAGTTCCCCGAGGAGGAGACTGATCCGTATGAGTCGGATTTTGATAGGCATGAACAGAGAAGACGTGAGCGACAGTTCGTCTCGAGAGATGATGACGAGGAGCAGGATGACGAATATGACTACATTCCAGGGAAGAAGAAGATCTCAAAGCAGAAGTCCAAGAAAAGTACTCGTGGCCGTCCACTACGCTCATCGAGATTGCGTAAGGCTGCCGCTATTCAACATGACGAAGAAGAAGAAGAACATGACGGGTATGGAGAAGAAGACACTCTGGAGCAAGAACTTGCAGACCTGAAGAACTCTTCGGAGCTGGATGGCTCTCCGCATCCAAGATCTCTACGTCAACGTACAAGAGAAGTCAACTATACAATTCCTCCGCCACTGACAGAGAACCTCGATGGCTTACCCGAGACAGTGCCACAGCCTTCGCCAACTCGTCGCCGAAACAACACAATGTCTCTCAGGAGACTGTTCCCGACGGGTGGTCCGTTTGGAGGTGGCGATGTGACTTCGATCTTCGGTAAGAACTCTGTGGGGCTAAGCAGTACACCTGGGAACCTTTTAGCTGGCGGTGCTGACTCGGATTCTTCAGACGATGATACGACAATGGTTAAGAAAAGTTCTTTAAGTGTACCAGTAGGGATCAAGTCTAAGAAGAAGGATATCGCAGATACAGACCCATTGGGTGTTGACATGAATGTCGACTTCTCTAACATTGGTGGCTTGGATAACTATATCAACCAGTTGAAGGAGATGGTCGCACTACCTCTTCTCTATCCAGAAGTTTACCAAAGATTCGGTATTACTCCGCCTAGAGGTGTCCTCTTCCATGGTCCCCCAGGAACTGGTAAGACATTGATGGCTCGTGCCCTTGCAGCTTCGTGTTCCACGCAGGGCCAAAAAATCACATTCTTTATGAGAAAAGGTGCGGACTGTCTTTCTAAATGGGTTGGTGAAGCCGAAAGACAATTGAGATTGCTTTTCGAAGAAGCCAAGAAACAGCAGCCTTCTATTATCTTCTTCGATGAGATTGATGGTTTGGCACCAGTGAGATCTTCGAAGCAGGAACAAATCCACGCAAGTATTGTATCCACGATGCTAGCTCTGATGGACGGTATGGATAACAGAGGCCAAGTCATTGTCATCGGTGCTACTAATAGACCGGATGCTGTTGATCCTGCACTGCGTCGCCCAGGAAGGTTCGACCGTGAGTTTTACTTCCCGTTACCAGATTTGAAAGCTCGTGAAGAGATCTTACAGATCCATACAAAGAAATGGGATCCTCCATTGGCCGCAAGGTTCGTTGAGAAGATTGCACATTTGACTAAGGGCTATGGTGGTGCAGATTTGCGTGCTCTCTGTACTGAGGCCGCATTGAATAGTATTCAAAGACGCTATCCACAAATCTATCACACGAATGATAAACTCAAAATCGATCCATCTTCCATCCATGTCGCTGCAAGAGATTTCATGAAAGCATTGGATAAGATTGTTCCTTCGTCTGCGCGCTCTACATCTTCAGGTTCTGCGCCATTGCCTGATCATCTTACTTCTTTGTTAGAAGAACCACTGAATGAGATCACTGCCAAACTGGATAAATTGGTTCCACGTGTGAAGAAGATGACTTCATTGGAAGAAGCTGAACTCATCGATCCAACTGAGAATGATGACGATGGTGGCTTTGCCAAACATGAACTAATCAAAAGATTGGAAGCATCTCGTGTGCATCGTCCAAGGTTGTTGATCACTGGTGAGGCAGGTAATGGCCAACAGTATCTGGGATCTGCCGTCTTGAACCATCTGGAAGGTTTCAATGTCCAATCCTTGGACCTGGGCACAATATTTGGCGATTCCACAAGAAGTGTTGAGAATGCAATCATTCAGAGTTTCGTAGAAGCAAGACGTCATAAACCTTCTATCATATTTATTCCAAACATTGACATATGGTACGAGACTGTTCCTGATTCCTCCAAATCCACACTTGCTGGCTTATTGAGATCCATTTCATCGAATGAGAGAATACTTTTGTTGGGTGTCTCTGATACACCATACGATGAATTGGATCATGGCTTGAAGTTGCTCTTTGGCATGTGCGAGTCCAATTATGTCCAGCTAACTACGCCAGATGATAAAAAGAAGGCATCATTTTTCAGACCAATGTGGGAGGCTCTCAAGATGAAACCAAATGAGTTTTTGGACAATCAGAAGAAGAAGAAATTGGAGAAGCTGGAGAAGTTGGAGCTACCGAAAACAGAGCCCAAGGCGGAAGACTTAAGAACATTTGAGAAGCATGATATGAAGCTGAAGAACGCTTTGAAGATCAAGCTCTCGGGATTGATGGATTTGTTTAAAAACCGTTACAGAAAGTTCAGAAAGCCGCCTATTGAAGATTTCCATTTGATTCATCTCTTTGAAGCGCCAATGAGAAACGATATCCCGCCATTGTACTCTAAGGATGGCGATATGATTGTTGAAATAGCTACCGGGCGTAAATTCTTCAATATGGATCTTGACATCATTGAGGAGAGACTTTGGAATGGCTTCTATTCTGAACCAAAGCAATTCTTGAAAGATGTTGAAATGATCTACCTGGACGCTGTCACACTGGATGATCGTGAGCGTTTGATCAAAGCTTCTGAGATGTATGCCAATGCCCAAGTTGGTGTTGAGGAGATTTCTACACCTGAGTTCATTGAACAATGCAGAGCTTTAAGACGTCGTGAATTACAGAGAATTAAGAAACAAGATTCTAAACGGGGGACTATTGAAAAGGAGAAGTCACCTGCTGATGAAAGCCTGGTGATCCTTGAAGTCAATGGACCAAATGAGCCTGTCGACGTGATAACAGAGACTGTTGAATCCTATGAGCAGCCTGCTGAGACGTATGAGCAGCTTGATGATGAGTCCGTAAAACCACATTTGGATACAATCCTGGAGGACACAGAACCAATTAGAGAGTTAACAGAACCGGTTAAAGAGCTAGCAGAGCCTCCTAAGGACACAGAACCTGATGAGGAATCAGAACCTGCTGGGGAATCAAAATCTATCGAGGAATCAGTAATTACGGTTTATGAAGAGCCACAAAGCGAAGAAACAGCTTTCACTAATGAGATTGAGGTCACCACTAATGGAACATCCGTGGAAGTTGAAGATGAACATCCACCGTTCATCCTAGATAATAAACGTCTCAAGAAGCTAAGGTCTGCATTGGTTGCTATGACGCCATCCTTCTCAGTGGAGTTATTGGAACAAGTGAACGCACAATTGATGGATATTATCTGGGAAGATCGCCATCTTTGGGATCGCTCTCAGACTTTGAACAAATTAGAAGAAGCTTTGGAGAAAATTCAAGAGCAGTTTTAAAAAGAATTCAGTGTATTCTTAATGTCATAAATCTCTGTAGTATTAATTGGTCTAGCTTTGCACTATGTACATCTTCTATTCATTCAGAGACATGATCATCTCCGTTGTATCTAGAACACCAGCATCATCACCATATTGACCCATCAGTTGTAAGCCTACTCTGGTTCCTTGTAACTTCCAAGGGAATGAGATGGCAGGTAAGCCAGCTAACGAAGCTGGGATGGTCAAGACGTCTTGGACGTAGTTCTCTGTTGATGACTGAGCCTTGAACTCATCGATAGTTGGGGCTGTGCTCACTGTGGTTGGTGTTAGGAGGAAATCAACACCACCTGGATTTTCCTGTGACTTCATCAAATGGTTTGGCTGACGGAATGCTGCATTGAATTGTTGTTTCAAAGCTTGACGAATCTGTTTTGCCCTTAAGAAATGGTTCTTATAAGAATCGGCATTCAGGTTATAGTTACCGAGCATGATTCTCTGTTTAACTTCATCACCAAATCCTTGTGATCTTGTTGAAGCGTAGAAGTTCTTATCGTCATCTGCGCGGACACCGTAACGGATACCATCATAACGAGCCAAGTTTGAAGACGCTTCAGCTGGGGCCAATGTGAAGTACACCGGGAGCGACAATTTGATCAAAGGGATCGATACAGGCACAATTTCATGAGTTTCAGAGAGTTTCATCAATGCCTCTTCCCACGCTGAAGACACCAATGGAGAGAACCCCAAGATGTATTCCTGTGGAACACCAATTCTCAATTTCGTAAAATGTTGGAACTTGAACTGTTCTCTCAACTCAGGTTTCAAACAGGTTGGGTCCTTAACATCGTATTTGTCCAGCTTATGATAAACATCGCGCAAAATGTTGACAGAATCACCCAAAATCCCCACTGTATCCAAACTTTGCGCATAACTAACGACACCCCATCTCGATATGCGGCCATAAGTCGGTTTGAACCCTAGGATACCAGTATAACTAGCAGGTTGGCGAACTGAACCTCCGGTATCAGTCCCCAAAGCGACTGATACGATCCCACTAGCAACAGCAGCAGCACTCCCACCTGAGGATCCACCACAGATCCTTCTTTCATCAGGGTACATTGGGTTCAAAGTTACGCCGTAATGCGAATGGGTCGTACCAGCACCCATACCAAATTCATCCATATTTGTTTTCCCAATGACCTCGTAGTCCTTCAAGAGCTCTATCGCAGTAGCTGGGAATGGCGACACGTAGTTCGATAGGAGCTTAGAAGAGCATGTTGTTGGCAAGTCCACTGTTGCGATATTATCCTTTATGGCTATGAGCTTAGACGTTTTTACCTCCTTTGCGAGGGATGTGAAGATGTTGAACTGTTTTTGCAGCTTTTGTGCTCTGGTGAGTGTGGACATCGTTCCTCTTCCGGAAATGTTTGCCGCTTTTCGGTCTGTCTTGTTTCTCGTCCTCTTGATCTGTAGTGAAGTTTTCGTTTGTTGATATTTCAATCAACGACAAGCAAGAAAAGCACCAACATCACTAACAGCACAATGCCCTTTGAAGGACTTGATATTGTATGTATGTATGGTTGACTTTACCAGTGAACAGGAACTAACGTTATAGGGCACTAAACAGGAAATCTTCGAGACCTCCTCAGTAGACGACGACTATGAAGTACGTCCTTCCTTTATAAATTCAATAGCGCTTTACTAACAGAATGACAGCTAATGGTGGAGGAACCCAAGCGCAGGAACTCCATAGTGGAAGAGAGCGTGGATTTGGACAGCGTGAGGGAGAAATTTAGC
Organism: Williopsis suaveolens; assembly: GCA_003708225.3. NCBI lineage: Eukaryota > Fungi > Ascomycota > Saccharomycetes > Phaffomycetales > Wickerhamomycetaceae > Williopsis > Williopsis suaveolens. The sequence goes on along the minus strand of PPNS03000015.1, from coordinate 141,182 downwards.
AATGGGGTGGTGCATATGACGGATTTCAGCGATAGGATAGAATCAGTTGGGCATGTCGTGTCACCGAGAGAATCAGTGAAGAATAAGATCGAGAGGCTAAGAGTGGAGATGGAGGAGTTAGAACGACAGATGGATGGGTGTACGGAGGATGATTTGAGTGAGAGTAAGAAATTGATGGAACTTTGGTCCAAGATTAACAAGAAAGTGAAGTTTAGAGGTATGATCTCATTGGGCCAACTGCATGACTCTCTGGACGACATGACGATAGATGAAAGTGTTCTGCCTCCAGATATTACCTCTCTGGAGACGAGGATCCGGCAACTGGAGAAGACACTTGGAGAATTCCAGCCTGATTCTTCGATACAATCCCAAATCAATCAACTCCAGAGACATATCTCGCTACTATCCTCTGACTCTGTACAACTGGATCAGATCACATCGACAATTGAGCAAGTGAACCAAAGATTTGAGAAGAGCATTGCACTTAGGAGAGCAGTGGAAATGGAGGTTGATATCAACGAAGACATCAAGATCCATGAGTTGTATGAACTGGCGCAGAAGACACAGGGAATACAACAAGAGCTGCCGTGGATATTGAAGCGGATGGAGTCGTTGAATGAACTACACCTACATAGTGCTGCTACTGTGTCAATAGCGGAGGAGATGGATGAGAAGCTGAACAAGATGGCTGAGGATATGGATAAGTGGGAGAAGTGCCTGGTAGAGCTGGAGAAGAGGGTTAGATGATAACTTTAGGATTTAGTTATCTATGTGCACAGAAACATATCTGCATATGCTAATTGCTACGTAAAATGGCTTGACAATGGCCTCATTCTGCGTAGCCCACTGTTGTTGTTCATGCTCATCAGCGAACCAGAAAAACACAAAAAAAATCAAAACAGACGAACGGCAGCAACAGAAAGAGAACAATATCGGCAGAAAGAACAACAGAAAAGACTTAGAAACAGCATGGCTTTCTATCAGGACAGCAACTACAACTTCCAACAAGTGCAAGGGAACATGGACTTCTCCCAACCACAATATGTTTCAGGGTCAATGGGCGACGAAACGCTGTCGACTGGTATTCTCGCAGCCTTTAGCACTTCAGGATACGCTGGCGAGCCTCCACTGCTGGAGGAATTGGGTATCAACTTCGGTCATATCAAGACAAAGACGCTGCTGGCACTCAATCCAAGGGTATCGCATATCACAAATGAGATCACAAATGATTCGGACATCACGGGCCCAATTCTATTTTGTTTGATCTTTGGCCTGTGTCTGTTATTAGCGGGCAAGATTCATTTCGGTTATATCTATGGTGTTGCCCTTGTAGGCACAGTATCGCTGCACTTGTTCTTCAAGCTCATGAGCGACGTCAGTGTGGAATTCACTAGAACCGCGAGTGTGTTGGGTTATTGTCTGCTACCATTGGTGCCTGTTGGGTTTATTGGGATTTTCACACCGCTGAACAACGTATTAGGCTATTCGCTGAGTGCTTTGTCTATTGCGTGGGCCACCTACTCAGCGTCCGGATTCTTCGTTGCGGTGCTCAAATTGGACAACGTGAGACCGCTGATCGCTTACCCGCTGGCAATGTTCTACTCTGTGTTTGTGTTGATGGCTGTCTTCGTTGAGAAGACTTTGTGATTGCATTCATATGAGCGTGCGGCCTTGCGCTGAAGAAGTGGTTTGGTTGTAGAGAAATAGAATCTGAAAATGGCGCTACACGTTGGTCATGCACATACAACTACTGTTCACCTAATTCATATTTACGAACGATCTTCTGTAGTACTTGCCACTGTGTCTCAAGGGTAACTTCTCCAGGTTTGCTATAAAAACCCAAAGAAAATCCCAGTTCTTCCACCTTTTCCTCTTTGCTTCAAATTCCAAGACGATACTCCACGTGTGGTATAGAACATAGCAGATATATGTCATTGGGAGGTTGTAGAAAGCCAAAGGTGGATCCAGCCTCTGTTATCTTGAACCTTTTACTCCAAGGCAGTATCTGATGTTGATTCGCTTGAGAGTCTGAGGCAAGAGACTGAACTTTGAAGGGCTGAACAAGGCGGATATATAACACATACCGCTGTTTCAGCAATTCAAGAATTCTCAAGGAGATTTGCTTGTAGCTGACAACTTCGTTGTCAAGAGCCAGTTGCCTTCAGGCTCCAGTCTTACGCGGCTCGCAGGAGGTTGGACGGCTCTTCTGTGTTTACGCTGGGGACCAAAGAACAAGGCACTCGCACGCTTCAGAGCCGCAGATAGAATTACTTCTGATCTCTCTTTCAAGAAGTTGAGGAAACAAAAAACGGAACGCAGTGCGCAGTACGCTTCACAGAGCAATGGGTGTTTGAATTTTGAGACATTCGGATGTCTGGAGTGCATTCTTGTTCTTGTTCGTCTCTAAGTTTATAACCATGGGACACTTATAATATCAGGCGTTTGGGTTGAACGTTGGAAGAGATGGATAACTGTATACTCAACGGGTGGTGACCATCAATCTCTCTCATACCGGGTCAGATGTTCTCCTGAAAAATTCTAAAACTTTGGTCTCTGGTCTTCATACATCCTGATCTGCTGGATCTGAAGGTTGCATCATGTATATCACTGATTGTATGTCCATTATGCCGAGCGGCACAAGATGAGAACAATGTCAGGGTCCTTTGCTCACCCTTACATGAGGGCCTGGGGCCGTTGTGTCTGGCGTTTTCCACTACCTCCCTGTCGCACAGCTGATGACAGCCGTCTATCTGAATGAATGCGTAATACTCAGACGCTCAATCACTGGCTCGTGTAGACGTCCATAGCATCGTTGAAGCCTCTTTTCACAATGTCCTGAGGGTGCGGTCGTTTGTGATCGTGGCTTCTCTCAAAATTTTGTTTCGCGTTATACACGTCGTTGATGGAACATTTCGTGTATGCTGCAAAACTTCATCAACCACAACACCACAACTGAAGAAAAAGAAGAAGAGATGGCGTCAATGAAGACATTGGTCAAACCGACAGAGTTCACGCCATGTGAGCATCCATCTTTAGAGAGATCTACTCTAGAAATTCACACATCACACAAGTCCAACGACACGTTTCTCCTAAAAGAGAGAAGCTATTCAAAGCAATTTGCGCCAATGTACTATAACAGATTAAAACAACTGAGACCGAGAGTCGCTCATAGTGCCACTCGTAAATGGGGGAAAGAACATGTCAATGGCAAACCCGTAACCAAGAGGGACAAAGTTCTTGATATAAGACCAGATGAACCAAGCTGGATCATCGGAACAGTCTATATGGAGATGAAATATAAACCGAACGTCTTGGATGACGTCTCAAAGGGTCTCGATGTTAGTATCAGAGCGATCGAATCGTATGTCGATCAAGATTTGGATGAAATCATGCTAGAAGATGAAAGTGGTAGGATCTTGCTCGAAGGTGACCTGTTGAAACAAACCGTCCTAGCAACTGGTGTTGTCATCGGTGTCTTAGGTATGGAGACGAAACCAGGTTGTTTCAAAGTTGTGGATATAGTGTACCCTTTGATGAGTGCTATAAAACCAACGAGATCAAGTAAAGGTAAGATTGCTATCTGTTCTGGGTTGGAATTCAGCGGTGTCTGGGATTCTAAACATGATCTTTTGATTGACTACCTCACCGGTGAATTGGGGTACGATTCACATGATATAGCCAGACTCATCATAGCTGGAAATTCGGTCCATGTCACTGAAGATGATCAAAGGCAGCAGGACTCAAAGAACAAATACGGTGCAAAGAATAAATCCAACTATTCACCGCAGTCCGTCATCCAGTTGGATTCATTCCTCAACTCATTATTATCATCTATACCAGTTGACATCCTTCCTGGTGTCTCTGACCCAGCAGAGATTTCTTTGCCCCAACAACCTCTCCATAGAGCTTTCTTCAAGAATTCTGCATCCTATTTAAATTCAACCCATTTCAGAAGGGTGACTAATCCATGTTGGTTCCAATTCAACGAACTGCGACTCTTGGGTACGTCGGGTGAAAATATTAATGACATTTACAAATATACTGTTCCTGATGCACTTGAAATTTCCAGGGTTGAGATGATTGAGGCAACTCTGCATTGGCAAAATATCATTCCAACGGCTCCGGATACTCTCAGTTGTTATCCATTCATCGATAACGATCCATTCACATTGACTGAAACCCCACATGTCTATTTTGTCGGAAATCAGCCATCTTTTGAAACCAAACTGTTGGAGTTGGAGAGAGGTGAAGTTAGAATCATAGGTATACCAAGTTTCAACAAAACTGGTGAGATTGTTATACTGGATACTGATACTTTAGAGACGAGCGTTGTTTCTATATCTCCTTAAATTTCTATATACAGTATGTGTTCATTCATTCTTCATTTCAGCTTTGTAATTGGGTAGTCACCAGCACGATTAACACCGTGACCATACGTGAGATCCTTACCAAGTTGCGCCGTTGACAAGTCTCTCTGTGTGACATTTAATCTATCAAGGACCTTGGCACTTAGGTCTGGCATGATTGGTGATATCAGGATGGAGCACACACGGGAAACTTCTGCACCCATTAGAATAATTAAGGACTTTTCCAAGTCGTTACGTTTCCAAGGCTCAGAATCTTGGATGAACTGGTTTGCGTTCGAAATCAAAGTCCAGAATTCTTGGACTGCACCCATAGTGTTGAGCTCAACCATTTGTTTATTCATCTTTGCGTAAAGCTCGTTGATCCCTGATTTCAAAGATTCTAATTGAGCTTGTAATAGGGCATCTTCAAATTTGTGAGCATTCAATACATCAAATTGCTTCAACGAATTCTCGAGATCAAACTTTTTACCGCAACAACGCATCACCAAGTTAGCATACTTATCCACAAGCTGATCTCTACTTCTTTGAAGACTCTCCTCACTGAAGTTGTTATCACCATTAAGCACACTGCTCTCACATAAGAAGAATCTTAAGCTGTCCTTTCCATAGGTATCAATCATCTTCAATGGATCAACAACATTTCCTTTGCTCTTACTCATCTTACTGCCTTCACATAGCCAGTGACCATGCACAACAACTTGTTTAGGTAATGGCACCTTAGCTGCGAGGAGTAATGCTGGCCAGTAAATACAGTGGAACCTTATAATATCCTTGCCGATTAAATGCGTTGCAGGCCAGAATTCGTTCACTGTTGGATATGAAACAGAAGTCAGATAGTTCACCAGGGCATCGATCCAGACATAAATTCTTTGAGAGTCATCACCTGGCACAGATATACCCCACTTGAGTCTTGATGATGGTCTTGAGATAGATAAATCACTAAATGGTTGAGTCTTCAATTCGTTCAGGAGTTCAACGTGTTTCTGTTCAGGAATAATCCATTGTGGGTTCTGCTCAAGATGATCAATCAGATTCTGCCTAAATTCACTCAACCTAAAAAAGTAGTTCTTCTCTTTGGTCAACTTTACTTCACTCCCTGACTCAATCGAATACCAACGGCCATCGACCTCTTTGATCTGTGTCTGTGGGTAGAAAGTTTCATCACTAACAGCATACCATCCTTCATGATCTCCTTCATAGATCCATCCTTCATTCTTCAACACGTTCCAGAAATGCGTCACAGCTTCAATATGATCAGGATCTGTTGTCCTAATGAATCGATCATAGTCAATCCCACTCTTTGAAGCCAATCCTTTGAAAACCACGGCTAGCTCGTCAACAAACTCCTTTGCGGGCATCCCCTTACTGTCAGCGGCCATCTGGATTTTTAACCCGTGTTCGTCTGTACCTGTAGTGAAGAAGGAAGGTCTCTGTGTGAGTTTCTCCCATCTGTTACGGACATCACATAGGAGCATCGAATAGAGATGACCGAGATGAGGTGCGGCATTTGGGTAAAAAATGGGTGTTGTGATGTAGAATGGCGATGTCCTTGCAACCCTGGTGGCCTGTTGAAGCACTGGGATCGACCTTTTTAGCATCTTTGAGAGCTTTGTGGTTCCTCCCTATGTGTTATGGGGTGTGTGGTGGTAGGCGGTTTTTCCAACTTCTCCGAAGCGAACATCAACATTAAAAGGCATTAAATGATATCAAATTGGAAAGGACATATGGGCAGAGGGATGCGCCATTGGTGCTCTGTTAAGTTACTTAATTTCGCATGATAAATTGGATACTGTGAGCCTGTCAGTTTTCACTGATGGTTCCTGATTTGGATGCGGACGGTTTTGTCCTTCGAGTGGTCAATGATTATTGATAATTATATTAAGGACAAGCACAGGAAACGATCATTTTTGGGGACCATCAGGTCCTTGTAAACAGCTAACGGATCTCAATCATGGAGACTCGTGATCTAAGCAGCTGGATAGAGCCCCTAAGCTCTATGAAAACTTGTCGAACCCAGTTCGCCCTCTGGAGCGGCAGAAGCCAATGCAGTACAAATTTCATCGGCAGCAGTGCACAAACGAATGGATGAAATTTACAATTTCGTTAACATTGCTAGGTTGTTTATGAGTTCACGAACACCAGAAGTAACAATTCTGGGGTTTTCGCTCCTTTCTTAAATGGCAAGTACTCGTACAGATACATGATACACCAAAATTCCTATTCGGCAATCACAATTGAGGGAGCAAAGAGGAGAGCTAACGCAAAGGATGCGCTTCTCGAGTCCCAGAGTAGCTAATAACTTGTACGCAGGCTTCGAGTGGCACGGATCAAGTGGGTCAACCATTGGCCAAGAATAAAAGTTACCCCGGACCTGGTACTCTTGGTACGATATCCCCACGACATGTCCGTCTTCCAAATCGCATAAACATAGCAGCAATTTGGGATAAAACAGTATCAGGTAGTAGTTACGATCTGCAGACTTCCAAAAACATCAGAATCTCAATCCAAGATCACCGTATTCATAAACTGAAGTTCCATCGTTTCCCGGGTTAACTAAAATGTTTAGGATTCACTGGGGCTAAAAGCTCAAAAGTTTGGGCACACACAAACAGTTGATTGATATGTCGGAACGCTGAATGGCCGTTGTTAACCAGATCATCGTGAATCGTGATAGTGTCACGAGTAGTGCTAGCTGTCTTCACATACCCAGAAACGTTCATCACGATGGGAAAAAAAATGCGAGTTCTGTGGATTGAACACAGGCCCTCATGATCTTCAGTCATGCGCTCTCCCGACTGAGCTAAACCCGCTAAGCGATGTTCTTTAATGCTGTTTATTTAAACCCCAGAAATATTGGCTAGATATTTCTTCACATGGCCCGTAAATAATACATTCTAATTTTCATAATGATTTCCGTAAAGCCTCAAGAGAATTGAATGAGTTCTCAATTCCCAAAATCAAATACAATAAAAACCTTAGACCTTCAGAATATCAGTCATGCACAATTTTTCTAGCAAATAAAGCATATAGTCATGAGATACCCCCGCCTCTAATACAAACCATAATAAAAACTTAATATAGAATTAAAATACCTAAATTCAAACTGTATCTCGCTCTAAAAGAAGCCTTTTCAAACACTAGAGACAATTTCATTAGCATGTTTCAACACTTCAACCATCTTAATACACTCTTGTCTTCTCTGCTTAGTTACTTCATTCTCCTTGACCAAATCAGTCAAGTCATCAGAACTGTAAAGCTTCTCCAACAATATCTTCTGGATATCGTTTCTGGATTTCACAATCAATTTCAACATGATGGCCTTTGGAATGACATCGGCCACCGTACGCTTCACAATAGAGAAATAACTCTGGATCAAAAGCTTGATCACCTCAGTCTCCATGGTTTCACGATCAGACATGGCCCCAACAGCTTTGAGCACTGGTGGTGGTGCCTCCATTGCGGCAAGGCGTTTCTTGTTCTTTGAAGAAAAGAATCCACCAAAGAAACCTTGTGCTTTATCGTCTTCTGCAATGGATGGTGCAGGAGAGTTGGAAGATATTGGTTTACCAGTCTTTGGATCGACTTGTACTTGTCTTGGATGAAGTTTTTCTTGAACTATAGCCATGGCTTGAGAGCCCTTCAAAAGATCTGGATGAGCAGTATTGACATAAGTCTCTTCCGATCTGATAATATCAGTGACAAATTCTTGTGTTGGAATCAGTGCTGTTCTCAAGAACTCAATGAAGGAATTTGAAAGGGCTTCTTTCAATTGTGGATATCTTGAATATTTTGGATTCTGTAAGATTTGGGTCAAGATACGCACTAATTCATCAAAGATCAAGTTGATACAACGGACGGATGGGTCCTCAAATCTGCGGATTTGCTGCTTAACCAGCACTTCAAAAGCTTGAGTACCAACGAATAGAGATGGTTTAGCGCCAGAGGAGTTGTACATGATAGTTCTGATATCGGTATCCTTGATCTGGTCGAATGGATCCAAGGCGTTCACACCATTTTTATAGATCTCATGGAAGACAAAGGATATTCTTGCACCACCACTCAATTCAAGAGAGGATAGTTCCTTGGCTTCACCATCCAATATTTGATTATAATCTGTACAGAAATCGGTAATGATGGAAAGCACAACAGAGCTTGGGGAATCCATAGTCTCAGGGCCTAAAGTGGCCAATTCGTTTTGATATTTCTTCAGTGCGGTTTCAATTCTCATCTTAATCTCTGGCAAGGTCTGCTTAATGTGGTGCAACAAGATAGAGTTCAACTTCTTGGCCAAATATGGAGTACCACAGTAGTGAGCCTTTGATCTATAAGAAGGATGGTTTTCAAAAAAGTTCTTTTCATCATTCAATGCTGCTCTGATGGTCTTTTTCTGTTCGATATCTTTCTGACCTCTATTTATGACTGGAACATAACCATATCTCAATGGGATAACACGACCAGCTAAGATATCAATGACATCCGTGCCTTGATCCATCAAATCGACTTTAGTCAAGACACCGATGGTTCTTGAGCCTTCTGGATCGACCTCACGTGCAAGTTTCAAACCGTCACTGTTGGCCAAATCAGTGTTAGCGGCATTAACCGATAGAATGATAGCATTTGGTTTCGAAATGAACTTGAGAATCATATCTTTGATTTGCTTTTCGATATCTTTTGGTTGATCACCCACTGGAACTTTAGTCAGACCTGGCAAATCGACAAGGGTCAAAGTCAAGACATGTGGAGAATAGATTCTCAAGTTGATTGGAACTGGAGAGATACCGGCATTGCTACCAGTTTTTGCCTCAGTCTCGTTAACAATCTCTTGTCTAATCTCATCAAAGTTGAAGAACTTCTTACCTGGTAAGTGTAAGAATTCACCCCATTCATCAGCGTTATCCTCAGACTGGCCCTGAGACTTCGTAGAATCAGCGGAGTTCAAGTTCAACAAATCCTGGTGAGCACCAGTGGAGGTTTTTGTAGGTCTTCTGTTCACCAATTGGAGGACTAATGGTCTTCTAGTCACAATACCAGTACCACGAGGCAAGAAATCACGGCCAACAATGTTCTCCAACACGGATGATTTACCAGAAGATTGTGATCCCACCACGGTGATCTGTGGCAAGTCCACTGGGGAGGAGGAGCCACCCCCTAGTGGAGCCAACGCATCCTGTAGCTTGTTAATGGTGGCGATGAGTGTCTCGTCCATGATTTGCGCTATGTGGTAATGCTTCCAGCTGCCTAACCGCTGTGGTATGCTTCTTCAGGTGGCAAGCGATTGTTTACGTTTCGTCGTTCGCTTTCGCAGTTTTTGGGGGCGGTGCGCTTGGACGGCCGAGAGTTCGCGTAGAAATTCGGGGCTGCTAACCACAGAGGATGGAAGGGCGGGTAACCCCGGTTGATGATTCGTTGTTTCTTCTATTGGTGATAGGTAAGTGAGTGAGGTGTAAGTGCTATGCTTTTCGAAGGCTGTCTATTAGACCTGAGTTCCTAAGCTGATCAACTTCTTTCACGGCGTCTGCCATAATCTTAGCCTGAAATTGTTGCTCTCGTTATCAGTTTTATCATCTTGCGACAATCGGCAATAGAGGAGATGTCTTAGAAAGACGGCCAAACGTGGGCATTAGGGGGGATTGAATTAGAGGTTTAAGTGGATATATTCCGTCGTTATAGTCCATGAGATTTTATTCCCCGATTTTGCGTCAAGGATCCATAATTCTATCCTTTATATCAACCCATAGGCAAGAACACTGTGTGACTTCCGCCTTATCAGCCTTCTCTTCGCCGATAAGCTCTGATAAGCGGGACAGTGCGTGAAAAATTCTTCTTCCAGAAGCAAAAGAACAAACAACCTTTTTGACGCCCAGTTTGGAGCGCGGGCCTGTCAACTTACGAATCTGTCTCCCAACAGAGATAAGATGGATGTCTGAGGAAGTGATAACAGCTTTTTAACTTCAACTTTTGGCAATTTCTTTCTTCCACACAACCAAACCCAACAAGGTAGCATAGCGACTACAATGGAGTGGATCACAATGGGAATAAACGCTCTCATAGTAGGCACGCTGCTCATAGAACATGAAGGAATCTCCAGGGTACACAGACATTTGGACTTGGATTCCCCTAGAGTCCACAACCTCTTCCAATCTTACTTCTTCCTGGCTCTAATGTTTTCCCTATCCTCGATAGATCTCTACCATTTCAAAGATCCCTCGACATCATTTCCCAATGTAATTGCATCTGCTATATCACTTTTTATCACACTGGCGTTCATCATTAAGTCATACACTTCGGGACCATTGAACTCATATGATACTTTGGAACGTCAACTGTTGCTATCATCAGACCCCTTGCCAGTTGTCAGCATCATGTCAACACCGACATCAGTAACCAAACCAATTTCATACAATCTCAGATCTGCAGTGGATTCAAAGGATATCTCACCTCTATCAAGCCATAGTAATAGATACATCTCCACCTCGCAAGACAGCCAGAAGTTCAGCCATATGAAGACGCCGATACTCGCTACCCTCCTGAGCGCTGACTCAGTTTTGGCCGATGCTATAAACACAACGATCCCAACATGGAGATACTCCTTACCCATACTCATAACCATGTTCTATGTCGCTTCACAAGTGATTTATAATGTGTCAATGATCAAGACGAACGTTTATACCAGATATCGACAACTCATTGTGACAAACACAGCTAACTTGATCCTATCAATATTCATTTTATTAACTATGACATTGGGAGATGATTATATCTCCTTGATACATTTTTCACGTATGACAGTTTTAAACTATGTGATGTGCTCAATGTTGACCATACTATCTGCTGTGGCGTTAGTGTACCATTTCATGACGAGGACGAACAGACAACCTTTGTCGGTACAAGTCTACAATTCCGTTGATTCACCATGATTCCTTTCTTCCAATGCACACTTTAGTCTCTGCTCCAGACTTGTTGAAATTCTAGCATGAGTAGGTCCAACTTTGGATTCAAGATATATCTCAAAGAAGACTTAAAAACGCCATCAGACTCCGATGTCGTAGAGGTCTCTAGGTGTATTGCAGCGGCCAAATCATTATAATCATAAGAATTGTAGCTAATTTCATCCTGAACGACATCTTTATCCTTTGAGTGATAAGCGGAGATTGTGCTTCGTCTAGACTCCACAGGGGTGAGCTCAATAGCGGAGTGGTCTGATTGGTGGAGTTTTCTTAAAAGCTTGAAAGCTATGTTATATAGCCCAAACTCCAACTCTAGTCTCTTTCAGACATTCAGACGTCAGAACTTAAAACATCTTGAGCACATAGAGTTGCCTCAGATGGTACGTTTCCCTGAACTGGTTGAGTTCTGTGACTTATTCGTAGCTCCAGCCTCCGCGACCAAGCAACCTTTGTGCTTCTTCAAACAAACTCAGAAGATCGTTACCCGTAGAGTACTATCCACTTGTTTCAATAAATTTGTTAAACTGTTTTTGATCATGTGAATACATCCAAACTTCAATGTAACAAAGCCAACTATAAAGGTGTGAAATGTACCATGTTGCTTCAAAGAATATCTTCTCATTAGGTGAAAATGTTTCTCTGTGCAGAATCAAAAGGCTGAAGGGCAATAAATGTCACGATTCAAGTCATAGCATAGAAAGGCTAGATGTGATCTGAAGACTGGCCCTTTTCTTGTGTTATACGCTATACAGGTATTGTCGTCCAGAACAAGTTGAGAACATTGTACAGGAATCTTGCAGCCACTTTGATCACTTTTGGACTATGAGACAATAACTTAGTAGTTGGTTGAAATTTGTTGCTCATTGCTTAAGACCTTAGACTCATGAACAAACTCAAACAAATTTCTAAACTCCTTTGTTCACATTTATGATGGTGCAAATGTGTCTGGCGGAATCCAATCTCATCATGTATCAGGGAACAGGATTAGCTTCTTCGACTGTTGAGGTTTTGACATAGCTCTCAATGACTCCTTTAGAATTACAAATAACCATTATGTCCCAACTGGAGAAAGATGGTTTAGAATCTCGCATCGAAACTCCTGATGCTGACCTCTACAGTGTATGTCAGTACGTTGTTGATAACCCTCGCAAAACAGTTCGAGACCGCCTCCATCAACTTCGTACAATCCTGAATCTTTATTGAACAATTGTACGACCATCAGAAAAGACGCATGATCAATATAGTGGACATCGTATCAATCAAGGACGTGGATATCGATGCTGCTATAAGGAGACTTTCGAAATCTATTAACATCAGCACCGTTTCAAGCTTTGATGAGTTTTCAAATAAGTTATAACAGTGGTTATAGTAGGGAACTGAAGGCTTTGATTGAATCAACGAATTATGCAAAGCCCAGGACTGTACCGGTAATAGAGCTTAGAAACATGGATTTGAGGCCCTGTATTATTTCAACAAAGAAGGTTTGTAAACTGTATTTGACTCCGTATGATATAGATGCATCATGCTCGACTCTTGGGATCACACGGGGCAAAATAGTAAATACATTATGTTAAAACACATTAGTGACCATTACTTGAAAGGGATTGATCTCACAGGAGAAGCCGGTACTTCCATCGCTACTTCGGAATTACAGCTGGTACTAACGAAATTCGAATAAGCTGATTCGTGTTAAGTCTTTTTCTATTGCAGGTTTGAGGAAGGTGGAGAAGGTTACATTTTAAGGACATAACCTGGCTCTATTATTTTGCCTTCAAGATCATGGACAATTGAGTGACCTTGTTGCCCCGTACATGTCCAAACTGGCTCTTAGCCTATCAAACGCATCTATATTTACCATTAGAATTTAGAAACTTAACTGCACCAAACTTGAGAGATGTCACACGTGTCAAGTCGTGGAGATATGAGGTGACGTGGTAATAAGATCACAGATCATGCATTTTTAAAGAATGTTGAACATTTGTCACTATATGAGTTGTGCGAACCGTTGTATGATGCAAGACTTTATCCTTCGAAAACACGGTTCTGAGGTCTAACTTCTCTTTTTAATGACATCCTCAACGATTTTCCACAACTGAAGACCTTTGAACTGACTATTGGTGGGAATACCAAGCGGCCTCCCGTCTTAGCGAAGGCTCATAACTTGGACACAATCTTGACAAAATACGTTGTTGGACGTAAAGATTGGAAGTGACGAAGATTTCTCATGTTTTTCATTACTCCAAGCATGAAAGGCTTTCTTTAAAGGTCGAGGCCTCACTGTTGCTGTTAGCTGCTGATGAAGTGTTTTCATTGAGAATTCTTTGAGCTGTTCGAGAGCTGGTACTCACTGAGACAAGAGGCAATGATGTTTACATTGAATGCAACATGGAATAAAGGTCAGAAACTGGAACTGATCCAAAGGTACCGGGTGGCCATTAAAAGTTTATGCAACGTCCTTAAATTCATCTTGAGTTGAGTAAAACATGCATACAAGGAGTGAATGTCATTTCAAAGTTTCAGTATGCTCAGCAAGTGATGCCAAAAGAGGATCCCAGCTTTCCAGCACTTCTGAGCCTTTACTAAGTCTGTGGCCCTGTCCACAGACGTCTAATGAGTCTGCAGCGCCAGCAAACTGTTTCCCATTTATTCTGATAGATCCAGAGCAATAGCTCTCTGAATAAAATGACTCCCCACATAGTACACAGAGTAATAGAATTTAGGGATAGTCTGTTCGAACTTCGTCCAGACTCCATAGTCCGTTACCATGGCCCATTAATTATTATAATATTATACCTAAATTTACATTAACCAACTATGACCATCTATTTATTGGGTGCTCTAACCACAATAAATAAAGATTTCTGCGCCCCTACCACATTCTCTAATTCCGGACCCTAAACTCATTTATCTCACCGGAAATCACTGCGTGCGCCGACTGCTTTTTGGTGTCTCTCGGAAGTCGGGTTTGTTTTGAAACTGATTTGAACCCCTAACAGCCACGACAGCTTGAATCGGTTTAGGGGAGTTGTCAACCACTTTTGAAAGAGCAATACAAGCGGATAGTAAGAGGATAACGCGACTGGCTGTTGAACTTCTGACTGTGCTGCTGATTTGAATTTTTTGACTTGTTGCTGCTTTGAATCCGGTAAGTGCTGCTGTTTTTAGGATCCGCAAACATAGAACACCATGGCATTGTCCAGATTGAAACAGAAGTTGGTGGACACCGCGGCTTCAGACGCACAGGTAAACACGGAGGATATCGATGAAGTTGACGAACAAGGGCAGAGTATCCTCATGGGGATCATCACGCAATTACGTCCCGGATGTGACTTATCCAGAATCACTTTGCCTACGTTTATTCTTGAGAGGAAATCCATGTTGGAAAGAATCACAAATCAATTGCAACAACCTGATTTCTTGCTTGAAACCCATGACGCGAAAGAGCCATTGGATAGATTCCTTGGTGTTGTCAAATTCTATCTCAGTGGCTGGCACATTGCTCCAAAGGCTGTGAAGAAGCCTTTAAATCCAGTGCTTGGAGAGTTCTTTACATGCTATTGGGATTTACCAAATGGACAACAGGCATACTACATATCTGAGCAGACCTCCCATCACCCTCCAAAATCAAGCTATTTCTATATGATTCCAGAATCCCATATAAGGATCGATGGTTCAGTCTTGCCAAAATCACGATTCTTGGGTAATTCCACCGCAGCTATGATGGATGGTCTCACAGTGATTCAATTCCTCGATATCAAAGATTCCAAGGGAGAACCTGAGAAGTATACATTGACGCAACCAAATATGTATGCGCGTGGTATCCTCTTCGGAAAGATGAGGATAGAAATGGGTGACCATTTGATCATCAAATGTCCTAGCACAGGATACTCTATTGATATCGAATTCAAGACAAAGGGGTTCATCTCTGGTACTTATGATGCTATAGAAGGTACCGTCAAGGACAGAGCTAATAAGTCATTGTTTGAAATCACAGGAAAGTGGAATGACGTTATGAACATTAAAGACTTATCAACTGGCAAGAAATCTGTATTTTTGGATGTCAAGAAGACATCACCATTGGAACCTAATGTTCGACCACTGGAGGAACAAGGTGAGTTCGAATCGCGAAAATTGTGGAAGCATGTGACAGATGCTCTAGGGGAAAGAAACCATGAGATTGCTACAGATGAAAAGTTCAAGATCGAAGATTCGCAAAGAGTAGCAGCCAAGAAGAGAGCAGAAGAGAACGTGGAATTCCATCCAAAATTATTCAGACCTAGAGATCACCCAGATGATGAATTAGAATGGTATTTGTACAAGCATATCCCTAACGACATTGGCCCATTAGAACAGACAAAATTGATCTTGGAATCTGCTCCGATTCTACCAGGACAGCAGTTCACTAAAGAGTTTGATATTCCAGCATTCAAGAAACTACAGGTATTTGATTGATCCACCACTTGGCTGCCCCTTGCGATCTCTTGATGAGATTATACACATCACAGTTTTATGTTGTTCTGTGTTTCCTTTTTGTATACGCGTAATTTGAAACTTTACTGATTAGACCATGTTCTGAAAATCATACCTATCAAAGATCATCTCTACGTGCCAATTCAACAGCCTTTTCCAGTTCGAATAAGTCTGAACCTCATCTCTTAGTACCAAATCTTTCTCAAGGTCCACATTGGTCTTGAAATAGCCCTTCTTAACAACCACGTCTATGCCTTTCTTCCTAAACCACAACTGTTCCATTAATGAACAATGAACAACAGCTTGTTCCATCATCTGCCTCACAAAAGGTCCATCATTTGCGACTTTCACAGTATACATCAACAATTTCCCAAATGCCTTATACGGCGCTTCTGAGGTACACTTTGAGTCCCACAGCCATTTATCCAATTTCAAGAGCTCAGATTGCACACTCAATGAGGTCAATGCGACAGAGGAATATGTGAACGTTAATGGCTTTGAAGCGCGCTTGTTGTACTCTGAACATGCCTGCTTAATAGCCGGGATGTTTATCTCAACAAGATCTGTATAACATGACCAAGCACTTGCATCATTTCTGTTCATCTTACAGAACTCATCAACTCCATTGTAGATCTCCTTCAACCCCACAGAATCGCCGCGTAGTTTAAGTACATTAATACAATACCGAAGGAAGTTCCAAGCGTAATAGTTAGAGAAGTGAAGCTTAGCAGAGGCAAATGTCGTCCTCAGGAAAAAGCTTTGCGGCAGTTTGTCAAGCAAAGATGCAGCAATAGCATGGGTATATAATTTCTTTAGAAAGTGCCAATATGAGGACGATTTGTTCAGTTTGTTGACATTAGAGTTCAACAGTGCCTGAAGAAAGAATAACTCACTTATAAGGATCCTTTCGTGATGGAGTAGCGGCTCTGAGAGTTCAATTCCAGCATTGCCCAGAATTTGTAACAGTATATCTTCATGGACATTTATAGCTGTATGGTTTTCATTTGTTGTGAGCATGAGCCCAGCAGTTGCGAAGTACATCGTTTCCAATGAACGCTCATCAGGGATCACTGAAATATGTCAGTGCTTAATGAAGAAAGAAATAATAGTTAACTCACATTGACCATTTCTCAGAAACTCATCAAATACAGCATGACACTCCGTAAATATTTGAATCCATGTTGACTTGAATAGCACAATCTCCAGAAGTTGATCTCGTCCCGAAGTAATGAACGGTGTACCGTACTGCGGCATATCTTTCATGAGAACGAGTTTTCTCTCTGTGTATTTCTCATCACAGAATATCTGAAGAAGCTGACGTGTAAGCTGTAGATCAGTGGACATTGTATCTGCACCTGGTGGTCTAGGAATTCTCACTGTTAAGTGTTTACTTTTGGATTGTGTCAAAGATTGAAATTTTCCAGAGACTACGCGACAATCACCAATGGGTGACTACAAAATGTATTGAAGCTACTGTATCGAAGTTATTGTATTGGAGCTAAATAAACATATTTAGCGATCCGTATATTCATAGAAGTTCAGGAATTACTTCATCTTCCCGGGCCTCTTGGCACACTCTCAGGGTCTGACTAAAAGATTATTATACTATATCACCGCCTGCTGGATCAATCCACACCAAGTGCTCATCCGGTCTGCCGCTAAAGGATATTAAACGTGATAAACCAAGTTCCTCGAAGAACAGTGAACTTGATCTCACCTGATAGACTAAGTCGACGATGAATTCTTTGCGAGAACCTTTGAGAAATTAGATGAGAAGGACAAAACTTAGTAATAAGCGTCGTTGAAGGCGATGAGGAGGATTTGAACTTCACTCCAATGAAAAAGGTGAAACTTGTGGATAAATTAGGTGAAAACTCTCCACTGAAGAAACACTCAAGAGTAATAGAGAAAGAGGTCTCTTCAGTCGGACAAGCCAGCTCCGTATTATGATCGTAGGTGGTATAGATGCACAGTAACGTAGCATAGTTTCAGGGCTCGTATATCTGAAAGGAACAGCCAGTCACTAGGATCAAATGAATGATTGATCAATGGTGATCTCCCTTCTTTGAAAACCCCTCTAAAAGCTTTGGAGCATAGAATCTCTTTATCGAGGGAATACTGCAAGCGCATATAATATCCAATGATCTCAGTCTTGGTGCTCGGATATTACTGATGATCTTTTCTGTTCACTTTGTGCGATCAATAAGTTGAGGAACCATCATTCGAAGGTTAAACCCTCTACGCCTCGAACTAGCTCAACATCGAGCCATTGGACATCTATATGTTTCGATCTCAAGACCATGCCCTCATTAAATTATCCATGTGTGCGCATTTGGCGCAATTCGATAAACTTGGGACGCCCCTACGTGAAACTTATCATTTCCAACAAATCTCTGGCGCAGTCCACCAGAAAAGTCTATTAGCAGATTGAAGATCTAAAAAGGTGGTACTTAGCTTCACAAGAGTACAATTTTCCAATTCTAGGACCTCCAGATCCTTGAACGTGATCCTGGAAGGGTTAATACTCACATCTCGGACGATGACAGTACAAGAAGATATTGTAACCATCGTACGAGCAGATGAATTATTGAGAAATTTCGTCAACTTCTGTTTTAAATCCGAGTGCTGGTCTCCAGAGACAATTGTGAGTCCTGATATAACGACGTGGGAGTCGTAAGCAGAGGCAAGAAGCGTACTACATTTTTTTGCATGTCCATCATCGTGTTGTTTGGAATGTTGTTGTCGTCGTTACGACTCATAGGAGTATCAAAAGCACTGAGCAGTTTGTGCTTGGCTGGAAGGACAATATATGGCATTTCACTCACGTAATGTCCATCGTCCTATTAAATGGCACCATTACCGTCTTACGCAACCTCAGTAGGCCGTGGCGTGTTTCCCCTACTGAGAGCTCTGCCTAGAGCCGGGCCAGAGTTTCTGGTCGCAGCGCTACGTAACTCTGAGCATAGAAGTGTAAATTTCAACATGATACCATAATGGGCTCCATCTGACCAATAGATTGAGTAGGCATTGTGCGATTTTTAAGAGTCAATTTCCAAAACTCATGGTTCTGCGTATGTATCTAGGTAATCAGATGCCAATGTCAGCTGTTTTATCGCCTTTATGAGCGGGCCCTCCAGAGGAACCTCCTCTCCCACAATCGTACCGGTCGAAAACTCGTTTACCAAATTTTCGCGTCGTAAACGAGTAGGCTACAGAGAAAAAGAATCGGCAGGTAAACATTATATAAACGAGTCAAGCTCCCACCCACATAGGGAAACAGATATATCCTCTAGGCAAGGTAATACATCGTACGCTCACTGAGACAATGGCTGCCTTGAAGGAACTCCTGGGATCCGTAAAGGACCTTTCCATCTACGTCTATTCGGTCTTCATGACTCTCCCAATCTACCAAAGAGCATCTGTCGCTCTTATACTCCCATTCTTTTATTCTCTCGTTTGGCAATTCTTCTACTCTTTCAGAAAAGACCGTGTGCCATTGGTTCACTACTGGATCCCATGGTTCGGAAGTGCCATCCCATACGGTATGCAACCATATGAATTCTTTGCTGATTGCCAAAAGAAGTACGGTGATGTTTTTGCGTTTGTCCTCTTGGGTAAAGTGATGACTGTCTACTTAGGACCAAAGGGTCACGAGTTCGTCTTGAACTCTAAGCTTGCTGATGTTAGTGCTGAGGAGGCTTACCAACACCTGACTACACCGGTTTTTGGTAAAGGTGTTATCTACGATTGTTCAAACTCGAGATTGATGGAGCAAAAGAAGTTCGTCAAGGGTTCTTTGACCCGTGATGCATTTGCTCGTTATGTTCCAGTCATCAGAGAAGAGATCTTAAAGTACTTCAAGAACTCCGAAAACTTCAGACTGGGTGAGAGATCTCATGGTATCGCTGATGTCATGAAAACTCAACCTGAAGTCACTATTTTCACTGCTTCTAGATCCCTTTTGGGTGAGCAGATGAGAAACAAGTTTGATGCATCTTTCGCTGAATTGTACTCTGATTTGGATAAGGGGTTCACTCCTATTAACTTTGTCTTTCCAAACTTGCCATTGCCACATTATAAGAAGAGAGATCTTGCTCAACAAAAGATCTCTAGAACTTACATGGAATTGATTAACGAAAGAAGAGAAAACAACGATATCGGTGACAGAGATTTGATCGACACTTTGATGAAGAACTCCGTTTACAAGGACGGCGTCAGAATGACTGACCAAGAGATTGCCAATTTGTTGATTGGTGTATTAATGGGCGGTCAACACACTTCTGCTGCTACTTCTGCTTGGTTCTTGCTTCATCTTGCTGAGAAGCCAGAGTTGCAAGAAGAATTGTACCAAGAGATCATGGATGTTTCCAAAGGTGAGGATGTCACTTCTGATATGTTGCTTAAGATGCCACTTGTTAACAACGTTATCAAGGAGACTTTAAGGATGCATATGCCTCTTCACTCCATTTTCAGAAAAGTTAAGAATCCAATCCCAGTGAACGGTACCTCTTATGTCGTTCCAGCGGGTCACCACGTTCTTGTTTCCCCAGGATTTGCTCACACTTCTGAAGCTTACTTTCCACAACCAGACGTTTTTAACCCCCACAGATGGGATTCTAACAACTTCGGAGCTAATGCCAATGACGACACCGTTGATTACGGTTTCGGCGCAGTCTCAAAGGGTGTTTCTTCTCCATACTTGCCATTCGGTGGTGGTAGACACAGATGTATCGGTGAACAATTCGCTTATAACCAATTGGGAACTATTTTGACCACATACGTCAAGACTATGAAATGGAAACTTCCAAAAGGTGCTAAGGTTCCAGATGTTGATTACCAAAGTATGGTGACTCTTCCTTTGTCTCCAGCTGTTATTGAGTGGGAGCTGAGAACTAAGAAGTGATCTTCGCACTGTTAATGTTTTCCGCCTTTTTCGTTTCATGTTCATTTATAAAGGCCAACTGCCGAATCATTAAAACCCAAAGTTCACGCATATTTTTTAAAACCTTAAATTCTACAATGGTGGTTAAGAAATGCTTGATGTAGATTAAACAATGCCATATATGATTACAGAAGAGTGATCAATTCTCATTCTTCGTTTCCTTCTCCACAGTATGCTTTGATTCCTCGGCTTGGACACTTGCTAGCTGTGCTTCATCATTGATTTTAACACTCGATGTGTCGTTAGCAAATGTCTGATCAGTTTGAGAGCTCTGTACTGCACTTTCATCTCTCTTTTCACCTAGTAACCTCTTTCTTTCTTCTTCCAATCTTCTTTCTTCTCTCTCTTTCCGTCTTTTCTTTTTGGCTTCAAATTCGTGCCATTCACCATTCAAAGATTTTTCATCCAATGGTTCAGCTGGTGGAGCTTCATAAAAATATTGGTGATTCAAGGCTTCTCTGGCCGTGTATCTCTTCCCTGGATCGTACTCCAGGAGTCTTGTTGCCAAATCAAAGCATGCAGGGGATAACAATTGTGAATACTTATACGAAAATAGTGGTTTGTTGAAAGTTTTCGGCTTTAGCAGTTCATACCAGGGTAATTCTGTTATACGAGGCCATTGTTCAAAAGTTGGCGTTCCCATCACTTCAAATATAACATGTAGTTGTTGGATCTCATCTTGTCCTTGGAAAATGGCCTGTCTCGTAAACAGCTCAACAAGAAGACAGCCAATACCCCACATATCCACCTCACGACCATAATCTGTCGTACCCAAGAGTAGTTCTGGCGGTCTATACCAAAGAGTGATAACACGGTTTGTATAATCTTTGGAATTCTTGGTTTTCATCTTACGCGCGAGGCCAAAATCGGCAATCTTAAGAATACCTTTCTTGTCAATCAGTAAGTTGGAGCCTTTGATATCACGATGTATAACATGCTTAGCATGAAGATAGTGCATCCCTTCAACCAACTGTCTGAAGAAATGTTTGCAGTTTCCCGAAGTTAGTTTTACGTCATTGTTCGATAGTAGACCTGAAAGATCATGATCTGCATAGTCAAAGATCATATAGATCTGCTTGTTCTCAACCATGATCTCAAGAAGAGAGACGATATTTGGATGATCAAAAGATTGTAACAACCTCACTTCTCTCATTGCCGTGATTGGGAATCCTTCTCTTTCTGATTCCATTCGTAGTCTCTTCATAGCGACGAAATCAGAAGTTATGATGTTCTTAGCCTTATAGACTTTACCATATGTTCCTTCACCGACTTGTATCACACGCTCATATACGGAGTCATCTCTCACAGCTTTGAGGTATGATATCTTTTTAGTTTCTGGTCTTCTCTCTTGTCTCTTGTCTAGTTGCGGTCTATAGGAACGACCGTTGCCATATGCCTTGGGTAACTGTGGAGAACCAGAGGGCTTCTGTAGACTGAAATTCATACGCTTTGGACCCTTAGGCAATGAGTCTTCTGCAGGCCTTTTACGAGGAGGCGACCGTGGTCTGCTGTTATCATTATGTTGTGTCGATGCTGGGCCTTTTGGCAGTTGTCTTTCTTGCTTGGCATCACCGGTATCTGAACGAGTGTTCCTTGGTTCAACTTTGGAGAAGTAGCGATCTCTGGAGCCACCATAACCATTACGCTGTTGTTCTCTTGGTCTCTCATTTCTTCTGTCGTCTCTTCGGTCGTCTCTTCTATCGTCTCTTCGGTCATCTCTTCGATCGTCTCTTCTGTCTCGGTCTCTGTTGTCCCTTCTGAGGTCCCTAAACTTGCCTTTCCTGGAATCTACCTCACCTGGTCTATCCTTTCTGGCACCATTCCTGTCATCAAGTCTGTTGCGACCAGCCCTGTCTCTAGGTGGCTCATCTCTTCTTGGTTCGTCTCTATTCGGTGTGTCGTCTCGACGGTTTTCGCCACGCTGACCACGGATGCTCAGCCCGGTATTCATGTCCCTGTCTGATGAATATGTTAGTAGTCCATCATCAATCATACATCTTTGTCCCACTCACCAGACATCGTTGCTGCGTCTCTCTTTCCCACGTCGTCGTTATTGATGTTGTTCCCTTCCTGTTGGCTTTCAATTTTCGCCCGCGATTTTTACTGTGCCGCCAGCTGGTGTTGATGGAAGGGTCCAATTGTGTGGGCAAATAGTGTTCTGGTGCATCATTCGGTGTGGAAATTAGAGACATTTGTGTCGAGAGTTCTTGCCATAATCGGGATACCAAAGACCGCTCAGATTTTCCCATTCTCTCCACCTAGTCAATGCCCCAAGCCCCGTCCTCTGGACCTCTTTTTCTTCAAATCCAATTCACAAAAAGGGTAAACAGATCAGCGAGACAGACATAAAAGCAGAGAGAAACGAGGCCAAATTAGAACACCATAGAGAGAAACGTCTCATGTCATACACACCGGAGTACTCCGAGGAACTCTTCACCCTCGTCAAGGAGCTCTACAAGGATGAGATCAAACCACAGATACACGACCTCCGGCTTCTGAAGATGCTGGACTTAATGGAGATGGCACAGTCAGACTTTGAGCAGTACAAGGACGCTCTACAGCAGAGGATGCACATCAAGTGTCTCAAGACATATATTGTCACTCTGTTCCTCATTTACCTTGTGATACCGCAGTCGATCCAGTTCCAGATAAAGAACAAGAACTATGAAGTGTTCTTATCGTTGAAGCAGTTCGTTGAAAGGGAGACCAACATGGCCAATGTCAAGAGACAGGTGGTTGACTACATCGGATATCTCAATGACAGAAATCCTATAATACCGTTGGGTAAGTCCCAAAGATCCCTGACCCTGCCTTCGTCTGCTTTAGAACAGGACCTCTCTCATCATCTTAAGATTGAACCTGTACCAGCAGTATCTTCTACTGCATCACTCACGTCGAGCTCTTCTGAGTCATCTCTTGTTGATGACCTGTGGTCCCCTCCAGAGCTACAACCAAAGGATCAACTCCAACTCGCTGAGATGGACTACAGCTCGCATGATTCGCTGCTTCCAGAGCTCCCGTCATACCCACCGCCAAACCCACCGCCAAACCCACCAAGATTACAACATGTAAGAAGCCTCCCTTTGGATTACTTTGCTGATATTACTCCTGAAGCATCACCTGTTACAAGTCAACAGTACGAGGACTACTTTGAGCCTAAAGCATCAAATAGAAAAGGCTCATTTTACTCCGTGTACGCTGAGGATTCATATGATGAACTTCAATCTATTACTCCAAAGCAACTATATGAAGCATTGAAATTGGGACATAATTCCATGATCATATTTGATCTCAGACCTGCCGCCAAGTTCCAAAAGCACCATATACCATTCAAGAATTTGATAAATTTAGACCCGGTATTGATCTCTGATAGCGAAGACTATCCGGAGTTTGAAAGCAAAGCACACACCCTCTTGATTCCAGCACAGTTCTCAATGTTTCAGAATATGAATAAGTACGACCATGTCGTCTACTACAGTGATAACTCAACAACATTGATATCAGAGATAGACTTTATTTCTAGATTTAACGTTCTTTTGAAACAGAGAAGAGTAAACCCAAAATTGATGAGAGGTGGGTTCGAATCATGGACCAAATACTTGTCAAAGGCCAATATCATGACTAAAGACCTGCACTTCACTGCGAGACAACCTTTCCTAGAACCACCTTCTATCCCTCCTCCACCAGTCCCACAGGAGGATCTTTCACCGAAATCAACTCCAAAGCCACAGATCCTTATGAACAGCACTGCTTCGAAGTATTCACCTCCACCAATACCACCACCTGTCCCTCCTCCTCATACGGTCACATACGATAGAACACATTTAAAACATCCAACCCCATATCCAACACAGCATTACTATCAAAACCAAATGGCAGTGCATCAAGTGTATTATCAGCGTCCTCCAGTACCATCGCCAGTATCACATCAGATCAACGAATCCCTGCAGAGACAACGTATCAATTCCACTTCTATCCCAACTATCCAGAGGTCTCCCGATGTATTCGTTCGCTTATCCATTACTGGGTTAAGGAATATGGGAAACACATGTTATATCAACAGTATGATCCAGTGCCTCTTTGCATCTTCCAAGTTCCGTGATATCTTTTTGGACAACAAGTTTGAAGGGTATTTCAATCCAAATTTCAAAAAGCAGAGAATTTCCTCTTCATTATCGCTATTGTTCAAGAAGATGTATCTGAACGGCGGCTGTTCTATTGTCCCATCTGGGTTTTTGAAAGCATGTATCCAACTGAGACCAGATTTGAAGATCCCTTCTGAACAACAAGATACACAAGAGTTTCTCATGTTCTTATTGGGCCAATTGCATGACGAATTGTCAAATTCTAACGTGGTTGTAAATGACTATCCTGAACTCATGCAGCATGACCTACAAGGTGAAGACTATGAGAAATGGTTTGATGGGTTGCTGAAGCAGGGACTATCTCCAGTGTCGAAGTATTTCCAGGGACAATTACAAGACAGTTTACAGTGCCAAAAATGTGGGTATAAGTCTTCAAATTATTCCACTTTCTACATGTTGAGTTTGGTGATTCCAAAGTTATCAATATCAGGGAAGAAACTCAAACGTATCAATTTGGAAGATTGTATACAGATGTTCACCAATGAAGAAGTTCTAAGTGGTGCGAATGCATGGGATTGTCCAAAGTGTTCAAAGAAGAAGAAAGGTGAGCCAGTGGTAGAGAAGGATAAGGAGCGCAGGCGCCATATATTCCTTACCAACGGGTTCAAGTTCCGTGGCAGATCTTCAAGTCCTGCACCAAAAAAAAGTGAAAGTTCGTCATCATCAAAAAGTAAAGCATCGAAGAACAAGAGCACAATCAAGAGTCTCACATTCGTTGTCTTGCCACCTACGTTGATCATCCATCTCTCGAGATTCTTGTTCTATGATACTTCTCAGAAAGATACTGCTATTGTGACATATCCACTGATACTTGAGATCCCACATGACGGTGAAAGAATTCGCTATAAGCTCTTTGGCGTCGTTAATCATAAAGGTACTCTCAAGTCAGGCCATTACACCTCCATTACCAATAAGAATCTAGAGCATGATTTGATCCACCCGGACTGGTACTACTTCGATGACGAAGTTGTTAAGCATACGAATCATGGTAGTTACAATGGTACTGATCAGACTCACATGAGCAACAGTGATGTCTATGTGTTGTTCTATGAGCGTGTTGACTCTTGACTAGCTAGGGTTTTTCGGATAATAAAGGAGATAAATCATAAAGTACGGCATTGAATTGTAGAGCATGAGTCACATTAGGAATCTACCAATAGTAACATATCAAATGTCTTGTTTCTATTACCGAATTCTCTTTGAGCTGGCAGTCGATAAAATATGGGGGTAGGAAGTCGTAATTTTTCAGTTTTCCGCAGGACCGAAGCACCCAAATGGCGCTAAAGTCTTCTGTGAGTACTGAGTGGACTGAGCAGGGTTCACCCGTAGACTTATAGTCTCTTGGATTTTCTGGGCTATACTGTGTTTTCTGAGAAAGGTGTATGTTAAAAATGGGCACCTTAACTATGTTTTAAAAGCAGTCTTACTGATCCATTGATCTAAAAGGACTGAATACTAGTTCCATGCTCCATTCTTTATCCTGTCGAATTTTTTATTACTAGTCTCTCTCAGACCCTCTCTAGTCCAGAGTTGTTAACTCGCCGGCACCGGAATAAGAAAGTTGGCCGGTTAAGGCAAAATCCGATTCCTCAAATTCAATCAGACCATTGGCCTCGTGGGTTACAATTGGTACCTTTTCATTAAAAAAGGATCAGAGAATACCCATTAATTATGTCTACAATATTGATATAACTACTACCTTTTATAGCCCCACTCTCACTATAAATCCCCACTAACTGTCACCATGTTGGCCCTCCGAACGTGGCCGCAGCCGCGGTTTTGCCCCAGACGCTCCAAAAGAAAAATCTGTCACACTGAAAAAAAAAGTCGATGATTCACAGCTTTGAAAATTTGTACATAAATACTGTTCTCCTTCTTTTCTTACAAAACGAAGATCGTCACACACCAAGAAGATGCTCTCACAGTCCTTCAGAGTACAGCACTCACACACTCTGGCGAAACAGGCCCTCAGGGCCGCTGCCAGAGCCTCCAGAACCTCTGGTGCACTTCGTTTTAAGCACACTGCTACCGCAACAAGACCACAACCTGCTCCAGCTTTCGCTACCACTACTCCATTCCCACCAGAAGCTGATACGAGCGTTGGTGAATTGCTCAACAAGCCATCTACCGAGCTCGATGACTCTTTTGTCGGTCTCACCGGTGGTCAGATCTTCCATGAGATGATGATTAGACACAATGTCGACACAGTGTTTGGTTACCCAGGTGGTGCTATCCTCCCAGTTTATGACGCTATCTATAACTCCGACAAGTTTAATTTCATCCTTCCTAGACACGAGCAAGGTGCCGGCCACATGGCTGAAGGTTACGCAAGAGCGTCTGGTAAGCCAGGTGTTGTCTTGGTCACCTCCGGTCCAGGTGCCACTAACGTCGTCACACCAATGGCTGACGCTTTAGCTGATGGTGTCCCAATGGTTGTCTTTACCGGTCAAGTTGCTACCAGTGCCATCGGTACCGATGCCTTCCAAGAGGCTGATGTCGTTGGTATCTCTAGATCCTGTACCAAATGGAATGTTATGGTGAAAGACGTTGCCGAACTTCCAAGACGTATCAACGAGGCCTTCGAGATCGCTACATCTGGTAGACCAGGTCCAGTTTTGGTTGACTTGCCAAAGGATGTCACTGCTGCGATCCTGAAACACGCTATTCCAATCAAGTCGACCATCCCATCAAATGCCTTGCAACAGATCACTCAAGCGGCATCCACTGAGTTCACATTGGCCTCCATTAAAAGAGCTGCTAACTTGTTGAATAAGGCCAAGAAACCAGTCATCTACGCTGGTAACGGTATCTTAAACTCTGAAGAGGGCCCATTGCTCCTCAAGGAACTCGCGGAGAAGTGTCAGATCCCAGTCACAACCACTTTGCAGGCCCTTGGTGCCTTTGATCAAGAGGATCCAAAGTCACTGGACATGCTGGGTATGCACGGTTCTGCCTTTGCGAACTTGGCTATCCAGAATGCTGACTGTATCATTGCGCTTGGTGCCAGATTCGATGACCGTGTTACTGGTTTCATCCCAAAGTTTGCCCCAGAGGCTAACAAGGCTGCTGCTGAGGGACGTGGTGGTATCATCCATTTCGAAATTTCTCCAAAAAACATCAACAAGGTCATCCAGGCTACCGAAGCCATTGACGGTGATGTAACCACCAACTTGAAGTCCTTCATCCCATTGTTACAGAAAGTTGAGAACAGACCAAGTTGGTTCGACCAAATCAAGAAGTGGAAGCACAAGTACCCTTACGACTACTCCAAGGAGACCCCGGGTTCTAAGATCAAGCCGCAGACTTTGATCTCAGAATTGTCTAGACTCTGTAACGAGTCTGGTCGTGAAACTATTGTCACAACTGGTGTTGGCCAGCATCAAATGTGGGCTGCTCAGCACTGGACCTGGAAGAACCCAAGAACTTTCATCACATCCGGTGGTTTGGGTACGATGGGTTTTGGTCTCCCAGCTGCCATTGGTGCCCAAGTGGCTAAGCCAGATGCCATCGTTATCGATATTGATGGTGATGCCTCTTTCAACATGACCCTTATGGAGATGTCCTCTGCTGTCCAAGCAAATGCCCCAGTGAAGGTGTGTGTCCTAAATAACGAAGAACAAGGTATGGTCACACAATGGCAATCTCTCTTCTATAAACATCGTTATGCTCACACGCATCAAACGAACCCAAATTTCATGTTACTTGCTGAAGCTATGGGATTTGAAGGTATTAGAATTGAGAAGCAAGAAGACATGCTTCCAGGTTTGAAGAAGTTTTTGGAGGCCGAGAAACCAGTCTTGCTCGAGGTTATTGTGGAGAAGAAGGTTCCAGTCTTGCCAATGGTGCCAGCTGGTAAGGGTCTGGATGAGTTCATTGTGTACGACGCTGAGGTCGAGAAGGCCGAGAAAGCTTTGAGAGCTGAGCGTACCGCAGGCAAGCACTGATTTAGATCCTTTTTTTTATATTGGAACATATAGCATTACGAAGTTTGATGATTACACGGTGTGTATATACTGGAGAGGTTACATGAGAAAGAAGAAGAAAAAGTTTTTTGTTTGTGTTTTTAAGGAACTACTTTATAACGTTGCAAGTTGTAGTTGAATGCTGGTTTTGCTAGCTACTTGGTTACTCATGGACATCGGTTTTGAACTTGTCGTGAATTGCTCTTTCACTCTCAGAGATTCAGCTATGACTTTGAGGTTTAATAGTGACTTCTGATATCTTGATTCAACATAAAACATTAGATAGTTATAAACAACCCATGCGATCTAGTGTGCTATTTCCAGTTCCATATGGTTAGAATCAAGCGCGCGCTCTCTCAAAAGGGTTCATTATTTCATAAGTTATTCATGAGTTGGGAAAGAAGTTACTGGCTTAGTATCTTGGATCAAAGAAGTCTTCCAGAGACTGGTAATGGTCTTTGGTCTGGTCAAGAATGTCAAACCGGCTTGACCGTAGAAGTTCAAGTCACCTTGGAACGAGTTCTTGTTACCAGTGAAGGAGAACATTGGCAATGGGACTGGGATTGGAACGTTTATACCAACTTGACCAGGCTCGATCTCTTTAACGAACTTCTTAGAATAGATACCGGAAGTGGTGAACAAGGCGACACCATTACCGTATTGGTTGGAGTTGACCAATTCAATAGCCTCATCGAAGGTGTCAACACTAATCACAGAGAGGACTGGAGCAAAAATCTCCTCTTGGTAAGCAATGTTGTCTGTTGTGATATCGGTCAAGATAGTTGGACCAAGAAAGTAGCCCTGCTCAAAGCCTTTAACTTTGATGCCACGACCATCAAGCACGAGTTTAGCACCTTGAGAAACACCTTTATCAATGATATCAACGGCACGCTTCAAGGCCTCCTTGGAGATCAAAGGACCTAAATCAGACTTTAGATCATAACCTGAGCCAGTATTCAAGTTCTTGGAGGCTTCAACCAAATCAGGAATCCAATCTTTTGTAGAACCAACGGTAACAAGGACAGAAGCAGCCATGCATCTCTGACCAGCAGCACCTGCAAATGCGCCTACAATTGAGTTTATGAATTGGTCCTTGTCAGCGTCTGGGACAACAACAACGTGGTTCTTAGCAGCCTCATTACATTGAGCTCTCTTACCGTGTTCTATAGCTGTCTTGTAGATGTAGTTACCAGCAAAAGTGGAGCCAACGAATTGCACAGCGGCAACCTTTGGGTGCTTGATCAAAGCGTTGACGGTATCGGCCTTACCCTGGACAAAATTGATCACACCTGGTGGAGTGCCAGCCTCGATAAGCAGCTCTGCAAAGATGGAACAAGCACCAGGATCACGTTCAGAAGGCTTAATGACAGCGGTGTTACCAGTCGCAATGACCAATGGGATGGTCCACAGTGGGATCATAGCAGGGAAGTTGAATGCACAGATGGCAGTGATGACACCAATTGGCTCACGAATCATCAAGGTATCCATATCAGCTGCGACTTCCAACTGTTGACCTTGGAGTTGGGTGGTGACACTCGTGGCATACTCAGCAACTTGCAAGCCTCTAAGAACATCACCCTTGGCGTCATCCCAGGTCTTACCTTGTTCAGCAACTATGACTGATGCCAGCCTATCATGGTTCTCTTTCAGCAACTCGACAAACTTGAAGAGGATACGTTGTCTTCGCATGATGGATGTCTTCTTCCATGTCTTAAAGGTCTCACTGGCGTTGGAGATGGCCTCCTCCAACTCCTCCGGAGTGGCTTGTGGACATTTGGAGATCACAACTCCCGTGGCAGGGTCGGTGATGTCGTACCATTGGGTGGCGTTTGAGATACGGAACTCGTTGTTGATGAACAACGGGGTGTCGTAGAGTGTGCCTGGTGGGGCGTGGGTCTTAGGGAAAGCGGTGGCGGTTGTGGTGGGTTTGAAAGACTTTGCCATGTTTCTGATCATTTACTGGTCCTACAAGGGGCAAACCACCTTCGTACCTCTTGTTTCTTCTATCGCCCTTTTATAAGAATTGTAAGGGTGTGGGGATGAGTGGATTAGCGTTTACGGTGATGGAGTTCCGTCATGGCAGCGGACATTTGGTGGGGGAGCGAGGCAGGGCTTTTTGTGCCACCGCCCAAACAAGAAAGGTTGTGAGCTAGGGCCGTCGGGGCGGCGCTTGATTCCCGTCGGTGTTTTGGTGTTTTGCTACGACTGGCGGCGGCCACACCTACTAAGAGTCAAAGCCTATATGGTATAGGCAATAGAGTACAGCCTATAAGTTTTAAGTAAAATTGTAATGAGTGATAAATCCTAAGACTTAAGTCATCACCTATGCATACACGGTACAGTGTTGAGTCTTGACTGCTGACCGTAGTCCTCTCAGCTCTGCGTTAGTTTCAATTGTTGTCCCTGTCCACCACCGACTTGTGGAGTTTAGTGGATACAGGCCCCCAGGGGGTTATCTCCAGACTACTCCCACTGTGGTGAACTCTCCAATGAGATCCGCAGAGAATCTCGAAACTTTGTCGGGGGTTGCGCTACGCGTTATTTGTCCCAGCGCCCAGTGCGTACTCTACGGAGCGTATAAGGCGGACTTCGATTTCCTGGACAGAAAGCTTTAATCTCTCATCATTTACAGCTTCCCCAGTTACCGCTGGCCCACGGTCAGCGGTTCCGTGGGGGTTGTCTACATACAATCTAGGGTTCATCGAATGGTTAGTAATACGGATAACACACACTTCACTTCACATTCTCTTAATGTCTTACACTTGTCCCGCAGCTCGCTTTTCAGCTTCGTTTGAGGTGTGCAGTTTCTCCTATTTTGGTTTCAAGCTTCCAGTAGATCAATCATCATATCTCCTTTGATTTTGTGCTCGAGATGTGATCATATCGTGATTCAATTAATTCAGATACAGAATCCACCCCTAGTCATTAATGGCTATCGATAGAACAAGCTGAAATGCAGTATCCCCTCAATAATAAACGTAGATAACCAACTCCTTCAGACGGGTTGAGGCTGTAACATTCCCACAACAAGTGCTTGTAGTAGTACAGTTTTTTTATAGACATGGAGCTCTATTAGCTCAATAAACAATAAATACAAGTATAAATAATAGGGAATTACCGGTCAAGTTAAAGCACGTCTTTCAAAGAGAACTCACCAGACCCTCTTTCCAAAGACTTTGGCTGTGACTCTGAAGACTTCCATCCAATCATAAACAGTACTCTATATGTCAATGGCAATGTACCTTCCTCCCCATGGAATTCGTTGTAGATCGCCTGTGCGGCCAACAACACATCACGAGGCAATGCACTCACCAATGTATTGGTAGCATTTTGCTCACCCATGAGTTGCAAATCTTCCAAGATGGCAAACAGGTCAGGATATCCAACCACAATCTCGTCCACGTCAATAGTGACCAAATTGAAGCCATTCTGTCTCAATAGCGAACTCATATCATTCACAGTAACCAAAGGAGAAACTCTAGGTGAGATTCCTCCACGACGTTCAGATTCAGCAAGTTGTAAGGAAGTCCGAAGCTCATATAGAGAGTCTTCACTTAT
This sequence comes from Williopsis suaveolens, assembly GCA_003708225.3. Lineage (NCBI taxonomy): Eukaryota > Fungi > Ascomycota > Saccharomycetes > Phaffomycetales > Wickerhamomycetaceae > Williopsis > Williopsis suaveolens. Next base: position 108,791 of record PPNS03000015.1, on the reverse strand, counting down.
CATGCTAGCAAGAAATAACCCGTCTTTCTTCAACAGAGTATTAATCTTTTTCAACGTAGCAGGTAAATCGTTAACCCAATGCAGACTCATGTTGGACAAAACAGCATCGAATGACTCAGGCTTCAACATCTCATGCTCTAGTGTCTCCTCGTCAACAACTAGTTTCTTCAATTTCAACACCTGGTTGTACTCATGGTCATCCCATCTGTGTAGCATCGTCTTTGAAGAATCAACCATGGTCCAATTCCGCAATTTCGACTTCACAAGCTGCGTATCTTCATCATCGCCCGCCACGAGCTGTCTCTGCAAATTACCAGACCCACATCCGATATCCAACACATTGTCAAAGTCTCGCTTGATGAAAGCCAATCGCTCAATGGCCTTCCTTGCAACTTCCTCCCTGAGGTACTCCACCTCCTCTGACTGTGGTCGTTGTGCCGCCCTCTCTCGCTGGACTAGCTTTGTGTGTCTGCTGAATACCTCGTAGGGCTTAGTGGCGAAGCCTCTAGAGAGCCTCTTCAGGGTGAACATGTGTTATTCTCGTGCTCTTTTTGATGTTTGTTGTTCTGAAGAATGTCCAACGTTCCGGAAAACGTCAAAAGTTGCACCCAAGAGACACCCAAAACAGCTCAGAAACGACGAAATAAACACCAAAGGAGAGACGATTCTGGATTTAATTGTGTAATCCAATGAGAAGTTCTATACTGAGAATCTCAAGGAGCAGGTTTGTCTCCTCACGGTGGATAACCACTAGCTCCGATGAATCCATACGACACCAAATCCATGAGCTCTACCATACAGAGGACATTAAACTCATCCAGTCCAAGCTCCCAGAGATCGCTCAGGCTGTCACATCCACCAGACAAGGACTTGCGAACTTGATTGATTACCAGCTGCTAATATCACGATTGGAAGGATCATGGGATTTTGCTCAAAAGTATCAGTTCAAGTATCATCCATTACTCTCCAGCCTGGGATCAAATGCATACATGCAGAAGAGCTCCTTGGTTCTTGAAGTTGTTTCAATGCTGCAGCAGGCTACAAACGCTTTTGAGCGTGAAGAAAGAGATAAGATCTACAGGATGTTCAGGCAACCTTTGATTGATACTATCATCTTCTCTATAAGGAGATCAGATGACACCAAGTGTGAAGACGATACACTGCTCAGACTCCAGCTCCTTCAAATATACAAAGAATATTACGGTTCTCTACCTCCTGAGGACTACCATTCCATCTTTTATGAAGCCCTTGTCTTTGCCGATGCTAACGTTCTAAAAGAACTTGCAATTGGTGAACTTTCTGTGCAGCATGGCAATGGTGTACAAGAATCGTATGAGATCTCAGAAGAGTCAAAGAGACTTGCGGTGGAGCTTTTTGCCTCATATGCAGATACGACTGGCGTTGCTAAACTATGGACCAATCGACCTTTTACCAGTTATGAAATGGGACTTGTCTCAGAGTGTTCCTACTCGGCTTCCAATATGCTTGATATCGTACAACAAGCAGCTAAAACTATGACTCTTGAGCTTCATACTAAAGATTTTGATCATCTAGTCGGCAAAATTAAGTCTGATCTTCTATGGACCGCCCTTCAGAGGCGGAGGCTTGAAAAGGATCCTCCAGATACCAGAAGACGTAAGCTAAACTTACAACGTGTGGATATTTCTGGCTTTGCCTCAAGACATATCACTTCTTTGTTTCCTTCAATGAAAGATGAGGTCCAGAAACTCTTCATTAACGTGTTTCTGAAGGCATTAACTGGCCTGACAAATACTACCGGTGTCATTCATGGCTATACACTCACGCCTTTGTCGAAGACGAACACTGAGACTTTGGAAATCCTATTACACTCTTGTGCAAGAGGTTCAGGTTCCCCATTGCCTGCTATAGAGATCCAGAGATTTATCGAGACTCGAGATGACTTGGGCTCTGAACGTACGATGAAATGGTTTATTGAGGCTACAAGAGACGTAAAATGGATAGGAGAAGATGGTGAGTCAACAGAATATGTCAAAGGTAAACTCAACAGCCATGAACCGATGAAGACAGATAAATACGGTGAAGAAGATGCAGCTACACTGGCAAGGTTCTTCAGATCACGTACAGCTAACCACCCAACTTCAGAATTGAAATCATGATCAGTTAATCAACAGACTCGATAGTTGACAGTTCCTCTTTATACGTAATATCACCAGTCTGTATAAACTTCTCCAAATAAAGCATGTATAACTCTTCTCTTGCCATTGCACGTACACGAGTTAGTTGATGTGTAGTCATAAGCACAACAAGTCTTTCTTTGGCCTTCTGCATATCATGTGCAACATACATGTATCCAAATATCTTAATAGCACATGAGAGTCTTGTAATGTTCTTTGTGGATAGGTGTAAGTTGTAGATACGAACATACAGTCCATTCATGTTGAAAGTCTCCGGTACTGGAATATTGGCCAATAAGACACGAGAATAGAACTGCATCCCAACAAGGATTTGTTTGAGTGATCTCTGTGATTTGAAATCCGTTCTTCCGGCTAAAGTTGGTTCTGGCTTAATCAAAGATGCAATATCTAATAGAATCTCCTTCTGAGTGTGTGAATCGAGCATCATGTAGAAATCACAAAATGAAACGAGAGATCCCGAGACGAGGGTATCAGTGGCTTTCAAGGCACCAGCAGTGAAGACATATCCTCTCAAAAGTTCAATTCTTGCATTTTTGGATTCAATACAATGAGCCTGGAAGAACTCCAATAGAGTCTTAAAATACTCTGAATGGCTCCTCGTGGTGATATCAACTTCATTGGCTCCATAGAGCCTCTGCAGTAATATCACAGCCTCATGCCTTAGTCTATCGATCGGCTCAACAGACAGCCTCCATAGCTTAAAATCAAGAGCAGGTCTCAGAGCTTGAGCAATTATTGAAAAGTTCACATCCAGTAACCTCAAAGTCGCTAATCTCACTTTTGAACCAACATCACCCTGTTCAGACATTGAATAATCGTCAAGCTGGTTCATTACTTCGATCAATTTGGTTTGATCAAGCGATTTCCCAGTTGCTATGTATTCAGATATGGATCCAATGACTGCTGCTTTCACATTATGATCGGTCGCCTCAGACGCCAATAACATCAATACTTCATTCATTTTAGATTCAAAACACTTGAGATATGATACACTAGCCGAAGTGTTCAAATTATTATGTTTCATGTAAAGATACCATCTCTTCCAGTAACTATCGGGAAACTCGAGCTTTGATGCTATCTGTTTCAATATTTGGGTCATTTCTTTGCTATCATGGCGAATTGCCTCAAAAAGATTGTCAAAAATCTGGTCAGTCAGTTGGACACCTGTATCCAGTAACACATTCAACAGCGAAAGGTATGATAACATGACAAACGGGGGGTCCTTATGATGGTTGATCTTTGTAGCATAGAAATTTGACATGACACCCTTTAAAGAATCTGTGCTGGTTAATAATGGAATTAATTGTGACAGTGCAATAAATGCATTTGAAGTCTTGGTTCCCGCTTTCGAGATGATTTCAGTAACGATTCCCTCTCTTGACTGTTCATCCTCGCCTTCTATCAAGATCCTTAAGGCTCTAGCTGATAACCTGACAATATCAGAATCCAGGTTGAAGACATTCCCCACTAAGAACTCGAGAAATTTTGGTCTCAGATCCGGGAACACATCCAACAACTTGGATGGAATCTCACAATAAGACTTCTCAATTGATCCCAAGTCCACATAATCCAAGATTTCTATGGTTTTTATACTCTTTGCTGCATTCGAAGAATCGTAAGGGTAGAAGTGTTGCCATGTTTTGACACCGTGGCGTCCAACTAACTCCTGTAATGCGCCTGTCGCTGACCTTCTGATCATGATATCTTTGTCAAAACAGCATACAAATAATAAGTTTATGAAAATCTTGATAGTGATCTCGGGTTCTATCTGTTTCTTTTGATATTTCGCTAGAGCCCATGCGATATAATTTGAAGCATCACGAATGTTGGAGCCGGAGATGAATGTTATTCTTGCTTGTTGGAAGAAGAAAGTCCTATCCAGAGTGGTCACAATTTCGTTAAATCCATGATGATCAATCAGATCTACCCTCAAGAGCTCTGCAATGGACAAAAGCTGTGTGTGTAGGAGATTGGTATCCATGGTCTCAAAAGATTCATCTTTCACCAATTTCACCGTGCTGGTTAAGAGATCTAACATAAGGTCAATCCCCATACAGTCATCCACTCTGGTAATAAGTTTTCTGTATTGGTTTGCCAATGTCAAACGGGTATCTGTATTGTTATTTTCGAAATTATCCTGAAACCAATTGATGATCCCCTCGATGGTATCCCAATCGTCATCTTCTTGGTTCATCACATTGATCATGAATTTTGATAAGATCTTTGAAGTCAAATCGGCATTACTATCACTCTGCATCAATTTTAACATGAATTTCTTGAGTTTGCCAAACTTTCTATCCACTTTATTTTGGGAATCCTTCTGGAGAGAAATATTGAGTGACAATAGATATCCTTCTGCAAGCACGGGGCCAGCACCTTCAAAATATCCGGTTAACTCCTCCACAAATTCATCCCAGACTTGGTCACAATCTGATCTCATGACAATAGACGCAACAAGACGCGCACCCAATGGCTGCAAAGGGCCTGATCGATTCAATTGGGAACGACCAATACTATACAGCTTGTGTTTCAATTCCGGACCAAACTTATCAAATTGAAATGGGGCGAGCACCAATACAGTAAGCCAACATAGTAGGAGATACTGCTCATGCCAATGTAGTTTTTCAGAGAACTTGTGTGTAAGCTCCTGCAGTAAACCAATATCCGTAGGAAAGAAGTTCAGCAGTTTTTTCGCACTGACGATCTTACCGATGTTATAAAACACTTCCGTGATTGCACCAATCTGTATATCACTTCCGTAGCACTTGATGATCTGTCTCAGGTATGTGGATAGCATTGGATCTAATAATTGTGGGCAGGCTTGGAATTGATGTAGATCTGCTAACAACAGTTTCAAGCTCTCCTCAACCTCTCGGCTCTCAGCAATGGAAGAGAGTCTCTCCTTTATTGCTCCGTGTAATTGCTTGGCCACTTTAGCCACCCGAAGATCATCCACATCCATTTCAGTGCTGTCAATTATAGTTCTTAGTTGTGATTTCTCGAAGTGTTTACTTTTCGGTTTTTTTTAGTGTTATCTTGGGGTCTGTCGGTCCCTACGAGGAATTTAGAAAAAAGAGACATATCACTTATTGAGGCAGAGATATGTCATTGAAATTTGACTGGATGTATCATGTCACTGGTGAGTTATGACTGCCTATGTCTATAGGTACCAGGCCATCGAGCACGATTCACCAGTAAGAAATTGTTACAAAATGTCCGAATGAGACCTTTTAACAGAAGCTCAGGTTCGTCACACCTCCTAATATCATAACTTGGAACCCTTAATCTGATCCATAAGCAGTATGTAATCACCCGGAAGTCTATGGTAATTATCGGTTGTGCTATTAACGCTTTTCTCAAATCTCCAGACGTTAAAAAGATACCCATTGCGATAGTCATGATGCACAGGGTTATCATGATAGATCAAGTTTGGTCTCGGCCTGTGCGACGATGGGAAGTGATCGTTTGCCGCATTGTATGTATTTTTGCATCTAAGTATTAGACTGTATTCGTCCTCTTGTGATATGTTTGACTATCTCTTGAGAGATGAGTTCCCCTGGTAATCTGACTATCATGATCGGACTCCACGGGGCGCTGTAAGAGTGAAAAGGAGTGTGGTGGTCGTTCAAAGACGGTAAAGAATGGATTTCAGAGTAATGAATATGATAACTCATTAAGTCTGGATTATTAAATATAAGATCTATTCTTATATATATAGAGATCCATTTTTCGAGCTGATCCAGGTATTTTTGGGTGTCTTCTCTATGCATGGTGCATGGGGTGGATTCTAGCCCGATCTGGAGGTGCTCAGCAATAATGAAACGGCCATGGAGAATCGAAGAAAAAATCAAGTTTAAACTTTTTTGTATACGTGATAATTCCGCCATATTGATGTGGACATATTCCTCCCTTCTCGTCTATGGTTTATAGATTCTATATCAACTCTCATTAAAGTCCGTTGTCAATGGTTATGCGTCACTTTCTATGACCTATGAGACCTTTTACGCCCAAAATAATCTCTTTGAGTCCATCGCTTCTTTTAGACTCAACATAATATTGCTGTTCGATTCATGAAATCACTACTGAATACTTCATCTCACTGATAGAGGATCTCTTAACAATGAATCCTCTCCACAGCTCTGCTCAACTCCCCAATGATCTCAGGTGTAGTTCTGCAACACCCACCAATGATCTTAACATTTCCAATCTCATGCAATGACTCCACGTACTGTTCCCAAGTCATGCGATCCTCTTTAGAAGGTTCATGCCATGCTCTATCCTCATAGATCTCTCCAGAGTTCGGATACACTACGAGTCCCTTGCCCCATGGTTTTAATTTTCTCAGCCAAAGTAAAGAATCTGAGAGACCCAGACAATTGACACCGACACATTGAAGACCCTTTCCTTGCAAGATCAATTCTTTGAGTTCTTGTAATGGAGTACCATCGGCCAGAGTGTCTCCTTTGACACTAAGAGAGATATAATAAGGCTTTTGTCTTTCATTCATCATCTTTGTCAAGACCTTAATCTCTTGAGCATTTGGAATGGTTTCTAAAGCGATCAAATCCACGCGATCATCTTGACAAAGGATGTCTAGCCTTGTCTTGTGGAATGCTTCCAAAAAATCATCTGAGATATCGTTATAATTGCCTGTATATTCCGCGCCATTTGCCAAGGAGGCACCATATGGACCAATACTCCCGGCGATGAAAACTTCTCTATCAGCCTTTGCATTGTAAGCTAGGTCGATACTTTTGGTAACCACCTGTTCATAGATCTCTTCGGGGAACCACTTTTGGACACTATTCTCACTTGTTTGATATGTAGAGGTCTGAATCACTTGGGCACCATGTTGGATATAAGACTCATGGATCTTTTGAACTGCTTGTGGGTCCACTATCACGGTATGTGTAGACCATAAAGCATGTTTCTGTGATTCCTGTGGGAGTAAAGTACCCAGCGCACCATCTAGTATGAGTGGTCTTGCGGACCGGATCCTACTTTGTATGGTCATAGGAGTCGCTCTACTTCTGACAGGTAAAGGCAGGATCAACCACAACAGAAGAAGCCAAACCGTGGAAATATAAAGACTAACAAATACCCTCATTAGGAAATTCCCTAAAAGAGCTCATCCCCAGGTACACGCCACATCAACGGCGTGGTAGCCGAGACGGCCCGCGATCGGGCAATTATTGAAGAAAACCGGAAAAAACGGCAAAGAAAATCCCCTCCACAGGCAGAGCATCACCGAAAATTTGCCAAGTGGCCAAACTACCGAACGGGCCGGTAAAACAACGGCTGTCGTCGGGTCTCGGTGGCTTTGGGCGGCACCTCTGGAATCCTCTAACAAAGGGAACAATCGGCTAAAGGGTCCTTAACCCTTAAAATCTGGGGTACCCAAGCCGTTTTATCAATTGTAAACATTGATGCACCTGTATATCTACATGATAGAACCGCGTAGTTCTCATGGTCTGTGGATGATTGTTGAACCATCACTCACGTCGGTACCGATTTCCTAAAACTGTATTGCAGCCGGTCAGCGGGCCTGACGTCCGGTGGTGGAGAAACTTCAAATATCTATGACTCTTCGAGAACCCGCAGTGCAAAAACTTTTCATATATAACTATAAGTAGAACCTGCCCTTTGTGTCCGATTTCTTTCTCATCTTATTCAACAATTTATAAAAATGTCCCAAGACGAACGCTCATCCCTCGAGAAGGCGTCCCAAGAGAAGCCCTTCTCTTCAGAAGAGGTTCCGTACGAACATCATGTCCCACAATCCTTCCCAACGGACGAGGAACTTAAGACTAGAACCGATGCCCTTGCCGCTGAAATGGGAATAAATGAGAGAAGATTAACATGGAAAATCGATCTATGTGTCGTCCCTCCTTTTGTTCTCTTATATTTCCTTGCCTTTTTGGATAGAATTAACATCTCAAATGCTAAAGTCTATGGTATGGAGAAGGATTTGAACCTACATGGCAATCAATTCAATACTGCGCTTACTGTCTTCTTCGTCCCATACATCTTCTTTGAGATCGTTTCTAACTACATGATGAAGAAAATCCCACCACATATCTGGTTGTCCTGTTGTATCCTCTTCTTTGGTGTTGTTACCCTAGGTATGGGATTTGTCACCAACTTCGGTGGTCTTGTCGCTTGCCGTTTCTTACTTGGTGTTTTTGAATCTGCCACCTTTCCTGGTATCTTCTACATCATGGCCACATATTATACCAAAGGTGAAGCACAAAGACGTATTTCTGCTTTCTTCTCATGTACTTGTCTTGCTGGTGCTTCTGGTGGTGCAATGGCTTATAGAATTCATGATTTGGATGGTGTGCACGGTTATGCCTCATGGCAATGGATCTTCATCATCCAGGGTTCCTTCACCGCTGGTCTGGCTTTCCTCTTGTATTTCATGATTCCAGATTTCCCAGAAGGTGCGCGTTTCCTCAAAGATAATGAAAGAGTCTTCCTTAAGAGAAAACTTGAGATTAATACTGTTTCATCTGGATTTGAGGTTAAGTATGGCTGGAGAGACATCTGGCAGACATTCAAATCTGAGCCATTGTTCGCCATCACTGCATTTGCTTATTTCTGTCTCATCATTCCATCCTATGGTTACGCCTATTTCGCTCCAACTATCATCAAGCAGATGGGTTACACCGCTCAAGCTGCAAATCAACACTCAGTTTACCCATGGTTGCTTGCTTTTGGGTTTTCAAATATAATTGCATTTATCTCTGACTACACCAAGATCAGAACTCCTTATGCCATTGGTTGTTCCCTCTCTGCCGTTGTGGGTCTTTCCCTTGTCCTTGGTCTCACTGATAATCCACAAGGTAGATACGCTGGTTGTTTCCTTGCAGCCATGGGTCTATACACTGCGATGCCACAATTGGTTTGTCTCACCTCCTTGAACTTTGGTGGTCATTTGAGAAAAGGTTTGGGTACTGCCTTCCAAATCGGATTTGGTAACATTGGTGGTATCATTGCCACATTTCTCTTCCTTACCAAAGATGCCCCACAGTTCAAGACAGGATTGGGTGTCTCCATTGCCTTTACGGCCCTAGCTGCTATTATGCTTGGTGCTCTTTGGTTATACCTCATTAGACTTAATAAGAAGAAACAGACCACTAGTTATCTGGAGAAGTGGAATGGTCTCAATGATGAACAGCAGGTGCTTGCTGGTGACAGACACCCAGCTTTCAAGTACATGTACTAAAACACTAGATCTAGAACGCTTGATCTTAATTAATAATTATTAATTGTTATGACTTATTGACTTGATATTGTGATCAGTCCTTTAAATGGTAGTCCTAAAGCTTTGTAAATTGACACTCATGCAGCCGTTTGAACTTTGTTGACCAGACGCCAAAGTTAACAAGGTCAATGCGAAAACGCGAAATGAATTTATACCAATCACCAACAAACTGAGCAATGAACAAATGAACACATGAACACATGAACAACTGAATAACTAATAACTGAACAGCATAGCAACCCAGCAGCACATCAATGGTAACAGCAGGATTCTACTCAGATATCGAGCGCGCTCTTCTTCAGTTCCTAGTGGCGACATCGCCGTGCTCCCACGAGTACTTGGTCGCCGTACACCACAAATTCAGAGCAGAGTACGAGAACCCAAGTCTACCAGAAGAAGAGCAAAAAGACATCAGAGAGCGCGATTTGGACACTTCTATCGAACTGATCAACTCTAAGATCCATCCCCTCGGATTTGAAGTCACACATGCTCGATCCCAGGTTAGGAATGAAGTGTTCTACGTATATGTGAACACACAAGCTGATCTCGCGTCTCAATCAGCTACAAAGTTCTCTAAATCTGAGATCGAAGTGGTTAAAGGTATGATAGAGGCTATCTTCACTGATCCTGAGGAATCATATCATGTTTCATCTACGCAAGTGATTCGTTTATGTCAAGGTGAAGGTAAGACCGCCTCCCAAGCAGAACATTTCATGCGTGAATTGATCTCTGCAGGTTGGTTTGATAAAGATCATGGCCATTTGACTTTGAGTATCCGTGCACTGGCTGAGTTAAAACGCCATCTCATCGATGAATTTGGTGTCAAGTCTAGAGACACGCCTGCTGCCTTTGTTTCGATATGTCATGGTTGCAAAGGTATCGTGACAAAAGGTGTGAGGTGTGGCGAGGGATGTTGGATTAGATTCCACAATACATGTAAAGATGACTTCGACCGTACTAGAAGAAACGAAGGTGATGTACACAAATGTCCAGGTTGTGAAAAGCAGTGGGAAGCTGTTCCCATTGGTCGTGTAAAGCAGTAATTCTAAGGCTCTATTGTTTGATAAAACTAGATAGTGTAGGATCCTCCAATGTCTCAGCTTCAATCTCATCAACCAGATCCCATACTATATCATCTGCGATATTCTCATGGTACAACTCATGTAATCCACGTACGTCGTCATCTAGATCACTTGGTTTAAAATCAAAGTTTGGACCAGCATTCAACTCTGCAACACCACCATTAAACACCGATATAGTTGGATAATAACCCAATGAACCATTGTTAACATACTTACCGTCTTTGTTCAACTTATGACTTGTTAATTCAGAATTAGGTGGCAAGAAAGCGTAGAGATCCTCAAAACATGTTCCCATGAACTCACCGTTCTTGTAAACTTTCATGCAGCTACCTTCTAGAGATTCAGGTCTCCATGAATTGGCATCAACAACAGCCTTTTCCCCAAACACTGTAACAGGGTTCAGTAAATGATCCATCTTCTTTGTTGGAACGTAATCAAACTTCTCATAATACAAATTGTTCTTATATCTCATAGCCACCTGTGCACGAGTGACATCTGTGAATTCAGCTTTTGGTAATTCTACCACAATACCGATAACATCACATTTTTTAAACCCATCATTCATAAACTGCTTAGGTCTCGATAAGTGCACTTTGTCACCTGTCTTATCCCTAAGGCCATAGCCATACGCATCAAACCCAATCGGTGCTTCAAGGCTTGCCTCACGTCTCCCAATTCCCAATCGTACATGTTTAGTGTCATCACTCTCAACAACACGGAATTCAAAGAACCATTTGCCCTCTGTTATTGCCACATTTGCCCTCACTGAGACCCATCCTCTTTCCGTGGTGGCTTTTGTATAACTATCTGATATCAATGCCAATGCTGATCTATCAAAGGCATCAAGGCACACTTGGAATGGTGGAATATCAGTAGTGGAGAATTTCAGTGTCTCTAAATGTGGATTGGGACGACAAGGTTTATACATGAACCCCTGTCTTGTGTTCAATGGGACATCTGGATTGTTGAATCCATCACCATGTGCTTGTGGAGCCGGTTTAAACTCTTCGAAATCTGATGGTCTGTAGACAATACCCGGCTTGTACTTGTTGACCACTAAAACAGGCTTCTTATCCACTGAGCGTGTATGGTGTGGTGGTGATGCCGACCTTTTTAGTGGGATGACAGGATCTGACATTGCGATCCGCTTTTGGGAGTTAATTGTCTTTTGTTTTGTTGTTTCGGTGACATCTGAGATGAGAAGTGTCAGTGTATATATGAGCTTTTGGACTCTCCGAGGTTCGTGGTCGGAATTTGTTGGTATGTTAAGTTCAATTTATAGGTTAACACCACTACTAATCCATAGTTCAAGGAGTCGTTAGTTCTTTTTATCTATCTATATCTCTAAGATCTATTTTTCTTTCCAGTTAATTCCAGACTTACAGCCTAGCCCATCTCATAGATTCAATATGTTCCTCTACGACGCCCGTAATGTACCTTGCGACATCCATAGCATTCATCAATGAATCATCTCCTTGGATATCAATGGACTCCTTTTTTCTCTGTATATGCATCTTCTTCCTTGCGAAAAGTGTCACAACCTGTGGTAATCTCACATCGAAGTTCACCCCGACCCAATGTACATTCCACAGTGGCATCGCTGCCTTCTCTCTATGTGTCTGTATGTCTATCACTATGCGATCCTTGAGTTTTCGGTCAACAACATGGTCTATTTGATGACTGAATTGTACCCGTTGATCGGATCTCAAGCTTTTCCAAATCCATAACTCCAATCGACCCTTCTCATAAATAGCACACCTATCATAATGGACACCAGGCCTTACCATGAGTTCACCCTTTCTTGTTCTCTTTACATCTTCGAGGAACATTATGGATGAATCATATCTCTGAAACATGGCATCTTCCAACAGCTTCATTTTGAGAGTGATTGGTGTTATCACCCAATGTTCATCAAGGTATCTATGTGGAACATACCCAACAACCAGGACCCTTATCCCGAGTCGACCAAATCTCTCAAGGATGTATGATGATGTGATCAGGACGGATAGTCCTGTACCTCTTAATATCACTAGCATTTCATGGTTTTCTGCGATGAACAAATACACTGGATGGGTTGAGGCTATTTGTATGCTATCTCATCTCGAGTGGTGAAAAATCTGACTCGGGGTGTCTTGAGCCCTCACTGATCCACACTTGAACCTCTGCACAACGGCGTATCTGATTGATCTGTTAGTTACCCACTACTAGTGGTTTATACGGTTTATACTTGCACGCTCCAGCCTGTAAATAGCAATATTATAGAATACTCTTATCTTTTACTCTCATTAATCATTACAACTCAGATTCACCGTCCATCTCTTTTGACCATCCAAAACTTTTAAAGAATCAAAATGGAACTCCAACCCTTCATCAATCTCAAGATCGTGTAACGATTCTACAACTTCGTTCAACTGATCCAAGTCATATTTGAAATCATGTTCGCACTGTGCAATGGAAACGTGTAGTTGATCCCCGCTCAACTCAGGTCCCACTATTAGTTTATCACCACCTGTGATATCTTGTATCACCTCATGTATAAGGTCATATAGTGGCTTGACACTCTCATTGGATTCCTTCGATAGATTCAGAGCTAAGAATGAGTTCGTTGCTGTGCTATTTGGTACAGCGATGACTTTGCGAAATGTAAGTGTTCTCTTGGGGATCTTTAGATCAGATAGCCTTGATGTCAGTCGCATCTTGAATTGATCCTTCTGTTCTCTCGAAAGAAAGAAGTTATCAGTTAGCGATAGATGTAATGAATTTGTGATATTTAATGCATTTTGATACACTGGGATGAATCTCGGTGGTCTCAGCTTTGTGTACTTGCACACCATATTGGCGTTAGCTATGACTTCTCTGAGCCTCATTATTGCATCGGTCGAAGGTAAGAACTCGGCACAAGTATATGAATTTTGGTATCCTGGTGGGATACTCCTTAGTCCATGGTATCTGAAGCTCATGCTAGATGATGGTGCCTTTTGATACCTCTCAATGATGGAATTTGGTAGTGGTGGTAAGGTCTTCTCTGGTGTTTCTGTAGGGTTATCGGAGTCGCTGTCAGATTCGTAGTTACCGATATAGTCCATGGGTCCTTATTACCTAACACTTTCCACGTCTCCTCTACCTTCCTATACCTTCCTATAACTTGAGTCTCATGGCGATTTGAGCTACAACATACAGATAGGAAGATCCCTGTTATGGGCCACATTGAAAGAGCCCGCGAAACTTTCCCTTCCGGGAGCAGCCCAATCGCGATGCGCGGAATTTTGTCGGAGCCGTAAGCAGCTGACACAACCGGTGGTAGTTGTGAGCGATGTTCTGTAAGTTTCAAAGGTTGTCTTAGGGGAGTTTTTGGCAATTGAAAGGCATATCAGTCAAATGATACTGTGGAATATCTAAAGGTCCTTTGATAACAAATTTATATTCTGAGACACGCCCAAAAGAGTCGTAAAACGCTCCCGTGCCAGGCGCTCCGTCCCTCGCATCCGCCCTCGGAAATACCCCAGCTGGCCTTCACTCGATCAACCTTTCACAACAAATTTGATCTCTGGGTAAAAAGAACAGCGAACAATCTCTAAAGTTCAGAACTAAGAGCCTTAACTCTTTGCCTGTGAAGCACCTTACACCCAACCCGTCTCACAGACATACACACATATATACACAATGCTCGCTTCCAGAACCATCCGTGGCGCCCTCAAGCGTGTTCCAACAAGATTGGCCACTGTCAGAGCTCCAGCTAGAACCCTTTCCCAACTCAGACCAACTCCTCTCTTCACCTCCGGTGTGAAGCGTGTCTCTATGCCATATGCCTCTCCAGCTACACTCGTGCGTATGCAGTCCACTGTCGTCAAGGTTCCAGATATGGCTGAGTCCCTTACCGAAGGTACTTTGAGAGATTTCTCCGTCAAGGTTGGCGATTTCGTCGAGGCTGACCAAGTCGTTGCCACCATTGAGACTGATAAGATTGATGTCGAAGTCAACGCTCCATTCTCCGGTACCATCACTGAGCTCCTGGCTGCTCCAGAGGATACCGTTGAGGTTGGTCAAGACTTGTACAAGCTTGAACAGGGTGATGCCCCTGCTGGTGGCGCTGCTGCTCCAGCTAAGGAGGCTCCAAAGGAGGAAGCTGCTGCTCCAGCTCCAACTCCAGAGACTTCTGCTCCAGCTCCAAAGGCTGAGGCTCCAAAGGCTGAAGCTCCAAAGAAACAGGCCCCAGCTCCAAAGGCCGAGACTAAGCCAGCTCCTGAGACCTTCACCGCTTTCGCCAGAACTGAGAGCCGTGTTAAGATGAACCGTATGCGTCAAAGAATCGCTGAGAGACTCAAAGAATCTCAAAACACCGCTGCTTCTTTGACAACTTTCAACGAAGTCGATATGTCCTCTTTGATGGAATTAAGAAAGCTCTACAAGGATGAGATTATTAAGAAGAAGGACATCAAGTTCGGTTTCATGGGTCTTTTCTCAAAGGCTGCCACTTTGGCCATGAAGGATATCCCAGCTGTTAATGGTGCTATCGAGGATGATCAATTGGTTTACAGAGATTACGTCGATATCTCTGTCGCTGTTGCTACTCCAAAGGGTTTGGTCACCCCAGTTGTTCGTAATGCGGAGTCCCTTTCCGTGTTGGAGATTGAACAAGAGATTTCCAACTTGGGTAAGAAGGCCCGTGATGGTAAGTTGACCTTGGAAGACATGGCCGGTGGTACTTTCACCATTTCTAACGGTGGTGTCTTCGGTTCTCTCTACGGTACCCCAATCATCAACATGCCACAAACTGCCGTCCTTGGTTTGCACGGTGTCAAGGAAAGACCAGTCACCGTCAATGGTCAGATCGTGAGTAGACCAATGATGTACTTGGCTTTGACCTATGACCACAGAATGGTTGACGGTAGAGAGGCTGTTACTTTCTTGAAGACCATCAAGGAGTTGATTGAGGATCCAAGAAAGATGTTGTTGTACTAAATATTAGACGCGAATTGTGAAGCATATTCTCTTTATTATTTGTATGGAATGGAAGAGATTTTAGGTATTTACTTTTTTTCTGGGGTTTGTACATTTCATCACCTAAAACTTCTCCTCTTCACCCTTCCAGTTAAAGGAGTTACCAGAGTCTTGGACGGTGAGCGTCTCAACGGTAGAGGAGATATCCTCAACCACTCTCTCAACTCTGTTGAAATCTCTCGAAGCTATCAATAGTGGCAGTACCTGGATGAGCAGCAAGAAAGATGGCGCCATCACTGATGAGAGAACTCAACAATATTGTAGTTCAAAACAACCCTGAATTGACCATAGTCACGGGCTGAAGCTGGAATGGGAACAAAGTTTGTAGGAACGACAGATAAGCTGAGATGTAGACCAACTTTTTGATCTCTCTCTTCAAGAAATATGGTTGAACAACCTTGGTATCTCCAATGGACCAACAGTCAAATGGCAATTAGATTGATGAAATGATGAGAAATCCACTGTCAAGGTTGCTATTGTAGCCATATAGGTAGCGTGGGTTGTATCGATCAACGTATAGTTAAGAAGTTTCTTGGACTGAACACCAAACAGTCTGAAGATCATACCGTTAAGCTGTCATTGGAAGACATTGCATTGGTAGGTTGAGACATCTCAAATGTCTTCTATCATTTCAGAAATTCGAATTGCACCCTAATGACGCAATTTACTGTAAAAATATCTGATGTTCTTGGCAGGATATCGAAGATTAAAAATATTCCAATGGCGCTGAACTTTTGACAGTCTGGAATTCCGTGCTCTTTCCCTTATAACCGTAAACCCCTTGAACTGGGCCCTATTATTGATGACCGATGACCGATGGTGCTACACTACGTGTGATTTCTATTAGATAAATTATTTAAACGATGTTTATATATGCATTATACTCATTCCAGATCCTCAAACATCGTAGCAGGTAAGTTCTTAACAGCTTTCTTGACTTCAGTCTTATCAACAATCCCCAGTTGGATCAGATCACCCCAGAACACAGATAGTTTATCACGAGCGTACTTCAAGTATTCAAAGCTATCGACATCGGCTTCACCACTATCGTCTTCCTCTTCTTCAACAACGGTATCATCTGACAACTCACCATCTTCATGGACAATCTTATACTGTTCTCCATTTGGACCTTGTTCGATGATAGCATCAGAGTCGTGTGTCTTCTCACCGTTCTGTAAAATTGCCCACAATGCCCAAAAGACAGAAACAGTCGGTCTCCATGTAATAGACTCGTTATAGAGTCTCTTCGCTTCTTTCTCAAGCTTGGTGACATCTGTCTCAGGGTTATTAGAGATGATGTATGAATACAGGAGGTTGAACTGTTCATCCATACTAGGGAAATCTGCCTCTGTGACCGCATAAGATTCTGTTGGATGATTATAGTTGTGCATCCATTCACAGAAATGGTTGGCTATATCGAAGTAAGGTGGGTTTGGTCCGGAGTACTCAAAGTCGATGACAACCAGGTGCTGATCCTGTTTTTTCTCTTGCTGCGATGGTTTAATGTTTTGCAAGTTTTCCAAACTCAGATTGGAGAAAGTTGTTGCAACGGATTGTTGTGATGATGGTGGGTTTTGCTGTTGCATCGACTGTGATGAACGTGGGGTTGTGAAAAGCAAGTTACCATACTGCGTGTCGTTATGGCAGAAGACCAAAGTGTCATTAACGTTCTTATAACGACCAAATACCCATTTCTTGTACTCTAAGAGCTTCTGCTCTAAGAATTCAAACGACGTTCTAACAATATCTTCTTCTTCGTATCCCAAATCTGGAGTTGACAACACTTTCTTCGCAACTGGCAACCATTTCTCAATGTTCTTCCATGAGGTGGGGCCTTCATCCATTTCTGATTTGCTTAGCTTGATTCCACAATGTAGTTCTTTCATACGTCTAGCAATTCTTGCACTTGTCTTCTTATTCATAATGTCCTGTTTGGTCAACGTGATTGCATTGTCCAAGAATTGCTCAATACGACCATTGGTAAAACATCCAAACAATCGCGGGCCGATGTTTTGCATGGATAATCTCACAAGGATCTTCAATTCATAGTCTCTGTCGATGATAGAATCCACATTTGGGCCATAGACTCTTAGGAGTAACACTGGAAAGTTGTGATTCTGAAGATCCAAGTTCTTCAACACTGCCAATGGCGGAGGATCCACTTTATAGATGGCATTGGTCAAGGCACCAGACATTCTCTTGACGATGATATCCCCAGAGGCATGTAGCGGTAATCTGTGCCATTTCGAAACATGTAGCTGCTGCAGCACAGATAATAAGTCCTGTTTGAAATACTCCAAAGGCAAAGTATGGTCAAGCGTTGCTTGGACAGCTGGGATCTCAACTGTATCATGGTCTATGGATTGTTGTGATGTTATCTGTTCGAGCTCAACGGATTTAAAGGACTTGGCGCTGTTTTTTCTCGAACCTAATGAAGGTCTATGAGAGCGACTGTGAGAACGACCGTGGGAGTGGGATCTGGAATGGGAACGCGAGCGTGATGTTGGTGGCGCTGAGTGCAGACTCGAGCGACGGGAGCCTCCTTCTGACATCGATGTTATTGATGTTTCTTTTGCTGGCTTATGTTCTGATGCTCTGCTGTTATCTTTCGTTGTTCTTCAGATTTACGTTTTTTTGTTTCTTTGACGTTTTTTCTTTCCCAACAGGACAATTATTAGCATGTGAAAGAGACAACAAAAGGATAGTTTTTTTCACTCTAATGATGGGCAAATCTGATTTGAGGATGCAGTTTTGAGATCACCGTAGTGATTTTCTTCTTGAGGCCTTTCGTGAAGGATTCTGCAACTGTCATTAAATATTCGGTCCTGGGTCATCCTTAGGACTATGGTAGGCCAAACTTGATAACCTCTTTGCCATTACAATCCTACGCCTGTCATAAAAAAAACATCAGTCAATGATAGAATTAAGCCTTGTCTTCGTATAAAACCGACTTCAAATGGATTGCATACTTCAAATTCTTATAATCCTTTGTATCATCATCAAAAAACGCAAAACCGAGAGGACCCCTGTCACACTCAGAACATATGATCAATCTCTCAATCGGATAATCACTCCCCGTGAACAGGCTAGTGGGTTTGGAGACACCAATGTTATCGAAATCCCAGACGTCGTTGACAATGAAGAATTTGTTTGAGTGTTCGTCTGTGCTGGTGTCTGCGACTTTCACGAAGGAAACGTCCGTAGTGATCTCTCTTACATCTGCGTTTGCTGGCTTTATGATACGTGCATGACACTTGGAATAAGGGCACCTTATTATGCTTGTGGATATGTCCTGGTCGTGGTATTGTGAGTATGATGTCATTTGTTGTCCTTTGTGACAGAGAGTGGTTGAAGCGACCATTTCCTTCGCGCTTTCTCGTAACTCCCATCACCACATCACTAGGTAGGTAGGTAAGTAGTCGGTGATGTAATTACGACTACAGGCGAGCGTCTATCAAATCCCATTAAAACCTATCCCTATAATTTTCCATTAAACATTAATTTTTCGGTGCCGGGAACCCCAGGTTCAAACTTCTTAATGGTGGCAGTTCATCATTCTTGGTCTGTTGAGCGTTCAACTTAGGACTCACCGCAGGGGTTTGCAGCGGTGTATCCTCCGGTGTCTTACCAAATCTATTCGTTATCGATGTCATCCCCAGTGAACGGTTCAACGCTGAATGTAGATTTGTGTACGAGTTTGAATTCGAAGTTGGAAGGGAGAATGAGTGTGCTTGAGGAATATTTGGAGATGTTGGTAAGGACGGTGAATTCGGCCTTGATTTCTTAAATCGATCATGATTATAATAGTCATCATCCTCCAAGTTCTCATTCATAGACGATAGTGAGGTATTAGACTTGGATTTGTTCAAACTTACACGTCCTGCAGACACGGGGGAATTCATCCTTAGTGGTGTCATTCTTTGTAATGAAGAAAGGGTATTCAGAGGATGCGGATGGTTCAAATGTGAATGAGCCATTACTGGTGATGTTGATGACGGCGAATTTGTCTTGAACTGTGGAGTTGGACGTAAGAATGAAGTGGATGGAGATGTCGTTGTTGTTGTTGTTGTTGCTGTTGTACTGGTCGTATTGGAAGTGGTTCCTGGGTTAAAAAATGAAGTCAGAGCCGGTAAGGACTTCACTGACTGTAGATTTTGCTCTTTTTCCAGCTCCAGTGCAGCGGCTTTAGCAAGAATGTTGATATCGAAGAATGAGCTTGAGTTGTTGTTTGATAGCTGCGGGTTGAATTCACTTGTTCTTGGAGGAGAGTTGGGAAGCGACGCAGCAGAAGCAACATCCAGGAGTTCTTTTTTCAACTGTGTCTCCTTCTCCGGTACTGGCGCGGTCTCGGTCTCATCAGATGTGGTGGCGATGTCGCTGCCAGTCGCCTCAACACCACCCTGATCACTCTTATCAACACCCTTCTTCTTCACGTTATAGGTCCTTCTCCTAGAATTTGGGTTGTTATGGATTCTGGAATGTCTCGTCAATTCATCTGAACGGGAGAATCTCTTGAAGCAGCCGGGAAATGTACAGGCATGAGGTTTTTCACCTGTGTGTGTTCTGATATGTCTTGTCTGGTGTTCGAGCCTGTGGAATGCCTTCTCACAGATAGGGCATTTGTAAGGACGTGGCAGGTCCTGCTTTTCTTTCTTCTTGTCCTCTGCTGTGCTCATATCTTTTTTTTCTATATATATATATATATATATATCTCTCGCTGATATCCCCCTTGCCTCTGCGGTCTGTTGTCCCTGGCTTGGTTTCCTCTTTAATTCTTTCAACCCCAGAAAAAAAAAATCCGGGAAAAATTGGATGGAAAAATTCCAAAAAGTGGAGGCCCGCAAAAATTTGTGTGGGGCGGACGTTGGGATGAATTCTGGAAGAACACCCTGGCAGACACCTGGGCTTCGCCTGCGGTGCGCTGGGCTGGGCTGGAAGAGCTGGCCCGAAGGGAAAGTAACAAGGTGTTTACTGCCCAGAAAGAGGCTTCTAAGATCTGCAGACAGAAGGTGAGAACTTAAAGAAGAGCCACCTCGGTTCTACCTCTTCAAGGCGCCACCTAATGTGGCTGCATGAGTACCATGGGCTGATGGCATAGAGGGTGTGGCGGTTGGCCTTATATTAGTTTATTGTAGGGTTTTCTACTTGTTAGTTCAAACGGTGCTCATAGTTTCTCGGTCTCACTGCTGTCGATAAAGCTAGCTATCCACCAGGACCACTTACATATCCTACATCCTAATATCACTGCACACACCAGGGTCCATCATGGGCCATAGTTCACTGTACTCCAGTACCCCCCCCCCCCACTCTCCCCAACCTCTTCCATCCGTTGAAATTCGCTCGTCTTATTGGAGCACCGTATACCACAACCTGATAAGTAACTTTTGAGCGGAACTGTGAAGGCCCTCAGGAGTCAGGGCTGAGAGCTTTCACATAGACCGTCTTCTACTACTCTTGATTAGATTGAACAGCCTTCTGCTTCTCTTCTCCTTGTCCTTGTTCTAGTTCTTCTAGTTCTGGTTCTAGTTCTAATTGTTTTCGCCTCTTACGTTTGCCGACTCGTCAGTAGTCACGTCGCATTCGTATTCACCTCGCAGCCACCTATTCATCCTATACAGAGCAACACCTCCATGTCTTCGCCGCCTTTTTCCTCTTTAGCCCTCCTGCCTTAAATGCGGGGAGCACCCTAAAAAAAGGTGCCAAAAACCAAAAAAACGGCCCACTTGACACAACTCCAAGTGGTAGACCTTTGGGTGATGATCCCAACTATACGAGAAACCGATCAATAAATAGTCATGAATAACCATTTTAAAATAAATAAGACTGATAAATATCACAGCGATAAAAAAGGGTAGAAAGCAGAAATGCAACGAGATTAGAACCTCTTCTATAGCACACCAAAGATAACAAAACAACAAAAACAGCGAGAGAAAAAAGGACAAAGAGTAGAGAGGGACAAGGGACAACATTTAAACACAAAAATAATTGACAAAGGGCGGGAATCAATCGCCATGCTTGAAGCAACACCTGTTCCCATATCTGCATGAGCCTGTTTTACTCCAGTTAGCACAGGGCTTGGACCTCCATTTTGAACCACGATCAACCGCTTTCAATTCGTGTTCGCCGTGTGCAAATTGACATTTAGAACCGTACGGACATGTCCCTGTCTTTTGGAACGTGGAGCAGAGCTCAGTCTTGTAGAGCACAGTATTGACCTTGTTCTCCTGTGAATGTGTAGACTTCGTAGGAGACTCCACTGCGTCCTTCGACTCTAACTTGGTCAAGTTCTCTTGTGTCAGCGGCAACTTGTCATCCTTCTTGCTCAGCGATTCAATCTGTTGTTGCTGGATCTGTAACTGCAACTGCAGCTGCTGTAGCTGTTGAGATACCAACTGCGCCTGCTGTTGTAAAAACAATGGGTTTTGAAGCATTGCTTGTTGCTGGGTTTGTAGTTGTTCAGGATATCCCTGTTGTTGTTGATAACTCTGTAGGAGAGTCTGTGTGTTGTTCAACAACTGTTGTGTATCCGTCATCTGGTTCTGGATTTGTGGTACCTGTAACAGTTGCACCTGCGGCGGCTGCGGTACCTGTTGAAGTTGTGGTTGGACGTGTTGTGTAAATTGGGTGCCAAACGACCCCTGTTGCATCGTACTGTACGTTTGACTCAAAGGTGTCATCCCACCAAAAGAACTGTACTGCGACATCGAAGGAGGAGGAGTACCAACACTCAAGGGGGTAGTAGATGCAGTATACTGCTGTTGTTGTGATGGTAAAAAATTGCTGTTGTTGGAAACTTTCACGTCAAATACTGATTGTGTGCAACTTTCCAATTCTTGCGATGAGCTGCTGCGCTGTACACCGTGATTCGCATGGGTCGACTGCGGAAAATCTGAAGAGTACCAAAGATCACCGCCGTGTAATTGGGAATGCAAAAACCTCTGTTCTTCTGGTGTGTTGTTATGGCTCCTGGTAGGAACAACCTTATCATTCCAGATGGATGGTGGCAATTTCGACTCCAAATCGCTCTGATCCATTGTGTATGTTGGGTGATTGGTTAAGTACTCGGACGAACCACTAGATATAGAACTCGTAGAAAAGGCCTTTGAGGGGATCTGTGCGTTTAACTCGGGAATATAACTCTTGAATGATGGTTGTTGAGTATTGACTTGAGCAAAGTTGTAATCCCACGACATATGGTGAAGTTGTTGTTCCGGTGGTTGGTGGTACTTAGAGCTGTGGCTCGGACAGATAGCGATACTTAGAGAAGACCGGTGGAATAGGAAAAATGGTGGCTCTCCAAGGATGTTTCTTCTCTCTCTATATCAACTCAGCTGGTGCAAGCTTCGCTGGATATATAACCTTGGAAAAGAGGTGCCAAATTTCGAATATCGGTTTTCCAAACGTTTTACTTTTTGTACCGGGCGTTTGTCCCAAATGTCCAAAATGACTGTTCTGAATTTCTTTTTCCTGCGGACTTAGAATGAGACAAAGGTGGACAAACTTGATAGGGCTCCAGTATGATAACAGCTATATTCTGCGGTATGAACTGCGATCCTATGTAGTTTAACAAATGATAAATAATGGATTAGTAATATACACATGGCTTCAACTGTAGGCCTGGAAAAGATGAGAGGCAAAGCAAAGAACACCCAGATGTCCCCGGAACTGGTTGTCCCAAAAACAGCTGGGAACTTACACGCACCCGTTTATCTATTTGATCAATGGTAGGGGCAACTCATAGGATACTTTCCCGATTCTTTGTAGTTCCAAGGACTCTATCTAAACAGTTAACCTAAGTCATAATGCCCACCATGACATGGTTCAATCACCTGTATATCTCTGCACAAATGTATGGGTCTTAACTCCCTCGGGCGATCTTCGAAATGTGTTGGCCATTGTAGATTCAAGGGAGGGCTTCTTTATATGTTGTGATTATCAAGAATTTGACACCCGAAACTCAAATTGATGTAAAGTACCTCTTCATTACGTTTTCAATCCGCTAGTGTTAATAATTGGAGAAGAAGTTAGATGCCAACTGATTCCGTGGGCCTGAGTGCAGAGTTCCGCTTAACTTGATAGCAAGCTCCCAATCCTCACATCAAGTGTTCATCCTTCACACGATCTCCTGGGGGGTCTCAGCTCATTCAAGATGTAGTTCATGCAGAATTTGAAATATTTTTGGGGATGTCTGTAGATCTTTCGATTAGATAACCTTAGTTGAACTGAATCAATGGGACATGCATGTTGCGTTTTTCCCATCTGATTGGCATCATAAGAGTCTGAAAATCCAAGTTGCTTATTGATAGACAATTCACGAATAGTGCTGCTGATATCTACAGTGGAATTGAGTCTCTTTAAGTACCTTGAAGTGATGTTGTGTCGATGAACCCTATAAAAAGTTGCTATTCGAGTGACACAAAGTTCTTTGAGGTTCGCTCAAGCACCGAAGACTTGCAAACTGATTAAGGCGACTTTTGCGGCAATTACATCTGTGAGCCCCTGAGCTTATTCGTGATACTTATGATTGGCTGCATCTTTGGTAAATCACTTAAAACATAACAAATCATACTCATTATAACCCTCATAAATTGTGTCATCCCTGTCTTACTCTTTTCAAACAAATGCCCCAAAAAATTATTTGTCCGAGCTCGGTGTTAAACAGCACTGGTTAAAGTCGTTGGACAAATGTTGTGGTCACCGAAGCGACGTACAAGCACGGGCCAAGAACTTGACGTTACACTGTCGTAGCGATAAGATGTGAATCACCGTATTCTTTGGTAGGTTGTAGCTCATTATGTTTTGAACTTGTGTTAGAGAGAATTCGGTGCTGCAAGTGTTGAGGGCCTAAACTGCCACTCAATCAATAAATAATTAGACTCTGTGCTCCGGCTACAGTACCAGTCGAGTTAACCGTTACGAAATCGCACAAAAAAGGCAAGACAGTCACAACTTTCAAATCACAACCATAGGAGACATAACCTGAGTACACTTAGTTGTATAGTGCAGGACAATAGTGGATCACTGCATCCTCATCTTGAAGTCAACTCAAAAATTGTGGCCAACAACTATTTTTCAAGGTTATATGTTTGATGATATGTCTTGTGCCTTGTACCCAAGAATTTGTGTAGCTTCTCAAGTCTGGACGTTCTTGTTGTGCCCCCAAATGCCCAATCTCGCACCACAATGGAGTTTGTCCGATTTGTCCCAAGCGCACACACCGCCCACGGGCACCGGAAGACTCACAGAAATTGCGGACATCTTAGCCAATTTTTGCCACCAGTGACGAAAACTCACACCCATACAACCCTTGGAGTCTTGATGCACCACCTCATGACGAAGGTTGGTCCTTGGATCTCGAAGGGCAACACCGGTAATAACCCCGACAGAGACACATCTGTACTGATTAGGTTGAGGGGCACAAGATGGGGCAGCTCCCACTTTTGTTTCTTTTGCGAGCGGAGTTGAAGCTCCAAAAGGGGTAAGTGCGGAGAAGAAACTTTTCGGGAACGCGGTAGGGACACGACAACATGATTTATACAAGACAATCTCCATGGTGCTATGGTGCTGGCTATTTTGTGTTGTTGTGATTCATCAGACAAGTGGCGATTGTAGCACTAATGGTTGTGGTATGATAATTCAATTGTGTCAATACAGTGACTGATGGTTTACGAATTATATATGTATCTCAGGTCCCTATGTCTACCTACTACGTACCTTATCACTGGCTTATCAACAATAAGAACTGCACAGAAAACATCGACCCTCGGAAACTGTAGCATACGCATAGCTTGTCCCACAGTGACAATCACCCCAACCTACATATGGACAGCATCAGTGTTTATCTTTTTGTTTCAAAAAATGCCTTCTTTTCAAATGTCGTACCATTCTTGTTCAGAAGCTGTCATAGTTCAAAGCCCATCGCGACACTGATGCGCAAACGCATAAAACGGCTATTGAGACTATCGAACTCCCCTCTCGTTCGCACCAAGACGATGCTTTATCTAGTCCACTACAAGATCGTCATTCTTCAATCGTAACATAACTCATTATTCTTCTCTAAATAGGGTTCAGTTGATCAAACTCACTTTCTAACACCAAAATTGTACATTACTACACTTAGTTACCGAAAACAGTCTCGAAAGATTGTTGGAAATCACCAATGATATCGTCGATGAACTCTGTACCAACACTGACTCTAATCAAGTCCTCAGAGACACCAGAAGCCAGCTTCTCCTCGTGGGACAATTGTTGATGGGTTGTGTAGTATGGAGTAATAACCAAAGTCTTGGAATCACCAACGTTGGCCAAGTTAGAGGCAATCTTCAAGTTATCAACAACTTGTGGGCCAGAGGCCTTGAATGGATCATCTTGCTGAGTTGGTAATGGCTTGACACCGAAGGACAAGACAGCACCGAAACCGTTCTTCAAGTACTTCTTAGCATTCTCATGGTATGGATGGGATTCCAAGCCAGGGTAAGAGACCCAAGAGACATACGGAGATTGCTCCAACCACTTTGCCAATGCCAAAGTGTTAGCACCTTGTCTTTCGACACGAAGGGACAAAGTCTCAAGACCTTGCAACAAGAGGAAAGAACCGAATGGGTTCAAAGTGGCACCCAAATCTCTCAGGATCTCAATTCTGGCATGGCCGATGAAAGCCAAGTTACCCAAGGCCTCATTCAACACCAAACCGTGATAACCTTCAGATGGCTGAGAGAATTGTGGGTACTTCTCTGGGTAATCCTTCCATGGGAATCTACCAGAATCAATAACGACACCGGCAATAGTAGTACCATGACCACCAATCCACTTCGTGGCAGAGTGAGTAACAATGTCAGCACCGTGGTCCAATGGCTTGACAAATACACCACCAGCACCAAAAGTGTTATCAACGACAAGTGGAACGCCGTGTTTGTGAGCAATCTCAGCAATCTTCTCGAAATCTGGAACGTTGTACTTTGGGTTACCGATTGATTCGATGTAAACAGCCTTGGTTTTCTCATCAATGACCTTCTCAAAGTCCTCTGGGCTATCACCTTGAACGAAACGGGTCTCGATACCGAATCTCTTGAAAGCGACCTTGAATTGATTGTAAGTACCACCATACAAGTAAGAAGTAGAGACAATGTTGTCACCGGAGTGTGCCAAAGCAGCGATGGCGGTGAATTGAGCAGCTTGACCCGAAGCAACAGCCAATGCGGCAGCACCATTCTCCAAGGCAGCGATACGCTTCTCGAAAATATCGGTTGTTGGGTTCATAATTCTAGAATAGATGTAACCTTCTTTTTGCAAACCGAACAAGTCAGCACCCTCCTTAGAGTCGTCAAAAACATAAGAAGTAGTGGCATAGATAGCAGGAGCACGGTTCTTAATAGGAGCAGTCACTTCTTGACCAGCGTGCAATTGAAGAGTATCAAAATGGTAAGGCATTGTTGCGAGATTCTCTGTTGAAAGCACACAAATGGGAAGAATGAAGATCACAATTGTTGAAGCCTTGAGCTTTTATAAGTACCAACTCCACACCAGAAACGGCCATTCGCTTGCGTTCATGTGATCATTCAAAATGTGACAATTTCACGTGCCATCTCGCGCTTGACAATACAAATTAGCCCAACATTCATACCCGTGCTTGGCTGAAAATATTGCTCAATCTGACCGAGTAGAAAGAGATCTGAAATGGCAGCCGCTCTCTTGTCCCAGTGGCTAAAACAGTCCCTCCTAAAACACCTATCAATTCAATTCAGCACCATTGAGAAATCTTCCTTCCTTGTTGAACTTGGGAAAAACGTCAAAAATAGGCACTGTGGAGGAAAAAAGGAGCCCGAATGTCGCAAATTGCAGGCCAAATGGAATTTAGAACAGAAGAACTTCAACCAGAATGAATGACCGCATTCATATTATAACGTTCATTAATACAGACCTTGATTTGTGTAACTGCACGAGGCATTGTCACCAGTGTATCTATGGGACAAAAATAATGGATCCTATGAGATTCGAACTCATGCATCTTACGATACTCGATCTTGAGTCGAGCGCCTTAAACCGCTCGGCCAAAGATCCATTTTCGAAAATTGTGAGGATACGAGATGACCTCACTCAGAATGTGAAAATGTTTAGCTAAGCGAGGGATGCTTACATCCGTCAATAGGCTATGAAGAAGGAACATCACGAGATGAGATGAAAGGATGGCTATTCGTTCAGTAGTTTAGTTTAGGGGCATTCGCTCAGGGATGAAACATTTGAGTATTTTAAGAGGAAAGTGCAAGAAGTTTCAGTTAGTTAATAGAAAAGAAGGAGAAAGTTTGGAAAAAACGCTTATTGGTAGGATCACGGAAGAGCTCAGTGGATTAGACCTTAGCCTATCAGTCTAATCATCTCTTAAGAGCAGTCCAAGGATAAGCCATCAAGCAAGGAGTTAGATGAAGCCGATTCTTTACAGAAAATGGATTTGTCAACTTTTTCTGTGATTGTAATTTCCGAAAATAGCTCGGAAACTCTCCTAACTAAGAGACGGGCATCTTTTTTTTCGAATATCTGCGGTTGGCATGCTTTTTCTACTTCAAACTTTTCAGGAAAGCTTCAGTGACAGTTCATTTCTCACTGACATGGAAGGCGGGGTGTCTTTGGTAGATCTCCCATATGAATCGAAATGACTGATTATATCGAAGACACGGAAAACCTGAGAAAGTCATCTATGTCAATGTTGTGAAAGAAGTCTCGACTGCCTATTATAGTGGTCCCAAAACGAAAGAGACTATGTATCCAAGTTCATTGAGATGTCAATCTTGGCTCAAGTCAATGAGAATCAAGAGAAGCCGATAATTCTGAGAGAAGATCTCAAAACTTTTGCCGAAGCTACACTCTGATCAATTGTTCTCTCTAAAGCTGTTATTATGGAGAGTTTGATAGAACT
Source organism: Williopsis suaveolens (assembly GCA_003708225.3). Lineage (NCBI taxonomy): Eukaryota > Fungi > Ascomycota > Saccharomycetes > Phaffomycetales > Wickerhamomycetaceae > Williopsis > Williopsis suaveolens. The sequence goes on along the minus strand of PPNS03000015.1, from coordinate 80,354 downwards.
TTGTTGAATTCTTTGTGTATCCAACCAAGTTTTCAAAAGAATTATGGCTAATACTTCCCAGAGATCAATGATTATCACACTTCAGAGAAATGGCAAACATCACTATCAATGGCTGTCCAAGTGGGTGTACATTGGTTTATGGATGGTTGGTATTATTGCTGAGATTATGGGCTGTAGAAGTACTTTAATTAGTGCTGTCGTACTAGGCATAGGATTCATCTTCGTAATCTTCTTGTCTGTTCACATTGAGATGTTGCTAGTTGGTGAAATCCTTACAGAGATTGTTTGGGGTGCTTTCCAGACCCTTGCAGGGTCATATGCATCAGAGATATGTCCTGTTGTATTACATGTCTATCTAACCACATACATAAATGCATGTTGCTTTGTTGGACACTTGATTGCTTCAGTCACACTACCATTGACTCTGAACATGACTAACCAATCGGCGAACAAGATCTTATTTGCATTGCACTATCATTGTTCATATCTATTTTCCTCCTCAGTCACCTTGATGGCTCTGCAAGAAATGAAGAATTGATGAAACCAGAGATCCTTTGTAGATTCCATGCAAAGTAAGATTTAGTTAACCATCGAGAAAGAGAAGATTATGGCATCAGGATCAAGTTACCTTCAATGCTTCAAAGGAACAAATTGAAGAAGAACCAGAATTGTTATTGATATGGGCCATTCAGAATATCACTGGTTCTGACCTCAAGGCTTATGCGATTCTCAGTATATTTCTATACTCAAGCTGGATCGAGTACGAGAATTTTATTCACTTTTAGCATCGTTCAGTACGCTTTAGGACTGTTAGTCACACTATACTCTTGGACAATGGATCTTATCTCAGAGATCTGGACGTTTCAGATTTTTTTGGTGGTCTGTTACTGAATTTTATTATTCTTACTACAGTGGGTGGTCTTGGATTCTCGGACACATACTTCCTCCTGGGCCAGTGGATATTTGTTACTCGTTTTCACATTCATCTATGGTCCGACCGTGGGTCCTATCACTTATTGTGTCGTTGCAGCACTCTATTTTCGAACGAGCGATCAATGATCCCTAAAACGGGCATATTCAAAAGCCCGATCATCTCCGATCTCCCGCCTCTAGGAGGAATGGTTCATTTTTATCCATCAAAACAAAACAACCAAGGCGGCTAATTATCAGAGCGGTAAAGACGAGATGGTAAGCGTCCCAAACTTCATCAGGAACATCTTTACTGGTCTCAGTAACATCAACCTTACCAGCTATGCCGGTTCTACACGGATAACTCAAGCTATAGCTGGGATCGTTCTCTTGATTCTCAGCGGTAAGTTGAGTTCAACAGTTAATTCTTTGGATGCTCTCAGCAACTCTGTCGATTCTTCATCTCTTGATATTTCCTCGTCTATTATCTCCTCTATCTTGAACACCACATCATCATCTCTTCTCAGTTTAGAAGGTATACAAGGTACAAACGCGGTTGGGATTACTCTGTCTGTTTTCACTGTTCTTTCAAACATTGTTCTCTCTTTGATTCCATACTTGTTCGCTCGCGAAGGAAACACTATGATATCCTCTATTGTTCGTGAAGACACTGTTGGGATATGGTCATCTTTGCAAACGTCCGAGAGCTATTATGCGTGGGGGATCTCTGGTTCAGAATTCACATCTGTTGCTCTATGGGGAACAAGTGCCATCTATTCCGCTTCCAAGTATGGAAATTGGGACTGCTCTGATCCTATAGAGCTCATCAAGCAGTACAACTCGACACTCAATGACGATACACTCTCGATCTTCGACGGCATCTTGCAACTCAGTGACTTGAATCCAGATTTGCTTGATAACACTACCCAATCTTTTTTGAATGACATAAACCAGATATACGATTTTTTCAATAGTACCGTTGACCTCTCTCTGTACAACATGAGCTCCGCTGCTGATAGACAAGCTTTATTGCTCAACCTATCAAAGGACTGTTCAACAAAGAAAGCTGCTGTGGCCATGAGTTTTGTTGGCTTCTTCTTATTTTTGTCCTCAGCTATCATGGTGATCATATCAGCCATAAAGCTTCATGGCCTTGCTGGAACAGTGAGTTATGATTATGAAAACTCATACTTTGTTGTCAAGTCTGTCTCTGGTGAGAAACTAACTGATGACTATCTACCCGATGAAGGTGTACAGCTATCCAAAGAGTTCTCCCTCAATGCTTCTTATTTGAAGTCTGGTACTACATACTCTGGTGACTTCAACATTGTCAGAATTGACAAGTCATTCTATTTGAACACAACAATGTCTTTTACGGCTTTAAAAGCTGGTGACCCTGGTCTTATTCTGTCTACTGCTAAGATCAAGACTAGTTATGACAACATTGCCTCATCTTTTTCTGGTGCCAGTACTACTTTGTATGAGGTGTGGGAGACCGAAAACGCAGCAGAGGGGGTGGATGACCATGACTGCTCACTTTCAAAGAACTGCAATGAGGATGTCGAGAAGATTAGTAAAGATATTGATAGAAAGATTCGGATGAATGGAGCTAGGGTAAAAGTGGATGATCTCACAGAACGCAAGAGCTCCTTGAGGTGTCAAATCATGAAGAGTGAGGGAAATGTTGAAGCTTCGGATCAAATTCAGAGGCTAAAAGAGGATAAGAAAGGGACTTCCTCAGATAATGTTCCCTGGTCTAAAGCTGCTCAAAGAGTATTCAAGGGGTTCATCCTTATCTCAGAGTTAAAAGAGTCCGACGCCACATTCAAGGTCAAAATTACCCTAAACATGGAAAAAGTTGATCAACCAGCCACTAAATCCATTGTTGCACCAACTGCTACAATACTTTCCCAGGACGGGAAAGATGTAGTGACCTGCTTAAGAGCTAAAACTCAGCACCAGACTTCGGGAGAGATGAAATTTCAAGGTTTGTTGGATGATGTCGAAAGACAAGAACAACACCATAAGATGACTGTGATGTACTCACGTGCAATCCTTTTCCCAGAACGAATTGCCATATAACTGCTGAATACAGCCAAGAATGGCCCATGGGTGCTATGTGTTATTACTATATCGCGCAGTTAGGGGAGTGTTTTCGGGCGAAATATCAAACTTCCACGAGGCTTAAATTTCTCGTCAATAAAGAATGTGATTTATTCAACTCTAGCCTGAATTATTTGATGCCAAAAGGATGGTGAAGTGGAATTGTAGGTTAAAGCTAAATTTAAAAATTTTGTATTTTTCTACTTCAATTCATTAGGTCATATCTGTCAAACAAACAGGGAGATAGCCATTTGGGTAAATTTATAAAAAATCAATAAAAATGCAAAATTAAAATCTGATAAATAAGAATTTCAGTCTCATATAATTATCAAATTTCTTGAAAGGCAAATTTAGCCAAAATAGATTCTTCAGCTCTCAAAGCTATGCCACCGGCAGGATGTTCTCTTCCATCTTCAACTCCCCCATTCGACTTCCTCACGAATTGAATAACTAAGCGGGTAGAAATATTTAGCAATGTCCCATCAGTTTCGTCATCACAAGATCAAGAGAATGGTCCAAAGTGCAACAGAAATTGATTCAAAAGCCTGTGCTTCCCATTTTCTTGCATCATTTGTTTCTAATACTTGAGCTATATTTGCGCAATCAGTTGGCACGCGAGTTGAAGTAGTTGTGCTGATAACTGTAACTGCTTGAGGAGTAGAGGTAATAGTAGCACCTGGTAAGAAAGCGGTAGTAGTGAATGGAGGAACTGTGGTGGTCAATGTGACAGTGACTGGGGGCATGATGGATGTGGTCGTGGATGAAGATGGGATGTAAGTGTAAGTGACTGTTGTATATGGGAAAACTTGAGTGTCACCATAGATGTAGGATGTGACATAGGACGTGACAACAGTAGCTTGAGTAGAGTAGATAGTGGTCTCAGCAATGTAATTAGTGACAGTTGAGTACTCAGTACTCAGAATACCGTAGATAAAATCGTAGACTGGTGTGTTTGTCGATGTGACAGGATCATGAGTAAAGATACTGGTCAACTCGATAGTCGAAGTTTGTGGGACCCAAAGCTCGTTGGATAAGGTCAAAGTTGCAAATTGAGTACCTGTGGAAATAGAATATGAATAGGAGTAGTCGGTATAGACAGTTTCATATGGAACATAGACTGTGGAGGTTGATACCGCGGTGAGCCAAGTAGTTCTTGTTAAGTTCAAAGTGTAAATGATAGAAGGCTCATACCAGCCGATGGTGGTCTCAGATGGCGCATAGTTAGTATCCGTAGAGTAAATAGCGTGAGTGAAAGTGTCAGTGGAGTAACTGGCTAATGGAAGAACCAAGGTACTTTCACTTGTGACCTGAGCCCAATCCGTGGTGACAGCAGCAATTGTAGTAGTCACTGTAGAGCCTGGGATGGTGACAGTAGAGGTCGAGTGGGAAGTGGAGTGGGAGAAGGAATTATGCCAGCTAACGAACATAGTTTCAAATTGAGTCTCAGTGCGGATCGTAGTAACTGGAATATCAATGGTATTGGTTGATGTGATAGTTTCGAAGAGAATTTGTGGAATCACTTGAGTCATAAACATGGTAGTTGTGGTGATGAACACACCATAGGGTAATGAGGTAGCAGTAGAGACTGATATAGCTGTGGTGACAACCACTGGAGTGTTGGTGGATGCAGTTGCGAAATCAGGTGGGGTGACTGGACCAGTTGTAATTGTAGTTGTAGTAATAGAAGCTGTGGTTGTAGTGCCTGGAGGAGCTGGAGTAGTTGTAGTACTGGTAGTTGTAGTACTGGTAGTTGTAGTACTGGTAGTTGTAGTTACCGCCGTATTGGTGTTGATGGTTCCCTGGAGATCTTCTGGCGTCGTGATCAAATCACCCGCCGGGAAGTTAGGATTGGTACGCGGAGTGAAAACTGGAGTCGTGGTCATTTGGGCGTACACGGTGGCTGCCAACAAAGCAACGAGGACTCTTTTGATCATCTCTTTTGTGTTTGATTGTGCTTGCCGCAGAGGTGGAAAAGGACAGAAAATGTTTCAGGGAAAGGAGGCTGCTTTTATAGGCTGGCGGCTACTTCCCTTTGAAATTTCTAGAAGGGTTAACTTTGAAGATCTGGGAAATCAGCCAGAGAAGGAACAGACACGGCGGCAGCGACATAGACCTCCACTACAATCTCACCAATTGGCGAAGAGGCACAACAAGACGTGAAATCAAAGGGAGTAAGCACTAACATCTAAGCACTATAACTAGTAACTCTACCAACAATAGCAGTAGCTCTCGGTTTTGCCACAACGTTGTATTCTCATCCCCAAGAGAGAACTGCAAGTTTACGCATGCGTTCTTCCAAGTTGCAAGATCATCGGTTCGGGGCGCAGACACATAAACTCATTCCACTCGGAAAGCTACGGCACAAAAACCTTTAATAGACGCAAGAAAGAAAAACAGAACCCCTTTACTATGCAATTAAACCCGATTATATAAACCCATTAAACTAAAATGTATAATTCAATCTTGGATGCCATTCCATTCTTTTTCTTCGACTGGTGCAACATCCTCTTCCTCCTCCTGATCATTGGACTCACCCTTTAACTCTTCACCCTCGTTACGAGATTTTTTACGCGGTCTCTCTTCATCTTCTGGTGGTGGGACAAACCACGGGATCTTACCTCTATTGAAATCATTAATGACCAACTTGGAAATTCCCTGTTCATCCGGTTCACCACCCTTCAAAAGTCTACCATGCTTTCTTGCTAGAAGCTCAATGAACTCAGTGGAGTTATTCCAGCCAGAAATTTCATATGTTCTCTCCAGATGCTGTCTCTTACATCTCTTGAGCACACCTGGAATATATTGCTCAGCATGTGTCACATGCTCGACTCTCACAACACCTCTGAACAAGATGTCCTCCTCAGAGTCCTTCGATGAGGGTGGTACAATACCAGGACAATCAATCAAAAAGATCTTGTTCATCAAAGTGATATATTGCCAGACCTTCGTCTCACCTGGGATTGGAGCAACTTGACACACTTTCTTTCTTCTCAATGTGTTGATAATACTCGATTTACCTGTGTTTGGGTATCCGATGAAACCAACAGATATTTGTTTTCTATCAGGATGCAACACAGAGAATTGACGAAGAAGTTGAATCAGAGAACCCTTACCAAAGGAATTTGTGATAGAGGCATGGAATGCAATAGTTGGATGAAACTTGGACAAGTGTTTAACCCAAGCAGCCTATAAATTGTTAGTAATTAAAACCTTGAAGGGTCCGCCAAACAAAGTTTCACAAACACGTTGCCATCATCGAAAGGGGAAGGAGAAAAATTATATAAGAAATGGATGTGAAGGTCTTTACTACGAACGTCTCAACCGAAGCATGACACTAGCAGTCTGAGAGTTCAACTCATAAGTCCCTCTGGTAATCCTAGGTGAAGGTCAAAACGACATTTCAGGACTCAGCAACCCAAAACGGGAAGTGAGAAAGCGGAAAACCTCTTGTTCTTCCAAAGTTGTAACAGGCATACTTCGTGGAGCATGTGAAATCAGATTTCAAAAGATGCCCTGACAAAAAACTTTGGAGTCATTCCTCATTCACGATGACAATTGTTCACGATTAAAAGATTGAAAGGTTAATAGAAAATATACTTACGGCAACCCAAGTTGGGACAAGATCACACTTGTTCAGCACAAAGATCAAATGCTTATGAGCAGCTTCTTTTTTGATATATTGTTCAACAGATTCACACCTCGTTCCGAGAGGGTCTCTAGCATCAAGAACATGTATGACAACATCAGAAGAGTCGATGACTTTGTACAATTCGTTCCAAATACGTTTTGATTGACCTTTGTGGAAAATCGCCTCCTTGGCCTCGGCGGTCCAACCATCGGTATCGACATTACCCATAAGGCCCATGGTTGTAGCCAATTCGTTCTTCTCCTGGAAATCTTGAGCATCCTTGTCGGTGACATCAGCCAACTCTTCAAGACTTGAAACAGCTACTCTAGGCCTCTTACGCTGAGCCTTTGGGCCAAAAGTGTGTTCAAAGCTCTCAGTTTCCAAGATCTTATTTGTTGGAGAGTCAGTGACGTCTGTCTCCTCTAAAAGAGACATGGGCAATTTGTTTCTTCTCAAAAGAACCTGGTATGAATCTTGTTGCTTGTCACCAAGGGCTTCTCTGAAATGGGACAATGCATCCTGAGAGATAACTCTTGTGTTACCAAACCAACGACGGTTAGGATCAACTCTAGCAGTTGGAGCAGCGGTATCTTGCAAATAGGCAGCTTTGATTATCTCACCTTGCTTGTTACGCTGAGCACGGCCCTGCTTATACATGTTCAAGTGCTTCACTTTCTTTGCATCACGGTAGAAGTTTTCACCTTTCACACGCAGGTTACCATCTCTGCTATCACCTTGACGCTCACGTCTCTGTTTCTCCTTCTTTCCTGTACCCATTTTATTCCGATCTGTATATGAGGAAGCAAGATCAATTGAAGTGTTTCTCTTCTCTTCTCTTCTTAGACTGAACGTTTTTTGGTCTGGGAGAGAAAGTGAAAATTTTCTTTTGTAGGGCGCTAGTTAGGGGAAAAAAAATTTCAAAAGGGAAATCCGAGGGACTCATCGAGTCACATGATATTCCCTCGGAACCGGCCACTTTTGGCACTACATTTCCTATGACTTCAATAAAATCCGGTGATTTGTAAGTTTATATACTAGAAGACGTTGGATAACACATTTTCTGGAAGCACATCCCTTGGGTTCTTGTATTTGGATGGACCGTCAGCCCTCGTGGTGGTTATCTTTCTCTGTTCAAATGTTCTTCTTATCTTTTCATCATCTTCGTGATCCTTCTTCTTGCTCTTCATGTTTTCAATCATCTTAGATTTCTGGACGTTGGCGATGAAAGTCTTGTTCAACTTACGTGCCTGTGAAATCTCCATCTGCAACTTACTCTGTCTTGCCTCGTTCTCCTTTGAGATCTGCTCAGTCAGGTCTGACCATTTGAAACCAGACAGATATTTCACATTCATGATATCGTCATAGTAGAAAGATGACTTCTTACCGCCCAATATATTACAATTCAGCGTATCTGCACATAGCTTAGCATCCTTCTTTCGGATGAACTCAGCCCATCCCTCTTCGTACATGTTTTTCTTGTTACCACCCTGTTTTACTCTCTGTTGATACTTTTGTGTAGATTCTCTCTTTAGGAAGAGTCTATCCACCTCACCGAATCTCGAAAGGATCTGTCTCATCTTTGTCGGCTTCATGTATGGTGGAATCTTGGAGAGGTAGACAACACCAGTCTTACCCTTCGGTTTCTTGTTCTTGATCTTAAGAAGTTTAGATTTTCTATACAGCTCATTAATGTTATCCTCCTCTTCGGTCTCCTTGGAGTTCTTCTTAGGGATATTCTTGCTCTTCACATCATTTTCATCCTCTTCGCTGCCTTCACCTTCATCGTCATCCTGGCCACGAAAGGCATCAAAAGCTTTCTTCTTTGATTTAGATGGCACATTCATCTCATCTTCCGATTCCGAAGCAGCTGGAGCGGCGAAGAACTCCTCGTCACTACCCAAATCGCTCACATTCTCATCTTCACTGCCACTATGATCCAAGAACTTGTCCATCTTTGTTATACCTTATATTATATTGTTATTGAACTTTTTCTACTTGGAGAGGAATTTTGTGTTTTGCATAGAAAAAACTACTGAACAAAAACTCACTGGTTGGAGACACACCGCTATAAACTCTACGAAGCCACTATTTAAGCATATCTAAAGAGTGATTCAAGCATAAAAATCAATAGCGAAGGCATTCACACGAATGATCTCTCCACACTCTTGAGAACGTCTTCAGGAAACCGGATCTGAGTGCCGTTATCAGCATCATAGTTGGAGATATACGTACCAGAACGGAAATTGGTTTGCGCCTCATATTCCAAGATAGGCTTTGAATGTCTATCAATTCGATTCAGTAATCGATAAAACAGCTTGCCGTACGAATAAGTGTTAACAAGAGACAAAGAGAATGTGATGATGCAGATGACAAGTGTTGCTGCGGACGTGACCTTGATGAACAAACTGATGTCTATGACATCCATCACAACGCCATTAGAAGTGATAGGCATGACAAAATTCTCACTTCTGTAAGTAACCAGAGTAGATGCTATAGTGAGAGACAAGCACAGCACTTGGAAAACAGAAGAGAGCACATGTGACATATATGCAAAGCGATCTGGGATGGTGGAACTACCTAATGGGATCAAGAATATGCAGACGATGGCCTTTAGCACCGAGTTAGTCAAAGGTTAACCTGGCAGGTAAAGACACAATTCATACCGTAGCTAACAAGAAGAATTCACTGACAATGCATACACCTGGTCTATTCGAGATATCCTCGAATGGTAACCCACAAAAGAAGCACAAATATTGTAGAATTAAAAGCACAATATAGGCATCTAAAGCCCGCTTGATCCATTTCACAGAATAGACAGCATCAGGGGAGTAAATGACGACGTTTGGCGCAACGACAGTCTTTTCAGTGACGAGGGAAACATTATCAAAGAAGTTTGGACGAACGGCGGCCATCTTTGTATAGTGATTAGTTCCTTCAGTGTGAAAAGGAAATTGAGAGAATCCGCATTGATTTTGTGTCACAACCCCTCCAAGGCCTCCAAAGAATGTGCCACAAAAATTAGTTTCCTGGGAAAGGAGGCACCCATTTGGAAGATACCAGTTTATCGTAGACAGCTCTCTCAATCCGGCAGATAAGACTTTCAGAACGGACAACTCCATCACGTACCCAGATACCGTAGGAACCCATCATGTTCGCCATGAGCACATCTGTAAAGAGCCTATCGCCTATCACAGCAACCTCTTCTGGTCCTTTGACAACACCTTTACCCAGAAAGTACTCCATTATCTCACCATGGCACCCTGGCTTCTTTGTGGAGTGTCTCAGAACAGTGACACCTGTGCGTTCTTCAAGTATTTGAGCTTGTGAATGGTTGGGATCATCATTAGTACCAGCGGAGTTGCTGACGATGAGTAGTTGGGCATCAGGGTAAGCAGCTCTCAATCGTTCCCATTGTTGCTTATATTCGGGCCAGACCTTATCATCATGTGCCTGAGCGAAACAGTTATCCTTGTCAAGAACGACGGCCTTGATCTTTTGTTGCGGTAGTGGGACAGGAATTCTATCGAAGGACGAGACCGTCAAATGTGGCAGACAGAGCTGTGGAGAGACAAGAAGCCTAAAGATATTGATTGTGGCCGAGACGTTCATCCCTGATGTCGATTTATGAAGTTCTTCAAGCTTTTACGCTAAAGTTTATCGGCTCTACTTCAAGCCTTTGGCGGTTGGTCGACGCGCAGGGGAAAAAAAAAACCTCAAGCTGAGTCGAGCAAAAGACCGAGAAAGTCGAAAACAAGCATTAGAAGAAGGCCCTATCCCGAGACAGTAGAAGGCGATACTTCATTCTGGGACCGCCGTTAAGACAAGAAAGGCATCATATACTTTCATATTCGAGTCGATTAGGATCACTAGGAATTATGAGCAGAGTTCAAGGGAGACGCAGACCACAGCACTCGCAGAACAAAGGCTCATGGAAACAGGATGTTGCTGAGGAAGAACAGCTGGACGAAAAAGAGCAGTGTGTCATTTGCGCTGAGCGTATCCAGTACTCTGCCTTATCACCGTGTACCCACGTTACATGTCATTGTTGCACATTTAGACAGAGAGCGCTATACGGCAAAAAGAGCTGTTTGGTGTGCAGAACAGAGAACCAGAAGGTCATCTTTACTGAACAGATAGGCACTGAATATCAACAGATCAAAGTATCAGATATTGTGGCTGAAGATGAGAAGTCCGGTGTATCGTTCACTTCACAGGCAGCTTATATGGACACAATGGAATTGCTCATTTTCAGATGTCAGCTGTGTAAAGAAATGAGTGAGGACATGAAGTCATTAGCCGAACATATAAGAGTAGAACATGAGAAGTACCTGTGTACAATATGTTCCCAGAACAAGAAGGCATTCCCCTCAGAACTGAAGATTTACACACACAAGCAATTGCAGAACCACCAGATGAGAGGTGATGAGAAGGGTTTCAATGGCCACCCTCTGTGTAAGTTTTGTAAGGGTAGGAGATTCTACTCTGACGACGAACTCACTCTTCATTTGAGGCAAAGCCATGAGAAGTGTCACGTTTGTGACCAGATTGATCCATCTGCTCCACAGTATTTCAAGAACTACAATTCATTAGAGGAGCATTTCAAGAACGATCATTTCAGTTGTCAATTCCAATCTTGCTTGGAGAAAAAGTTTGTCGTCTTTGCAGATGAAATTGACTTGCAGGCTCACATGCTTTCAGAACATAAGGAGTCTGTGGGTAAGAACCATATCATTGGTACCTCTACGCGTGCAAGAAATAATGGTTATCAACTCTCCACCTTCCGCTCTTCCCAAGCATCAAGATCGAATAATGCACAATCGGAAGATGTTGATTCTCTAGAAACAAAGTGTATGAGATTCGAGGAGAGAGCAAGGCATTATCTAAATTATTCCACTACTGCATTCAAACAGTTCACCCACTTGAACAATGAGTATCGTAATGGGGCTTTTACTGCTGCTGGTCTCAAAAATTCATACCAGAACTTGTTTAAAAATAACAAGGAAAATGAGATTTATCTGCTTCTGTTTGACTTTGCTCAACTCTTTGACAAGAGCTCACACCAAGGTAAAGATCTTTCCAAATTTGTTGAAGACCATGAGAAGAGAATCTCTCAGGAACAGGACTTCCCTGTACTTCCAGGATCATCGACATCCCTGTCTTCATTCGGAAGCTCATGGGGTAACGGTTCCACCTCCTCAAAAAAGAACATCAGATCAACATTCAATGAAAGCTTCCCAGCTTTACCTTTAGCCGGCTCGTCTTACAAACCGGTGAAGACCACAGTCAGATATACAACATTGACAAAACAGTCCAAACCAGCTACAGTGAGAGTCAACAGTACTCCATCAACAACTTTTCCGAATTACTTGTCCAATTCTGCTTCTTCATCCGCTTCTTCGTTTTCATCTAGGTCAAAGGCCAAACTGAATGAGGAAGAATTCCCTGAACTGCCTAAGATCGAACCAAAGAAGACTTACCCTATCAGAAACCCAGCCAATAGGTCACAGCCAGTACAAACCACTTCGGTTTGGGGGACTTCTAACACTAAAGAAAATTCAATGAACTTGGATCCATTAGAAGATTCATTACCTATTATCACAAAGGGTAAGGGAAAGAAGAAGAAACAAATACTGTTTACAATGGGCGGCAGATAAGTAGTTTAACCAGTAAAATGTGATTAGATATGTAATATATATACATTTACATTATCGTATTGGCAAGATACCCTGTTCTGTGAGTGCCTGTCTACAAAGAGGACATTCTTGATGATCTCTACTCCAATCAGCAATACATGACCAGCAAAATAAATGACCACATGGAGCACAACTTGGGTTGACCATATAACTTAGGCAAAGCATACACTTCCTAGAGTTCTCTGGGATGAATCTGAGTAATGTTTGATTTGAGAGGTCAATTTCTTTATCCGTGGTATTGACAGGAATACCAGTAATTTCAGCTGATACAGAGGTTTCGGTATCCTTTTTCTCAGAGCTTAGAGACTCAGTGATCCCCTTGATTGCCTTGAATACTATTTGAGCAAAAATCAACCCACCCAAGAGTTCATATCCACCTCTTGAGACTTGTTCATTCTTATCAACTTTATGACCAAACGCATACCTCAGGCCAAATATACGCTTAGACAAATCATAGAATGCACCATTAAGATAGAAAAGTGCCAAATGTGCATTTAACAAGGTGTCCAGCAACTTGGAATAGCTCAAATGGCATCTCCATCCACGCTTCTCATCATCATCTTCAATTTCTGGTAACAAGCGTCTCATAAGCTTGTTGGTGAAGTAAGGGAGAATTGCGTATGACGCGAGAAATCCTAATCTCCGTATAAACTTCGGAATGCTTTTACCATCACGAGAAACGTATATCAGATCAGTGTACTCCTCACCCAGCGTTCTTGAACCAAGAACTGTAGTGAGTGCAATGTACATGGCCTTCGCACCAATAGTGATCTCCTCAGGGTGAGTATGTATGAAGCGTTGCCCTGTAAACACTTGAATGGCATCCTGTATCTTTCCACGGAGGACCGACTCGAAGTACGAATCCTTCTGATGTGCACGTACTAGTGTCACGTCAGTAACTAGTGATTGAAACTATGGGCGTAGCGCCACTTACCAATACTCGGAGCATCTGCAAAGGGCAAAGTATGCTCCGAGGGAATTGAAACATCCACGTTCTTCGCTGTCTCACCCATCTCTGTTTTGTCGACCCCCTTTTGGTGGTTCTCTCGGTTGTGGTGTTGATGCTCGAAAGATGGGGAAGTTTGTCCACGGATATCCGAGGACAAATTACCGGAACTCAATATTGACAATTATTACAGGTTCAATGATCGTACGGCATCATCTATTGGGGGTATTCATGAGACTTTTGTGGCTCTCTACTGGTATCAATCACGTTGTAAAGCAGCTCATCAAGAAACTGGCAAGATGGATCCACGTTGCTCAGTCCAGCGAGCTCTTTCAGGAACTCATCTGAGTTACCAGTGGATTCTCCCATTTCGAAACCTGATGTAGTACTGATCTCACTAGACCCACCAGGGAGAGAGTCCACTCTTGGGAACAGCCAGTCTTGGAACCGTAAGATATTTTCAAAGCTCTCATGCGTATTTCCCTTAGGGTTTACATCAAAGTCAGGCTTCTGCAATGTAGCGTCAAACATGTTCTGCAGAATCACAGAATAACTCTTGGACTGTGCGTCAACATGTCCACAGTCGATAAGAACTTTGATTATAGAGCACATGGCGCTTGAAAGCATCGCTCCTGGATCCACATCAACATTTGGGTCATCTTTAAACATTTCCGGGTCGATATTACGGTGCCTTAGTAACAGAAGCAATCCCATAACCATTCCAGCATGGAACGTACACGACACTAAACTCATTGGCCTGAAAGGATGAATGTTCTGGTAGTAGCAATACTCCACAATCTTCACAATTAAGAGAGAAGCTTTGATACAGGAGTGATAGAAGCTGTGAAGATGCTTGAGCCTCTTTGGATCAGGGCTATACTTGACGAGCCCCAGTTTCTTCAAGACAATGAAGTGGAAGAATGGTCTTGAAAGTAGAATGATGCTGTGTAGATAAATGACACGAGGCAACAAGAACTTATGATCCACAGGAGCTGGATAGTTTTCAATAGAGACAGGTTTTATAGGGTGCTTAAGTGAGTATAACTTCATCTCCACAGCCAGTTTCAATGCACCCCGTATTGTGACAGAAGTAGTGAAATAGATACAATTCAGAACTTTGCTACTCAACTGGCAGACTTGCACCAGCTTGTTCTGATAATCATCCAAGTAGTCCAGGGAATTCATGTCGTCCCAATCCTGTTCACGAATTGTCATAGAACGACCCAGGTGAACCGCCGAAAGCGTATCCATAATGAATAAGCTCCTAAAAATCCTTCTTCTGTGGAGCACCACATTTGGTTCCTTGAAAGATTCATTGACATATTTTCTATTGAGTCCCAGTCCCAATGCATATCTTATTGCTGCACCAAGCTTCACCCAAGCAGAGTGTTTAAGTCCAGAAAAATGATGATAGAAGAAAACAAGCAAGTGCACCTCCACTAGCCATAAATTACCATCATCCATAATACCACCCATAATGGCCGTAGCACTTTGATATAGAGCATCGGGTTGAATAAACATGCTTTGTGGGAAAGGGAAAAGTTTCATCGGAATTTCAACTTTTGCAAAAACAGAGCCAATAGCCAAGACCAGTGTTAGAACACAAATCTCTCTGGGTTGAGGAGAAATGTAGACACGATTAAGCAGTTGTAGGAGTTCACTATCGTCAAATATATAAAGAATATTGTTCAAATTGTTCAAGAAGATATTCACAAGATAATCCGCATACTCTCTCGGTGGAAGTGGTCTTGCTGCAGCATTTGGTAGTATACCGGGATTATCATGATAAAGAAGTCTCTTCGGATCATCTGAGAACTCCTGTGGCCCTAGTACTTTAGAGAAGAGCTTGCGGCATTGTAGCAGATATGAGAGGCCACAACTTTCACCCAAGAACCTGAGATTACCACCTTCATCAAAGAGCAACCGCCAATTTTGATCGTTTCCTAAAGATACCATAGCATCATCTTGCGCATCTGTGAGACTTAAAGGAAAACTTAGAAGCGGTTGCAGAGAGGCTGGAATCCGTGCCGTGTTCTGTGTATCACTAAAGGGGTTATCTGTTCTCATAGGTCTAACTGCCTTCCCTGTTCCTGATGATATCTCTCTCTCTTCCAGCTCCTTTCGCGTTGGTTTTAGCACACGTCTATCAATAGCAGTGTAGCGGCACTCAAACCCCTTTTCCTGGCACACCAGACATGGTTGCAGACCGTTACACTTTTGTTTGCGCTTCTTGCACATATCGCACGCCTGTGCCACCTTCTTCCGGCGTTCTGGTGGTATGATCCTAGACTTCTTCTTTCTCCCCTGTGAGTCTGTAGAGTCGAAGCCCTTGTACTTCGTGAGAAGGTCGGGCTCGCTCATTTCATTTGTGTGTTGTGGGTTATGACTGGTATAGGCTTCTCGCTAATGCTTGTTCTGACTCGCACTAAAACTATGTGATCATCTTTGTTTCTTTTTGGCATCTACGACAGGGCGCGAGGAAAGTTTACATGAGTGTAAAATTCTGGGGTTCAGTAAGAGATATGGCCCGGAAGTGATTGCGATCTGGAGATTCTCAGCTTAAGAATCTAATTGACAAATAGATTATAAAGGCTAAGGTCTCTATTCGCTGTATTTTCCAACGCACTGCTGTAATCTCCACGACATATAAGTAAACTATTTACATTTCTCTATGATATTCTTACCCCAATTGCAGGCCCCTTGGGGCATATTCTTCATCTGAGCAAACTCCAATAGCCACTGTTCACATCCGCGCGCATCTGATATCTCATTAGAAGGCTGAATAAAGTCTTGATTACCACTGGAGATCACATGTCTGAGGGCAGGGTTGCGGCTTCTGGATCTGGTCGTAAATCTTGAAGGTCACGAGCCAATATGATATATTTCCATGGAAGAATAATAGAGCTCAAAGAGTTGTGTGATGAGAACCCCTTGTCATTCACCACACTAACAATCACGTATGCCCAATGGCAGACATTACCATCAAACTTCGACGTCTTAAAATCTACCAGGCTTAGTAAGAAGACTGATAGGTTCAATGATGGTTTTAACCATTGATCTAGTATGTAGACACTCTATATATCTGTAGAAGCACATAGTTCCAGATTATTCCATAGTTTGCGAATATTTAGAATCTGATCGTGGTCCGTTTGAGATCCTCAGGACTAGTGCATGGAATTTACACCACAGGTTCTGAGTTCATAACTTTCAACAAGAATCAAGATAAATAAAGAAAACTTTCAACTTTCAAGTGTTATTACCATAGTCCGAGATGGATTTGATTTTGCAGGACACCAACTAAGAGCGCAGCACGACCCAGATAAATCCGCTAGATGATAAACATAGAACATTTCAACTGGAATCAGGATAGAGTGTGAAGTCAGGGAAAGAGCTTAGGTTAACCGTTATACTCAATACAGTATACTTATAGATCGCAGGGACATTTGTATATCGCTCAAGTGTCTTGAGTGCTCACTCTCGTGATCAAGCAGTCTCGATATCTGCCAGCGAAGTGTTCAAAAAGCGTAGGGAAAAGCTCGCGACAACTGTGCGCATCATTGCTACCCCTGTCGAAGCTGGAAGGCTGAAGCCGTCACTAGTTCCGGAAAACCTGATTTGTATGCTCAGCATAGAATCTTGCCCTCGGCCGGCGTGAATATTCTCTGCTCGTCAACTGACTTGTAAGGTTGATATCTAGATGCATAGACGATGTGTCATGTAATATTCGGAGACATAGGTGAAACTCATAAAATTGCTTACATACCGAGTTCTTTCTATTGTCCTTGCATTGATCAGTACATTCAATGCTCTCACGTTTCAGCCCGTGGCGATCTCCCATGGCATAAACGGCATATACATCATCAAACCTGAGCTAGGCTTTGGCTCAGGGCCATACAGCACCGTACATTTCAGTCAAATCTGCAGATTTTTCTCAGCTGACTGACATTATTGAGGATCTCATGGGCTCATCGGCCTCAATTTGTCAGTTGTAGTGGAGCCATAAGACGGTGCGTTACTAATTGACTTAGAACCACCAGATGTGAGGTCGAATATCGGGATTCAGGAAGGGACGATGAACCCCCGCCACCTGGAGATTGTTAGCCTGCTTCCGGAAAAAGTGGTGACACTCTACATTTTGATGCAGAGTGGGGTGTAGTTATTCCGCGTTGGAAAAGAAACGAGAGCCAACCGTTGCCTAAAAGAACAATTTGGAGAAAGATCAATGGGTGGTAAAGAGCACTCATAGAGTTAATAGATATGCCAACCAATACAACCTATATACTTCGATATAAGAAACATTTAATCAGTAAACCAGCCCTCAACAGCAGCAGCCTTCCAGAATCTTAAGATTCTCAACACGCCACCTCGATCGGCCCTACTAGGAATGGCCCATTTTTTCCGGAGATGACTGCCCTTACCATTACCGGCATAAAAATTTTCCGTAATGTACATCGGACTCGGTGATCTCTTCACAGTTATAGCATTGTAACTCATTCAATTTTGGCTATTATACCTCAGTAATAAGCAGTTTTTAAGCCGGAATCACACTTAATACTAAGCCTTTTTAATCGGAATTTTCGAGCTAAATTGGATGATCCAGCTGAGTTCTCCCGCCAATCCTGAAAGTGAAGGTCCGCAAAAGAAAAGGCAACATATGCTGTGTTTACCGACGCATATCATGCAACTTCATGAAGCTGTCCCATGGGGATTCTTCCGGGGGGCACCAACCCCAAGGGTATAAATTCAGAGCAATATCCTCTGATTTCCCAGTCACTTTTTAACTCAACTCTTCAGAACATTACAAATATTTACAACGTTACAAATGTCTGCTGTGGAAGAACAAGAACAACCACAGTCTTCGGAGGAACACTTTGACTCTGGGGTTATGACTCCGGCTTCTTATGATACTCAAGAGAAACTCGAGGAGTCCTCTGTCGAGCACAACGGTGCTCAAACTGAGATTCCAGCTAAGCCAGCTTCTGCTTACATCACTGTTTGCCTTTTATGTCTTATGGTTGCCTTTGGTGGTTTCGTGTTCGGCTGGGATACCGGTACGATTTCCGGTTTTGTTAATATGTCCGATTTTATTGAAAGATTTGGTCAAGTGAACAGTCAGGGCAAATACTACTTGTCCAATGTCAGAACAGGTCTTATTGTCGCTATTTTTAATATTGGTTGTGCCTTTGGCTCTGTCTTCTTGGGTAAAACTGCTGATATGTATGGTCGTCGTATCGGTTTGATGATCATGATGATTATCTATATCGTTGGTATCTTGATTCAAATTACTGCTGTCGATAAATGGTACCAATACTTCATTGGAAGAATCATTTCTGGTTTGGGTGTCGGTGGTATCGGTGTTATTTCTCCATTGTTCATTTCTGAGTCTGCTCCAAAGCATATCCGTCCAGCCCTTGTTTCTTCTTACCAACTGATGATCACTTTCGGTATTTTCTTGGGTTACTGCACCAATTACGGTACTAAGAAATACACTAACAGTGCCCAATGGAGAATTGCCCTTGGTTTGTGTTTCTTGTGGGCTCTTTTGATGATTACAGGTATGGTCTTCATGCCAGAATCTCCAAGATACTTGATCAAGAAAGGTCGTTTGGATGATGCTAGACACTCTCTTGCTTACTCCAACAGAGTTTCTGCTGATGATGCTGCTATCTTTGCTGAAGTTGAAGAGATCAATGCTGCTATCTTGAAGGAGGACTCCGCCGGTAAGGCCACCTGGGGTGAACTGATCAAGGGTAAACCAAAGATTGGTTTCCGTGTCTTGTGTGGTATCATGTTGATGTCTTTGCAACAACTTACTGGTGACAACTACTTCTTCTATTACGGTACCACCATCTTCCAAGCTGTCGGTTTGAACGATTCCTTCCAAACCTCAATCGTCTTGGGTATCGTTAACTTTGCATCTACTATCATCTGTATATACACTGTCAACAAGTTGGGTGGTCGTCGTTCCCTTTTGATCGGTTGTGTGGGTATGATTATCTGTTTCGTCATCTTTGCATCCCTTGGTGTCACTACTTTATATCCAAATGGTAGAGACCATGCATCTTCTAAGGGTACAGGTAACGCTATGATCTTTTTCGCCTGTATCTACATCTTCTTCTTTGCCACCACTTGGGGTCCATGTTGTTTTGTTGTTGTCTCTGAAATCTACCCAATTAGAATCAAGTCCAAGGCCATGGGTATTGCTACTGCTGCTAACTGGATCTGGGGTTTCCTGATTTCTTTCTTCACTCCGTTCATCACCTCCGCCATCAACTTCTACTACGGTTATGTCTTCATGGGTTGTTTGGTCTTTGCCTTCTTCTTCGTCTACTTCACCATCCCACACACTTCTGGTCTGACTTTGGAAGAGGTTGATGAGATGTACAGTGTTGGTGTCAAGGCCTGGCAATCAAAGTCCTTTGTTCCAACCAGAGACTTCACGCAAGAAAATGCCTTCCTCAAGGCCAAGTCTTCCCAATTGGAGCACGCTGAAGAGAATGCCTCTTCTGCCTAGATGAACGCCATTATTACGACTTTACGAAGCTGTTTGAAACTTTGTTAGAAATACGTGCCTGTTACATATATATTATAGAATATGACTCTAATACCAGTTGTCACTCATTGTTCAAGTTGTAATTTGTAGTTCTATCTAGTTGACTTGATCAACGTGTGGTCAGTTAAGATCGTAGAAGCTGCTCAGAATGAGATATTGGGTGACAAGAAAGCATAATACATTAAGGCGATTATGAACGAATTATCATGATTCATCATTATTCCTTGGGATTGTGTAGACACACAAGACATTCTCCAGAGCTGAAAACACAGATCGCTGTAAAAGAGAGGCCTTATTATACTCTGAAGTCAGCTGGTACGCCCACCTTGCCTGCGAAATTTTTGATGAGTCGAAAGCGAAAAAAAACAGGCAGAGAGTAATTTTGACATCGCTCTTCTATACAAAGAACAACGAAAAGGTCTCCGCCTGTGGATGTTCAAGAGATTGCTCAACAGAACTCTCTTTTCTACTATTTTTACACGGACTTTACAAACAGGACCCGCATTTCTGGCTACAAGCGCAATGTCTGCCTCTGTCATTGCCTCTAAACTGGAGAAGCTTTCTCTCACATCTCCAACCAAGTTCGAAGGCTCCTTTCCAGACCACAACACTGTTGACCTCTTAAGAAACTACATCACTGAAGAGCTTTCCAAGATCTCTGGTGTCGATGCGAAGATCATTTTTCCAGCTCTGGAGTGGACCAACACTTTGGATCGTGGTGACTTGTTGATCCCAATTCCAAGACTGCGTATCAAGGGCTCTGACCCAAAGAAACTTGCCGAAGAATGGGCCGAGAAGTTCCCACTCGGTGAATACTTGCAAAAGGTTGAAGGTAACGGTCCA
This sequence comes from Williopsis suaveolens, assembly GCA_003708225.3. NCBI lineage: Eukaryota > Fungi > Ascomycota > Saccharomycetes > Phaffomycetales > Wickerhamomycetaceae > Williopsis > Williopsis suaveolens. Next base: position 59,679 of record PPNS03000015.1, on the reverse strand, counting down.
TTCATTCAGTTCTTCTTCTGTCCAGAGTTCTTATTCAACGTTGTCATTGAAGATACCCTCACTAGAAAGACCGCTTACGGTTCTGCCCCAGTTGGTGCTGGTAAGAAACTCATTGTTGAGTTCTCTTCTCCAAACATTGCTAAGCCATTCCACGCTGGCCATTTGCGTTCTACGATCATTGGTGGTTTCCTCTCTAACCTTTATGAGCAATTGGGTTGGAACGTGACTCGTATTAACTACTTGGGTGACTGGGGTAAACAATTCGGTCTTTTGGCGGTTGGTTTTGACAAGTACGGTTCTGAAGAGGCCCTGGAGAGGGATCCGATCAACCACTTATTCGAGGTTTACGTCAAGGTCAACAAGGATATCGAGGCTGAAGGTGACTCTTTACCAGAGGAAGAATCTACCAATGGTAAGGCCCGTGCTTACTTCAAGAGAATGGAAGATGGCGATGAGGAAGCCTTGAAGTACTGGAAGAGATTCCGTGAACTTTCTATTATCAAGTACATTGACACGTACCAGCGTTTGAATATCAAGTTTGACAGCTATTCTGGTGAGTCCCAAGTCTCTCAAGAGTTGATGAATAACGCCTTACAGATCTTTAAGGAGAAGGGATTGACTCATGAAGATCAGGGTGCTGTTTTAATTGACTTGAAGAAATTCAATAAGAAGCTCGGTAAGTGTATAGTTCAAAAGTCTGATGGTACCACTCTTTACCTCACCAGAGATGTCGGAGAAGCTATTCAACGTTACGAGAAGTATCACTTTGACAAGATGATCTATGTCATTGCTTCTCAGCAAGACTTACACACTGCTCAGTTCTTTGAGATCTTGAAGCAAATGGGCTTCGAATGGGCAGACAGATTACAACACATCAACTTTGGTATGGTTCTAGGTATGTCTACAAGAAAGGGTACCGTTGTCTTCTTGGATACTATTTTGGAGGAGACTAAGGATAAAATGCACGAAGTTATGAAGAAGAATGAACAGAAGTACTCTCAAATCGAGAACCCAGAAGAGGTTGCTGACTTGGTTGGTATCTCTGCTGTCATGATTCAAGATATGCAATCTAAGCGTATCAACAATTACGAGTTCAAGTGGGAGCGTATGCTTTCCTTCGAGGGTGACACCGGTCCATATTTGCAATATGCTCACTCTCGTTTGAGATCAGTTGAAAGAAACTCCGAAATTTCCGCTGAAGATCTCCTTTCTGCTGATTACTCTCTCTTGACTGAGCCTCAAGCTGAGCTCTTGATCCGTTTATTGGCCCAATACCCAGATGTTTTGAGAAACGCTTCTAAGACCAATGAACCTTCTACCATTGTAACCTACTTATTCCGCCTCACCCATCAGGTTTCCTCTTGTTACGACGTCTTGTGGGTTGCTGGTCAAGAGAAGGAGTTAGCTATTTCACGTTTGGCATTGTACTCTTCTGCTCGCCAAGTGTTGTACAACGGTATGACGCTATTGGGTTTGACTCCTGTTGATAGAATGTGACTCTACATGTCTTGTAATTATAGAAAACATTTCCATGGCTAGTTGGATTAGTAGAATCGTCGATCATCAAGCTTATATTTACTCAATTGCAATAGCATACCATGTATTCCTAGAAATTACCAGGAATCCATCGTCTACACACCATAGATCTGATGATATTCTATATAACCTCTCAAATATATAGAGAAAAAAGGAATGTCGATTAGCTCTGCCTGTGCTGTGCAATATGTAAATTATATATCCTCATATGGTGTAGACTGTTCTCAACATCCCCAAAATCACGCCGATATTTGTTTATATTTCGTTCATCCCATTTGATAAAAAACATATTAGAATTAAAACTCTATTATTTGGACACTACCCGGTTACAGTGGCCGAGTGGTTAAGGCGATGCCCTGCTATACTTAAGTAGCTGTTAGGCATTGGGTTCTACCTGCGCAGGTTCGAATCCTGTCTGTGACGCCATTTTTTTTGCATGAGACCCGCCGGCCGCGCAGCTCTTTGGCCGTCGATAATATAATGCTACAACATTCCTTTACTGTTCACCAAAAAACCCTTCTCCCTTTTTAAATATAAATTGATTGTTGGTGCACGATTTACAAAGACTCTTGTTCCTACACAATGCATTTGAAATCCATTTCATGTTTTAGAGGATGTTTTAGTGATTTGACTCTTGAGCTTTTTTAGCAGCAAGGTGAACAAGTGTGAAAATCAAACAGATCAGAGAGGAGGTCCGTGACGATGGACGTATCTGCAACCCTAGATTCCTAGCCGTGACCAGTAGGAGTCTAGTTTTACCGCAATTCAGTTATACATAAAGCGTAGAATCATGCAGTTGTAGTTAAGTTATTAATAACCGGACTCTGGTTGATTCTGCTTGAAATCATGAGTGAATTGACAGGCACTCCAGCAATTTAACTTCCTACTTGGAAGCTGAGGCTCAGAAGTGGGGCAACAGAAGCTAGAACCTACCACCCATGGCAATCGCGAAACACCAAACTTATCGCACAGTTTTGAAGCTCATGGTTCCCTTATGGTGAATAAATATTAAATTGCTGCTACAGGTAACAGCGGCAAAGAACGGGCAGCCCTAGGAAACTCTTCCGATTCCAGACAAGTTGTTGATACGGCCACCGTTCTTTCAGAATAGGCGAGACTTGTGAAATTCGCTGCTGTGCCCCCATGTCAAGTTTTCCGCACAACATGTACTAAGCTGAATCTTGCGCCCCGGTTGTATGTAAGATGGGTCTATAGAGCTAAAATGCAAGGGGAACTGATCTGGCCTGTGAATCATTACACATTGAAGAATTCAGCGATAAGCTTACAGCAAGTCTCATAGCCTCATCAAACATCTTAGCATGGTTAGTCCATGTGCACTAAATCGGATCAGACATGACTTCGGGCCTGCATTGAGGGACGGAAACCCTGTCAGAGATGTTCTCTTGCCCATTCCGGTAGCTCCTGCAGGACACGGCGCATAGCAGGTGTGAATTGGTACAATTGTAAGATATGAAGACAGCGACATGTTTAGGTGGGTATACACTATTTTTGACCACATATATCAACTTTTTCAAGGTTTTTTGCCCCAGTATCTACCACAATGGATAAAGAATCCCACCTGTTGGTTCTTTCCATTTTAGGACATATGCTATAGTGGGCGCATGACTTTGCAGCTTGCTTTTTTCTCAAACCGGGAGATGAGATTAGCTGCCACCCCCCTTGATCAGGTGAACTATAAAAGGCAGCCGCCCTTCGCAGCTCTCTGAGTTCAATTGGATTGCCTTTCCTTAACACGATCTCAACATGTCTTCCGCGGTAGCCAACGATATTGAGGCCCAGGGCCAAGAGTACATCCCACCATACCAACCAAAAACCACGAAATTCGGTCTTGGTGATGGTGTTAGAAACCACTTGATTGCAATGACTGGTGAGTTTGTAGGTACTTTTATGTTCCTATGGTCTGCCTTTGTCATCGCTCAGATTGCCAACCAAGATACTACTGTCAGTGAACCAGGTTCCCACCCACCCCAACTTTTGATGATTGCATTTGGCTTCGGTTTCTCCCTCCTCTTTGCCGTGTTTATCTTCTTCAGAGTTTCTGGCGGTAATTTGAACCCTGCTGTCACTTTAACTTTGATCCTCGCCAGAGCTGTTCCACCAGTTAGAGGCATGTTGATGATGTTCTCTCAAATGGTTGCTGGTATGGCTGCTGCTGGGGCTGCCTCCGCAATGACTCCAGGTCCAATTGCTTTCGCCAACGCTCTTGGTGGTGGCTGTTCCAGATCTAGAGGTGTCTTTCTCGAGGCCTTTGGAACCACACTCTTATGTACGACAGTCTTATTCATGGCTGTTGAGAAACACAGGGCTACTTTCATGGCCCCGCTCGCTATCGGTATTGCTCTTTTCATTGGTCACTTGGTCTGTGTCTACTACACTGGAGCCGGTTTGAACCCAGCTAGATCATTTGGTCCATGTGTTGCTGCTCGCTCTTTCCCTAACTACCACTGGATTTACTGGGTCGGTCCATTGATGGGTTCCTTTCTCTCCTTTGGTATCTGGGAAGTTTTGCGCTTTTTGGAGTATGAGACTGCTAATCCAGGCCAAGACTCTGACAAATGATTGGATCCAGTCATTTGCTACCTCTTTCTTATGCACAGAAAGAAGATTGATGTTGCTATGTATATATATATGGTCTTTCTTAAATCTAATGAATAAAAAGCTAATAATTGATTAACGGTCATAGTTTGTCGAAAGCTATCCAGCTGTACTCTCAGGAAGCTTAACCTGGATTTCGTCCAGCTCAAACATAGATTCCAGTCGGTCAGTTGATCGAACAAAGCGAATTTTTTTGTGGCGTACATGTGCTCTTTAGAATAGACCTGTAAAGCTGCATACGAATTATTTCATGCATATTCACTTCCACCTAGACATATTTTTAGCGGAAGGCGATACCAGTTCCTAAAGAAGATCGACTGTCGACAGCAATATCATATATCATTAAGGCACCCATTCATCAACCTGTGTTCTTCAGGATGTTGTTCAAAAACCCTTCATCTATTTGATCTTGATCTGGGAATTCACCGGCACTGAGCCTTTCAGATTCTTTAGCTTCCATCATCAATGGCCGGATACATAGCCATCCAATATCAGTTCTAAAATGACGACCAAGTCCATCTGCTCTCGAAAAATGCTTCCCACAACCCCATCGCGTCACACCGTCCTTCAAGGTACCACCACATTGGAATCTCTTGACACCTTGATGAAGGTATTCATGACGCTTTTTATCATGGTTTCTTGCAAATGAGCGTTCACAGAAAGAGCACTTGAAAGGCTTAGAATCACTGTGTGTCTTCAGATGGGACTTGAGGTTGTAGTTTTTGGCAAATGTCTTACCACAGAAGTCACAAGGGAATTCAGCGTCCTCTTCACGAAGGTCTTTCTTTACCCTTGGTCTTCTCTTTCCAGTTGACGAACTTGATGTCTTCGCAGACAGCATAAGGTTCTTCACTTGTTGCCGAGTCACTTCATTGGTGTCATGTGATGCCTCTTGAGTTTGCCGTTGAGTTGGCCAAGGTCTCTGTACCTCTATTGACGGTTGCACCAACTTTTGCCCTGAGTAAGGGCTTCTTCCGTCGGGTGCGAACATATCCTGTGAAGAAGGATAAGCTGGATATTGAATTGGAAACTTAGCAAGGGATGGAACTGGAACTGGAACTTCAAAAGTTGAATTGGATCTAACATTGTTAGATGTTTTCAATGAACTCGATTGATCAGTGAATGGCGCTGAAAGGTTGCACACTGGTGATTGCACCATAGAATCAGCCTGATAAGGGAAAGGATACCCCATGGATGTGCATGTGGATGTTGCCGATGTGGTATAGTATGGATTTCTATTCGGCTCTATCTTCATCTGTGGAATCTGAAGGTTGTTTATGTTTGATTCAGATCTGACCTGTGGATTGCTAATGGAATCACCACCCATCACGTTTGATCCGCTTTGCATCATATAAAGATGTGGAGATGGTACTGGAACATAAATTGGTGCGTTCTGTTGCATTTGGGGTGTTGAGTACATCTGATTGTAATTTGCATACTCTTCAGAAGATGGATTGTGTGACCCGTGATGGTTGTTGGAATACATAGCTGAGATGGATTTGTCGAGGTTGTTGTTGTACGAGAAGAAGTCAGCGTAACAATCGGTGGCCATAATATCGATATGATAAAGTGGAGTGTATAGATACTGACTTTGAGGATCGCAGACAAAGACTGTAATCAAGTATAATTGTAGTGTATGGTAGATTAAGAAACCCGAGAGAATCCCGGTCGAGTTCAATAACGCAAATCAAGAACTGCCAGGAAGTGTATTGAAGCTCTAATGTGTAAATGTCGAGTATGATAACTTTATGGATGGTCCCGGACTGCCCAATGATCTTTGTGATAGGGTTTTTGGAGTAATAAAAGACGGAAAGGGAAACCTTACGGGCGGGAACTGACCTTTTTTATACAACGGGGATGGCAGTGCGTTGCTCTGCATCGGGGTTGGAAACCGGACCAATCAAATTCTTCCTTCGGCATAGCCCACATTCCAGCCCCCAAAAAGAAAGCCGTAGACATAGCCCGCAGACGCCGTCCGGTGAATGAGATCATTCTTCAACCACTGGCACCAGTTAGATATATCGAGGCCGCCCAGTACTTTAAAAACTACCCATATGATGGTTCTATATCTAATAGCATACAGATTAGGTATTTAAATGCCTCTTGCCTACTCCAATGATTTGAAAGTTCTGTCGTGTTTCACCGGTTTCTCCGGGATATGTTCGTCAATCACCGATCTGCGAGGCAATGCCGCATGGGGACTGTTAAAGACCAGAGATGATATATGAAGCGCGGATAAGGGATACAATGCAGGTACCATCTCACCCTTCGATAGATATTAGATCTACTTTCATTCCTCACGAATGACAGCAGAGTCCAGATGCTATCTGGCCTTCTCGGTCTTTTCTGGATGACCACTCTCATAAGGTGAAGCTTCATGGGGAGAGAGGCCTAAAGAGACACAATCTATGATTCATTCAAGGATATCAGATCATGGGAAGCCTCAATACTTCAGATTTTGAGAACGCAGAATGACCCAACAAGACTTAGCTATATACGCTGCTGGCCGGAGCATTTGTTTCGGGGCCTCCAGATCCCGAAGACCTCAACCAGAGAAATTGCGCACGCCGGCTTGTTGGCAGGCGAGAATTGGCCTTCGCGATTAGGCGTAAATTGGGGCAAGCCTTCAAGGAGCCTGTCAGGAGTAACTAGTTTCTTTACTAGAAATACACCATACATTATCATCATACCACATTAAACTGAAGAGCTGCCATAATGTCTGATTCATCACCACCACACAGAAGATCTGTAGATGCAGAGGATATTTTTCTTTACGTTATCGCCTTTTTCTTCCCACCACTTCCTGTCTTCATCAGGTCAGGATTTTGGACGAATCAGTTCCTTCTTAATGTTCTGCTCACAATGATGTTCGGTCTCCCTGGTACTCTTCACTCCATATACATTGTTTACATCACGAGTCCAATCACAGGTAATCAAGGAAGACGCGTGGCACATTCTGACTATGAAAGGCTGGCAGAGAGCGACCAACCCGCACTACAGGTTCCGTCTCAGGATACGTACAATACGCCAGGTCCATCAGGTGATCTCAGTTCGGATCAACCACCTCCATACTCTACAGGTGATATTCATGAGGAAACTGATAACAAAGTCCAACATTAATTGCGCCCCCTCTAGGATATATTCGTTTCTTTTTGCTCCCTTTTCTTCTTATCTTTTGAATACTACAATGTGAATTTCTTGAACATCTTGTCACTCTAGTTGTATATCAGCTCCTGCGTTCTTCCTGTAATGATGCGTATTTGCAATGTGCGTCGAAAGCGACACAGGTTGATCGCCCTGAAAACAAAATGATGCATGCACTTTTTGATCCACAACTTTCACAGTGTAACTCTACGAAAATACAAAAGCAACACACGTCTGAAAACTACACGTCACACGCTCAGGAAAACCATAAAGTACACCTCCAGGGCACAGAACAAAGACATGAGTAACGATTCTGGTGAGTAAAATACCCATCCAATGGCTTGCACTTCACTCCATCCGCATACTGACATGACTTTGAGGTGATTACCCAAAGAGAACAAAACCTGGACGATTTGCTTGGGTTAAAAGGCTAATACAGCCAAAGGGAAACACATCAGCCAAAGATCCCATCAGAAGACATTCTCCCAGACCACAAAAGCGCCTCTCAAGGTCAAGCAGTCGCCATTTGAAGGCTAGAGACTCACACTCGGATCATGGCGACTTAGAAGCACAGGTTGAAGATACACAACAACAGGAACATACGAATGGAAATCCTGGTGTGAACTTTGAAATTGAATCACGAAAAGTGAGTTCAAAATCACCTTCTATCACAGAAGGGAGTATGATCAACCGCTCAGATAACGTCAGCACTTTACCTGTGATTTCAATGTCAACCATGTCTGCACGCTCGTCAACTTTCTCAGAAGGTTCTCTCCAATCTACTTCGAATACGGTCGCCTCTGAACATCCAACGCTCTTTACTAATGCCAGCACAATGGGTATCCCGCCTGCAAGTATCATGGACAGAAGAGACCGGGTCAACCGCCAGCTCAGTATGAACAGTCACTTATACGCCACAAACAACTCAAGCAACCACACATTCAATACCACTATGTCACCACACTCCGATTATCATAACTTAGAGCCGAATGATAATAACTCAATGGTCTCTTAATAATCATTTCTGTCTACACAACCTTACTTTGTCAAGCGTTACACACTTTCATCCTTCTTTTGCTACCCTAGTGACTTTTCTAAGACGCTGCCCATGGACGCTTAATTGCTGGATCCGGACGACTGGTCATTTATTTTTTCTGGGATCAGCTCTTAACTTTGACATCCTGACGATGACCGGAACACAGACCTGGACCAAGACCTTGAGGGTATCAACTTCTATAACCCACTATACTACCCATCTCGTTTGCGATACCTTGTTTTCTTTTCCTTTTTGATTTACCACCCTGCCACCTCGGCGGACAATCTGAACAAACATTGTTAACACAAATGATAGCTGCTGGGGAAGACTTCAGAAGGTGTGGCAAACTAAATATGCGGAGGCAAGATCCCGATTAAAGGACCAGAAGATGACATTGACAGACTTCTTTGCTACCGCTAATTTGATGACAATGGAATTAGACCTCGATTTTTTAATTTTGTTATGGGCTTTCTTATAGCAAGTTCTCTCTTAGCTCTGTCGGTGACGGAGATGCTTCCATCGGCAAGCGACTTGCTTTATCTACCAACTTCCTAGGATCAGTACATCGTGTGTCGAAGAAAAATTGAGAAACATCGAGGATTCAGCCTTCCCATTCGAAGATTTCTCCCCAGTTTCTTGCTTCACCTATCCTCATGTCGTCAGCGAGAACATCCACTGTGTCGATGAGTATGAGTATCCAGAGAGATATAAAAAAGATCAGTGCTATCAAGAACCCATTGCTGGCGGTGGATTGGATGGTAGTAAGGCACTTATGGAATGTTCTCTACTATGTCAAGGCCGAGATTACCAACATTGCAGATTTTCAAGGCGCATACGTTGGTGAGTTGTATATTGATTACCCAATTATTACCCAACTACATATACTGAGAGTGAAAGCTCTCCTCCTAAGCCCAACAGGAAAGGATTCACGAGTGTCAAAATAAATGGCTTAAAATAGGGAACCATAGAAACCTTGCCTATCCTTCTCTACAATAGAACGTTATAAAGTGTTATAGCCAGATGCGAACAATTTGATCTTATCAGATACCTTCGTGCGCTCTAGAATCCAACATAGGCTTTCAGGTGAGCCTTCAAGCGAGTCTTCACTAGGGCATTCGCACAAAATTCTGAAATATATCCCAGAGTACGTGCACCACTTTCCTGTTTCATTAGAGCACAAGGTCTTTAAGCGATAGTTGAATAATATCATCTTCAGCTACTATTTCAGAGCTGCTGGTCGACATCCTCATTCAATACGGTAGCAGAACCTACAGGAGCAAGTAGGTGACAGGAGAGACCGCGCAAGGCTTCCAGTCCGCTTGAGGACAGCATTAGGGAACCTTCCTCTCCTGTTCCGGCAGGTAGTGAGTGTATCGGTTGTTGTTGTTGTTTTCACAATAGAAAACTGTCAAAACAAAACGCCCCCAAAACAAAAGAACAACAACACCGAAAAGCACAGCATACAGAAGTGGCCCTGAACAGAGAACAGAATTCATTCGGATATATCATTCACACATCACTAGGTAGACTCTGAAATTGAAAACAAAGAAGGCTCGGAACTCTGACGCACTCTCTTCTCCTAAGGTGGATGGCATACAGCACACTAAGAAAGATAACAATGTCCAATACTCCCTCCCCATCTTCGGCCAGTTGCCTTGAGAAGACAGTCAAGCGCCAACCCTGTCGCGTATTGGGCCAAACTTCGATACAGTCGTTACATTCGAGGTATACAAAGGACTCAGACCTCTCCAATGATGCAGAATTAAAGGCAAAACGTGAGGCAGCTGACTCAACGCAACCTGAAGCTCAAGTAGAGGGTGATCCCAGTCCACCAAAGGAGCCCAGTCCACCAAAGGAGCCCAGTCCACCAAAGGAACCTAGGCTACAGACGAACGTCCAGCCAACAGATCAATACACGCAACTACCCCCAGATTCATCGCGAAGAAAGGAAAGTATGTGGTCTATCTGGACCAGAAGGACGTCACAGTTGCCGGATCAAACAAAGTCCACAGCCACAGAAGTCAACACATCAATATCTGCAGCCTCAGTGAAATCTACTCAGAGCCAGGATAAGGAAGCTAATAAATCCGACCAAGATTCGATAAAGAGCAAGGATGACCGTAGAGACTACTGGATGGGCTGGAACAGGAAATCATCGTCAACATCACTGAAGAAGACCATGGATGAAGCTATTCTACAGAACGATGATACAGTAAAATCTGTGGCCGGTGAAGAACCCCCACAGAAAGATAGACAATCTTCGTGGTCCTTCTGGAACAACTCGGCATCTACTTCACACAAGAATGACCCTTTGCTATCCAACGTGCTGCTATCTGGAGGCGAAGCCGTGTTGTTTGAGCCAACGAGTCATCCATCAACAATAAATAAAACACAACAGAAACCAAAGAACCCAAATGCCGTGGTTCCTAAATTTGAAAACTCATTACCATACTACTCGACTGGAGCATCTATTATTAACAACATCAACAGATTGAGATACACACTAGGGTTTGATGTTGCTGAACCCAAACATCTTTATCGTATGCCATCTCCACAAAAGAGCATCAAGAAAGTTCTCATCATCGGTGTTCATGGATTCTTCCCAACCAAGGTGCTAAGACCATTGATCGGGGAACCAACAGGAACCTCGATAAAGTTTGCTAACGAAGCAGAGAAGGCAGTATGGAGATGGGCTAAGCGTGAGAACATCTCCATCACAGTTCAAAAGATAGCATTAGAGCGTGAAGGCCGTATATTCAACCGTGCCGAGTTCTTCTATGATGTGCTGAAGAAATGGCAACAGGATGTCGAATCTGCAGATTATATCTATTTCGCTGCCCACTCTCAAGGATGCCCTGTGAGTATCATTCTACTTGCTCGATTGATTGAAGACGGTATCATAACTTTGGAGAATAAAAAGATATCCATGCTCTTGATGGCTGGCATCAACAACGGTCCATTCTATGGTGTTGATCAGAAGTTGTTTGTGAGAGCTTACTCAACCATTGAGAGTGATTCATTGATGGAGTTATTCCAATTCCAGAATTTTGATTCTGTCCACTCTCGCGAGTTCTTGAATGCTCTGAAGATTGTGATCAAGCATAACATCAAACTCACATTTGTTGGTTCGATTAATGATCAGTTGGTGCCATTGTATTCTTCAACTTGTCTTCATGTACGTCATCCAAACATTTTCCGGGCCACTTATATAGATGGTTCTTCCAAGACACCGTTATTTGTGTCTCGTGCAGTCTCAATGGCTAATCACCTCCATAACATTGGTCTATCTGACCATGGTGTCATTAAAGAAATCTCTAACTCATTGGCTGGTCCATTGACGGGAGGAGGACATTCTACAATCTATAATGATCCACAGGTTTATGATTTGGCTTTGAATTTCTCACTCTATACAAATGACTTACGTTATGAAATACCTCTGCATTTCAAGCCATACGTGATTGATCAATTGGGGACAAACCCATACCATTTACCATGGTGTATGCGTGGACTCTTATTTGAGGCCAGAACTCACTGGCCCGGAGCTGATAGCGAGATTGATAAGTTGCTACAGGAATTTGAAGACTGGAAACCCGAAACAAAGCAACTGAAAGACATGAAGTATAGACTAAATGGTATTAAGAGTAAGCTCTAAGACACGATATTATAACGATCTAACTGCGTCACCCAATTGTAGCATTTCTCTACTAGTAACGACTCTTACATCCTTGAGATGTCTGCTAGTCTCAATCATGAACATTGCGACTTCTGCAACCTCTTCTGCTTTTATTGTTCCTCCAACGAGGCAACTAAGTGGTGTATTGTAGGTATACGTTGCGACCAAGGATGACAAAAAACTTCTTAAGGTATATTGAGAGTTGATAGAACTTCTATCTCCAACCAAAGGCCCTGGTCTCAAAATTATTGTAGCATCAAACAGAAGTGAGGTGATCGCACCCTCCACTTGTTGTTTCAAGGCAAAATAATGGAAGAATTTGCTGACGGCGGCATTGTTGAAACTAGACACGAGTGTGAAGACCTTAGCGCCTTTCAACTTGCTTTGTTGAGCGACCATCAAGTTCAAGTCATAATCAATAGTTCTCTGCTCAGAAATAGACCCTGAATCACCTCTTGTTGTACCCAAAGCTGAAAAGACAACATCAATCTGACTGGACTCTTGGATCCACTTTGACCAGAGTAAGGTATCTGTCTCAATGATGGCACTAACTTTGTCCAGATTATGGAAAAGAGGGATGTCTCTTCTAGACAATACAGTGATCTTCTTCACCAAGATTGAGTTTTGAGCCTCTCTGAGGAAATGTGTACCGACAAGTCCCGTGGCACCAATGATGAGAACGTGTAAGTTCTCAAAGACCGGGGATGCCATTTGGGTGACTTGTGGAATGCTATGAAAGGGGGTTTTAGAATAATCTGAGACTCATCATTCTTCTAAGAAATCGATCAGAGTAGCAATTTTTGAAGAGCCTGTATAATTGTGGACTGTCGCAGACTGTCGCTTTTGTGTCATGTTGAGACGCAGGAATTAACCGCGGCTGATTGTGTCGCTTACCATTGTGATAGCCGTGGCTGCCAATAAGGACTGGACAATCAGCCTGGCATGAGAAATCCTTCTCCAGGTAACTTTATTCAGCAGTGGATAATGAACATTCGCATTGACTAAAGAAGGTAAACCATGGTCCATAGCATTGACATTCGACACAGAGCATAAGGTCTACCCCCAAGGATGCGCCTCATCTGATGACTATTGTGTTTAGCCTGATTGGCTCATCCCAAAGCGTTTATTTCCCGCTATTCTTCTTATCACATGGGCACCGGATGCACCTACCAGAAGCAATTTCTTTGGCGCATTATATAAGAGTGCTCGTACTCTCCCAACATCCAAGGATCAGAGCTAAGTAGTAACTGGAACATTTCACCTAACCTAACAATCTTCAATCTAATCCAAAATACGAAAAATGGTACTCTATATTCCGCAGTCCTTCAAACAAGAGAACGTCGAAGAGACCATTGCGCTCATCAAGAGTAATCCACTCGGTTTGCTCATATCATCTGAATCATCTCTTCTCTCAAGAGAGTCGCAGATTGAGCTGTCGCACCTTCCATTCACAGTGCGCTCAGTCTCTGAAAATGGATCTGAAATCACCTTGATTACTCACATGGCTAAGGGCAATGACCAAATTGCTCAATTAGAGAGCGCAGGGAAGTGTATTGTGGTGTTTAACGGTAAACATGACTCATATGTGTCTGCCTCCTGGTACGAACAAAAGAAGATCAACCATAAGATCGTGTCCACTTGGGACTATTCCACAGTCCATGCTCATGGTGAGGTCAAGATTGTGAGAGATGATAAAGAGTGGATGTTACAACTGCTGAACGACGTCGTTGATGACCATGAGGGCAACAGACCGAAAGATACACTTGTTGAAGACATCTGGAAGGTTGACGATGCTCCAAAACCGTTTATTGAGGCGATGATGAATGGTATTGTCGGTGTAGAGATCAAAGTCCACAAAATTGAGCACAAGGTGAAAATGAACCAGAACAGGCCCGCCAATGACGTTAAGAAGATCATCGAAAGCTATAAGGCCGAAATTGGCGGTGAGAAAGGTGAAGATATGGCAGAGGCCACAGCTAGTTACTACGCAAGTGAGCTGTGATATTTTGATTCAACCTTAGGAGAGTAATATTCGTTTTCTACAAAAAGCCGTAGATTTCTGGTTGAGAATACTAGATTAATTATTGAAGGTACTCTGATACTGATTCCTGAAGCCTCGAACAGAAAATGAATCTACATTCTAGAAGATTAAAATTTGACCGATGATCATAGATCTTAGCTATGATCAGGGATCACGCTAGACCCAAAAGATACTATTGCCCAATCCGCGCGCGTCAGGAAAACGCGTGAAGCACAAACCAAAACAAACAAGCAAAAAACTACGAAGGCTATCAAAACAGAGATCCCATCAAATGACCCGCCTGGAGGATCTACATCAGGACAACTCATCCTTAGAATATGAGAGTGTGTACTACTATCTAAGTTTTTATTTCGGATATTAACCACAGCGCCACAGTTGAGGAACTTGAGAAGAGGAAAGCCGGCCTATTGAAAGAGATCGAGAAGAGCAGAAGAAAGAGAAGGCCCATAGAAACATTGAACCAATTGAAAGAGATACTGAACACCAAGTCTAAGGCATTTATCTCTCCCGTAAAGCCTATTGAACAAGAGCCCCCAAGGAAGAAGAGTAGGAGAGAGAAGAGACTGGAGGAAGAGCACATAATCCCAGATCCTGTCAAACATGAATTCTTTGACGAGAGCATATCCAAATACTTTAATGTCCCTGTGAGTAATGACAATTCATTGGCTAATGAATCTAAAAAGGAAAAAACCAAGAATGTGCTCTTGGAGAACGTGTATCGTATGTTTGGTATCACAGCCTTCCCGGTGAAGGATTCATCACGTCCAAATGCCTCTGAATTGCTAGGTATTCGTGTCGAGATCTTTAACGAGTTTGAACTTAAGTTTGAGACACCTTACTATATTATCCTGAAACAAAACTCTAAGACTATGAAGTGGGTGATATTGAACCATACAATACCCACATTTGTGCAGCTGAGATCGTTGGCAACTTCATACGATGATCTGTCGGATAACGAACTACTCAGATTTGTTAGACATGTGAGGAGTGTCTTGGAACTAACGTCCATGAAGCATCAGATGATGGATTATATCAAGACCAACTACAAGAAGTACATCTCACATATTCAAAAGGATGTGGCTATGAACAGTGCAAAGTTTCTCTTGACCCTCGATGATGTGAGCACCGAAGTGACTATACGCTGTGGATTAAAAGAGGTTGAAAGTGTATACATCGAGAAGGGATTCACAGAAACTGAGAAAACTAGGGTGTATAATGTGTTGAGAGGCGAGGTCCAAGGGTTTGTCAGTAGGTTAGGTGACGTTTTGAAAGGTTTGGAGCTATAATGAGATTGTGAAATGAACTAATGAAATCTGGATTATGAATAAAGTGAGGTGTATCTAGGTATGTAGTTGTAAATAATCATTGGTGTAATGTATCCAAATCCGAGACCGAGGATTTTTTCCAAGAATGTGTGATATAACATAGCTGTCACAAATAGCATATTGAGCCAAATACATAGGATGGTGATTGTTATCCACTTGACTGGGATTGCTGGATTCTGTCTAGTCTTTTGATTCTCTGTATCATTTGTCGTGTCATGGAATCGGAGTAATTCATACCATAAAATCAAACTGAGCGTCACAAGGAAGCAGAAATGTCCTGACACGTCAAATCCTCCATTCCATTCTCCAAATTGACGGCACTCTTGAGCATCGCTGATCATTTGTGATAGGTGAGTAGATGTCAACGAGCACGCACCGTTCTGCCATGTGCCATATATGTTAGAGCACTGCTTAAGGGTGGCTGCGTCTTTCAACAAATTGTTGATATTAGAAGATTCAATTTGACACGATCCACCAGTAAGGATGAATAGATGATCAATGAATAAGAATAGGAAATATAGCCCGACATATTTCAGCATGAATTTGAAGCTGAATTCCAACAATACCTTTCGTACTTGCGTCATAGATCCATCATATCTTTCGAGACATCTCAATCCACATATGAGTGCAAATCCTATAGCAAATATCAGATTCCCATGGTGTGCAAATAAGATGTTAACAAAATTCCTGGAAGAGAACCAGTACCACCCTCGTCCTCCAACTATCTGATCATTAGATAAAAACCAGCTTACAATGCGTCCCGCCAAGAGGATTGAGGGATATATCAAAACAAAATACCTGTTTTTGATGAAATCTGTTAGTGAAAGTCTCATAAGCAGTCAGCCAGGAAGCTGTTGTGGCGAATGCGCCGACTCTGACCTAGCTTGTTGTTCGATTCATTAATGTTGAGGTTGCAAAACTGGTAGGCAACGCACGGATCTACATACAAATATCTATTCAACAGAAATCAATAGAGGTACATCACAGTCAAGCGAGACAAGGTAGTTTGATATAGACCACCGTTGGCGATATGAAGCCTAGAGATAGCCCTAGAAACTTTTCAATCACAGTGTGGTAAAAAATGGCAGTTATAAGCAGCTCAACCCACCAGACGACGATTATCAAGGCACAGAGGCACAAGACACCACTCAATAGAGAGTATGTTAGCATTGTGCGCTTGTCAACTCCATCTGGAGCATCCAATTCGAGGATCTCTGCGTCACTTGTGGAGTTCTTTACTTCCCAAAGTATCGTAAGACTCAAAGTAACAATTCCAATATAATGACCAGATATGTTCATTGCGTGAGAGTTATGCATAAACTCTCTAAATTTGAGCAGGCCACCAACAGAAATGAGAGTCAAACAGTACTTGAAGAGAAACACAACCAATAAATGCCAGGCCTTTGCCGTTCTTGATTTAGAATCAGATTGATGATAAGTGGATGTTGGAAGCAGTGTTTGGTATTTTGATCTGGTAAAATCCTTCAAAACTCTCACGAAAAAGATAAATAGCCACAGGATAGTAAAAACCTCGAAGGCATGGTTTGCAAAGACATTGTCGAAGAAGCTATGCTTGGAGAAGATATTTCGTAGGTCATCAATGGTGTGAGATGGGATGATCAGCTGTATCAAAAGACCAACAAAAAGTATGAGTGGGTATATAAGCGGAGTGTAAGTCCACTGAAAGACTCTTTGATTCAAGAATGTGACAACATCTGCGAAACCCATTAATTCTATGTTTGTGTTCTGTCAATGCTTCGGTTCTTGTTCTTTTTTTTTTATCAAGGGCACCGCTGCGTTTGCCGCGCACACTTTTCGAATTTGGGGAAGCTTGGAAAGCGTCAAACAGAGCCAAATGCGCCATACCTAACATTGTCTGCAACTGGAAACTAAACCCAGATGACATATCGCTTTTGTAATATATTAGCAATAATAAAGTTGGATTGATAACTGAGAGCCCGTTGCCCGGTGGCACGGCTAGAGTGCTGATTAAAAAAAAGGTCCAGTCGAGATTTGAACTCGAGACATTCTGTGAGTGAAACAGACGTGATAACCACTACACTACTAGACCATTTTCTGTTTAATAGTTTTGGATTATGTTTTATACAACTAATCTTATTGATTATCTAAATCTCTATGACCCTTTCTTTACTCTTTTCCGGCTCGGAGGTTCCTATAACCGTTAACCCAGCCAGGCATATGATAATCCAACCTCTATTAGCCGTTTACGGCGTTTAGCATTTAGCATGTCACCTCTGGTTTATTCAGAGTAAGATCGATTCGTATTTCCTCATAATATATAGAATAGTTGCATTGATATCACTCTACTTATAGTAGGTCTCCCTGATATAGAAAGTTCTGTATGACGATATTTCATGCATACGGAGGCAATTTCTTTATTTAAATGATAGATTTTCGAACAAATGTCATTGATATCTGAAATTGCAGACCATGGTTTCTTGCCATTTAATAGAAATACAAAACTCCGAAATCCGTCAATATGTAATAAACAGAAAAAACATCAACTCGAATGTCTTCAATCCCTAGAAAGTACTACAATTTGATCGCAATGACTCGCTGAATGTATTAGCAGATCTAAGGATATCACTCTGCATCTGTACCTGGTGGGACTTGCAAGCTGTTTCTTTTGTATAGGTTCTCAGAAGGTCTTAGCGAACTACCAATACTCAGTCTATGAGAAGCCAAATTGGAGTTCGTACGGCTCCTACCGGGCTTCGGAGACCCCAGGGGAGATGAAGATGGACTTTTCGTCTTGAAAGGCCTCAATCCATCAGGAGTAAGCTCTTGAGAAGCGGTACGTGAATGAGAACCAGACGTTCCTGCTGTTGTGATCATAGGTGTCTTCACCCGGTCCAGCTTCAATGATGCCATTAATTGCTCAATACTTTTATTCTCCCTCTCGTTGTGATATTGTTCTGATTTCACAAGCCTGGCATAGAGTGCTTCTCTGAAGTCAGCAGAATATAAGTCCTCAATGAAGCCAGTGAGAGTCAACAAGTCATCGATATTAGTGTGTGTTGTCTTTGGTGATGGCCTCAAGATGAGATGGTAGAATGGGAACGACTCCATCCGAAGCAGCTCGTCAATGGAAATCACAGAACAGATGTGGTCCATCAAGAGAAGAAGAGTTGCCAAGTTCTGTCTTGGCATGGATCCCAGTATTGTGACAATCTTCTGTTGTTCCTCTTTACCGTGATAGTGCTTCATCAGAGATTCATAACAAGTGAATGGTACGACACTATCTGGCAATTCTAATAGCCACAACTTAAAGAAGTTGACAATTCTCGGTTTCTGCTCATTCTGGAAGAGCCAGTCGACGAGATGAACGGCAGATGAAACCAGATCCCCATCATTTATAGAGGTAAGGTTCTTGAAGACGTTATTCTTGGTCTCATTACCACTACCAATATCAAATGGCTGGCACCAGAAATCCTTGATAGCATCAACACCGTTCAATGACTCCAAAATGATTTTCACAAACACAGGGACAGACCTCGTTCTCTCATTCATGTCTTTGGAATCTATGACTTGATTGACAAGGTCAGTAGCGAGAAGCTCTAAAGACTTTTTTGTTGTATCGTGATTCACGTATCTAACTCCGTTATTTGGCCAATACCAACCTCCGTTTGGGGTTATCATAGTCTGGAGAAGTTCGAACTGTAATGATGTTTCAGTGAATATATGAGATTGTAATTGTTTCAGAGAATCAAGCCGGCATTCCTGTTCCCTCACAAGCTTATCTAAGAATAGTTTGTTTAAGGAGAATAACAACTCAAGTCTATTAGACTCAAACACCTGGGCCTTGGAAGATACATCATATATGAGTTTTTCCAGTTTGGTCCTCTCTTCATTCGCGGACATGACTTCATGGATATATTCTTGGTTAAACTCCTGAACCTCCTTCTTCAAAACTTCTGGATCACGAGAAGTGGCAAACGGATTCTTCCAGTTCTTCCACATACCACCTGTAGAAAGCTCTGGCACAGATTCATTGGCATGTTCTTCGGAATTTGGATCAAACTTTGCTGTGAATCTGGCCAAATCTGTGAATTCATAGTATCCAGAATCTGAGAGAAAGACTTGTGATCCCAATTTGTTCCAGTTAAGAATCAAGCCAAGCTCGATCATATCTTGACCGAACTTCTCAATTTTTATCCTGGTATCCTCGTTACACAAATTTGCCTTAACCCATGATGCAAAGTCTTGACTTGAGAAGTACTCATTGTTGACACCTGGAATGGGGATCATTCTTCTTCTCATACGGACTTCATTCATCAAAGAATGGAGTAGATCGCCCAGATTCTGCACAGTCTGTAATGATGAAGAGCCAATCTTCAAAGGAAACTGGAATGTATCGTCTTCCTGAGTCTCTTGAAGTGGCTGAGATGACATAACCGTGACCTGATTTGTACTCTGTACATTCTCCACGGCGCCCATTCTGGCGACTAGTTTCTTTTCCAAGGAGTTCACACTCTGTATGACCTTCACATATTGGTTATATTGGAATTGCAACGAATTCTTTGAAATTTTTATAAAGTCATTGTAGTCCTCGATGAAATCACTTAGGCGTAAAATCAGATCACTTTTGATCTCTGCAGAGAGGTGATGCACATCATCAATCGTCTTCTTCAGATAGTCAGACTGCTGCGAATTGAAGTCTTCAAGCGTGAATGGGGAGTTTTTTTCCTTGAATTGTTCCAAATGCCTCGAGTTCTCTCTTTGAGTAAACTTCTTTGATCTGTTGATTCCTGTCAACTTCTGTCCCTGAGTATCTAACAACTCGGCGTGTTCCTTAAAAGCCTCCAGTGCAGCCTGCGTCTCAACAACCCGATCATCCAGTGATTGCACAAGGGACTTGATACCACTTATATAGTCAGAAGTCCAGAAACATTCAGTGAACCGCATCTTTCTCCGCATTGTAGTTGGTCCATTCGGATTTGTTACATGTTTTGCTATTTCTGTAGTTTTTCTCTACAAGGGCGAGATCTTGAAAATGGACCATTCCACTACACAGAGAAAATTTACTTCTTAAGGCATTAAAAGTGTGTTTTGTATTAAGTGGCTGTTGTTAGGTTATGCCAAAATGGCTCATGAGGGCTCGAATGGGACGTCCTCATCATATTATTCTGCCGTGGTTTGGATCCAATTCGTAGCCAAAAGCCCGAGACACCTTATAGATAGAATCCCTGAGGGCACCAATAATGACTTTAGCTAAACCTTGGTTTCTGCGCTTCTCATCAGTCTTTTTGTAATCACTAGTTGGTAGGACGTTATCACTAGCACTCAAACTGACAAACAATGCGAATGGGACGAACCAAATACAGATGCCGAAGAAGGAGGCGACCTCTGCAAATGACGATGGACCCTTAGTAGAGGCATCTCGGGAGAATTGGCGTGGTGATGAAGATTGAACAGAGCTGAAATGCTGGAACCAGAAGTAATGGTTCAGGACAACAAGGACACAAGAGGAAATGAACACCAGTCCCTTCAAGTCAATCACAGGGAACATCTTCAGATTCTGATAGTAGACCCAATAAGTAAATATAGAGAATATTGTCAAAAGCCAAGGGAACCCATCAAACAAGAGCAAGAGAACATGGAGGCCAACAATTGCGTATATACTTCTCGCAAGAAACTTCTTGGTGGGCACAGTGTGCTCTTCAACAAGCTCAGAGACATAGTAGAGACCTGAGGCAATGGCAAGGGTGAGGAAGACAAACCCAAGGACTATACCGACATAGGACAGTAGCTGGAGGAACATTCTTGAGGAGTCTCGATGTGTTGGCTACTCTCTCTTTCTGTCTTTGCCTTCTAATGACCAACACCCGTTGAAGTTTGGCGGGCGCGGTGGGAAATTTGGCGACGCGACTTACATAACGTGTCTGGGACATAAACAGGGCGACTTATTGCTGGACAAGGTGCTGAAGAAAATCAGAAGCCTATTGAAGAAGACCAGAAGATGAAAAGAGTCGCTGCTGAAGTTGCTGTTATCAAAAAGGCCAAGATAACGGACTATTTTAAGGTAAAAGGGCAAGTAAAAGTCGTCGAGAAAGCCACGATAGAGGAAGCAGCTGAGAAGGTTTCTGTCGACACACCATCAGTGGACCTGAACCATTCAGAGTTCAAACAGCAGTTCATCAAGAAGCTTACCCCTGACCAACTATCACTCTTACAACTAGAGATCAATACATTGGAAGATTCCTGGTTTGAGGCTATTCATACTGAACTGACAAAGCCATACTTCCTTTCTCTGAAGAGGTTCCTCACTCAACAGCGCCAGAGCCACAAGATCTTCCCACCGGAAGAAGATGTCTACTCCTGGTCACGTTTGACCCCGTTACATTCGGTGAAGTGCATCATCTTGGGACAAGACCCATATCATAACGATAATCAAGCTCATGGACTAGCATTCTCAGTGAAGGAGCCAACTCCACCACCACCAAGCTTGAGGAACATGTATAAGGCTTTGAAGCTTGACTACCCCCAATTTGAGACTCCTAGGAGCGGTGACTTGACACATTGGGCCCAGCAAGGTGTACTGATGCTGAATGCCTGTTTAACAGTTAGAGCACATGAGGCAAACAGTCACGCAAAGAAAGGATGGGAACAATTCACAGAGAGTGTGTTAAAAGTGGCATTGGATCAACAGAAGGAGCTGGTGTTACTCCTATGGGGTACACCAGCACAGACCAGGGTCAAGAATATGAGCTTGAAGAAGCACCATGTCTTGAAATGTGTTCATCCAAGTCCTTTGAGTGCAAGTCGTGGGTTCTTCGAGGCACAACATTTTAAGAAGTGTAATGATTGGTTGAAGGAACAAGGTCAAACCCCTATCGATTGGGCCCTACAGAAGGGAAATATCATAGACTACTGAGCATATAAAATTTCCCAGTCTTTTCGTATAGCTAGCTAGTAATCCTACAGAACGTGAAAAAAGTGTCTCTTATATATTTATATATAGTATGCATCAAACAGTGAGCTTTCTAGAGCTCATGAGAGTGAATTTATTCTGATCATAATCCATCAGGCGTTGTCTTAGCTGTAAATCAGCTTCTTGTCTGAGTTGTAGCTGCTCCATTAATGCATCCAATTGTGTCTGATAAAGTTCCAACTCAACATCGTGTTTAGTCTTTCTCAATATCAGTTTATGCCAGAGTTTCTTGTTATCTTTTTTCTGCTGCTGTAATTCTTTTAGTAGCAACGCTATTTCATTCTTCAATCCTAGAATCGTGGCATCATTCCCTTTGAGTTCTTCAGTCATTTCCTGCATTTGTAATCTCATCGTGTTCAGCTCCTTTTGGTAACTCTGGCTCAGCTCATCCAAGTGTGCACTTGATCTGATGAGGTGAGACTTCAAAGATTGCATTGAGCTAGCTTGTGACATCATCTGCTTGCCTTCAGAAAAGACAGAATATTGTCCAGATAAGTCAGAAGCTGTACTCATCGACGTGGTGCTTAATTGACGACTATGTTTCTTTAACTTGTTATTCTCAACCTTCAGGGACTCATTTTCTTTACAAAGCTCGCTCAGCTTGTCCAATGCCATAGATGCTTGATAACTCAACATCTTGATCTGTTCTTCAAGTATGATGTTTCTCTGTCTTTCACCGTCCAGTCCACTCTGTACAATCTTCATGTTTTTGAACTCTGACCGTGTTGGTGATGGATTGTGCGGGGCATTTGGGATGAATTGCGCCTGGTGAGAACTCTGTTGACGGACTTGTTGCTTATGATTGATGCTCGTCTGGTAGTATGGTGTCTTCAGGGAAGGAACACCGACAAGGTCAGGAATGTCCAAAGTAGTGAGGTCCACGTCTTCATCGATGGATGCCTTCTGTTTATGTTTGAAGAAATTGATCATAGCTTGTTCAACGATATATGTAGGGAATGAAATGGGGTCGGTGAAGTATCTCTCTGTCTAGAAGCTCAAGACGGTGAAGAAGTCTTGGAAGGGGAAAATAGACCTATAAAGGATCTCAGCTCCATTCTTTTTTCCTTCCCCCAGTTTCGCTACATTTCAATCTAAAGGCACACCCATTATTAGAGCCAATGCATCTCGGTTACGCGAAGGTCGCGCGTGCCTTTATACCAGAGAAAGGCCGTAGAGCTGCACGACGCGTCGCGTTTTGGCGTCGGGCTGCCTTGTAAGAAACGTCGAAGGAACCGGCCATCTCTGTCAAACGAAGATCACGATTTTCAAAGCGTCAATGTCAAAGCGTCAATGGTGCATTTCGGTAGCAAGATTCAATTCAAGCGATAGAATCTAGATATTAGATTGCAGTCTTATTACTTAGAGGTAACTGTAGAGGGGGGGGGGGGCGTTCACGCTGCGAACTTCCTGGTGCAGATTGGATAGTGGTGGGCCTATTGTCTCCATAATACGTGATTGACTTGACAATACATCCAGCAGTCAAAAGCCAGACCAGACATTGATAATTTGACGAAATAATAGAGAATATAAGTACTAAAATATGAATACATCCCATTGCTTGTTGCAGAACAGCTTCCCAACAGCCTCCGTCCCCCCTGATGGATGGTTGAGCCCTTGTTCAAGGATCATCAAAATTATGTTTGCCGTTTCACAGAGTTACCTGTTTCGGAAGTCAATACTTCTCTTTTCTTGGTAGGGACAGTGCAGAAGTTCCGCAACAGATTGAAAACATCACACAACAAGAAGAGAGACTCCGCACAGTTTGAGAACACTATTGTTGTACCAGAGCACCAAAGCATTTCGTACTGCAAAGAATGGGTAAGTGCCATGTCGTTGGGGGATTTTAAACTGGTCTTTTAATATCAATTTCGGCTGAATACTGACCTTATCACCAAGCCACGAAGAAGAAGATGTCTCTAAAGGAGTTCATGGACGATGAAAGTACGTTAGGTTTATCAATTCCCACAAATGTTACGTACTAACAAAGACTCAAGCCCTTGGTGGGAGTTGGGCCGATGACGATTTTGACCCAAGTTCTATCTCTGTGCCAACGTTCAACAACAAACACACAGAGTATAAGAGATACACACAACCCCATTTCAACGACCAAGGAAACCCAGCACCACCCCAATTCCTCGTGAAGTTCACTAATGTTCCTCCTTACTTTGGAGCGGTGGAGATGGAGGACTTGTTCAAGTCCAGGTTTACGCGTTTCGTCAAGCTCAAGCTCTTTTGGGAGATTGACTTCCACGAATTGAAGCACGCCGCCGACCCTCTGGGCGCTTTGGACATGAACATGAAGATTTGCTATGTTGAATTGGAGACGATGGACTCCATGAACAAAGTTCTGAGGTGGACAGATCTCTACGCCAATGGACGTCAGAAGATGATCCCCATGAGAGGCGACTTTGATGAACTGAGGACATATCATGAGATCAATCAGCGTGTTAGTGAACACGATGACCCAAATGTTTCAGGAGCTCCAAGGAGATCTATGAGACCTCCCCCAGTGAGATCTCCAATGCAACATCCAACGCCATTGTACAGAGCGCCACCGCCGCAACGAGCCCATGATCATCTTCATGAATTACCTCCACTACGTGTGCCACAACCTGCACCAACACCGCGCAAAGTGAATCCATTTGGAGCTGCCAAACCCGTTGACACTCTCTCAAAAGAGCTCGAATTGGAGAAGAAACTACACCAAGTGGAGATTAATAAGACTACATTCAGAACCCTTGGAAGCATCCAAAAACGATCTGAATTTGAATCTGAATCTAAAGCAGATCTTAAACCGGAGCTCAAAACAGAAGCCAAAACAGAAACCAAGAAAGATCGCAGACAGAAGATCTCCTCAGACACCAAGCCTGCCTTGGTCCCTGCATCTGCACCACAGAGTGTATGGGGAGCACCAGCGTCATATTCACAAGTTGCATCTCCACCGAAATCTTCATTCTCAGCTGACCTGTCCAAAGCTACATTCTCACAGAAGAAGGAGGATCCTGGAAAGAGTAAAGGTAAAGTGATTTTGCAGAGACGACACAAGGAGAAGAAGGAGCCTACAAGGGCAGTGGAGGAATCGCTGCAAAGGGTTGAAGAACCTGTAAAACCGAAAACGGAAGCAAAGAAAAAGCAGGATATCACAGAAGGGCAGAGAGAAACCAAACCAACAACTGCTGAACGTAAAGAGAAGAAATTTAAAGAAAGAAGAGACAAGGATAAGAAGGAGTCAAAGAAAGCAGCAGCAGAATCCACAGATGAGAAGAAGACCGATTTGACAGATAAGCCTTCAGTTCAACAAGAAAAGGAGACAGAAGTAGGAAAGAAGCCGTCTAAGAGACACTCAATTGAAGATTCTTCGAGGGAGAGCACCGAAGCTGAGGATCTGTTGAATGGGTCTGATGTCAACGGCACGATCACAGGAAGAGACCGTGGTTCTAGACGTGGAAGGGGAAGAGGCGGAAGAAGAGGAAGAGGCCGTGACTTAAATGGGTTATCTCGTGAAGATTCTCATCATGGATCCTCAGAGTCCCCAGAGAAGAAGACGTTTGAGAAGCCAGAAAAGCCAGAAAAGTCCAAGTCCAAGTCCAAACCAGTAGTTCCAGAGCAGAATCCGCAGAACGGAGAGAAATCAACAAAAGCAACAGATGAACCAGCTAATGAAACAACTAATGAATCATCGGAGAGACCTAGAGACCGTGGAGGCTTCCGTGGGCGTGGACGAGGGCGTGGACGTGGAAGGGGACACTTCAGAAACCAGACCAAGACCTTCCGCCACGAGAAGGGTGAAACTGCTAAGCAGGGAGAGGCATAGAACTAAAAAAAACACACACCAAAAGATATAAAACATCAACGTTCTAATATCTCCAGAAGGATCGTAGTCTGATTGCATTGCGATATACAAATGTTTTAGATAGATAATTACGACCCTGTTCAGAGCCTGAGCCTGTGATCACGAAATTTCGCGTCCTCGCGTCCTGACCCACACACTAAATAATTCGAAAATCAAAACAAAACAAACAAGTGAAGGAGACAAGAAACATTATCAAGATCCAAGACATTGTCAGTGGCTCCTCATTGGATGGATAAAGATGAAGGTTAGAAGATCAACTAGATCAACTAGATTGAAGAAGGGACTCGCGCCCGAGAGCTCGCAGGCAAGTGAGACGCCCTCTGATAACACAAGTGAGACTACACTTGAAGGATCCGTGGAACCCCAAACACCTGATGAATCGCAAGAGAAAGAAGAGATCAAGCCTAAAAAGAGAAACAGAGAATTGGAGCAACTAACACAGTGGGGTGATTGGATGATAGAACAGGCTGAGTTAAAAGCTGCTAGGGCGAGGGAAAACAATCTGCTGAAGAAGATCGAAGAAGAGAACTTGAGAGAGGAACGGGAAAGAAAAAAAAGAAGGCTTATGAGAGAACAACGTGAACAAGAGCTTCGCAGACTTGCACAGATTAAGGCGGAGGAGGAGAAGAAGAGACGCGAAGAGGAAAGGCTGGCGCAAAAGCTTGAACGTGAAGCAAAGAGATTACAAAAGAAGGAGCATAAAGAGGGACAGCTGCAGACATTTTTGGAACGTCAAAATGAAGAGGAAGAAGAAGAGGAGGATCTAGAAGAGAACATCTTGGAGACAAGAGCTGCACAGAGACAAACACTGGAATTGGTTGATGGTTACCGTCCTTTCATGGCTCAATGGAGAACTGATGTTGAAATCCCGATCTGGCCCACCTTCTTCAGACCAGAAATTTATGAATCCAAAACTTCAGAAGTTACAGAAATGGAGTTCAAATCCGCTGCTGATGTTGTTAATGAGAAATTGAAGAAGTATAAGGACTATAAGGGGCTTGAGCCACGCACGATATCGATGAAGACCCCGGTCTTTCCACGGATCACAGAGGAATATTTCCTGAAAGAGTCACGGGACTTTTACTTGGATCCATTGGAGGAGATTGGTCGTCTCATGGAAACTTTTGCATTGACATATATCCCTGAAGAGCACAAACTGAAGCTGTACAACCCGCATGCCCCATACGAATCACTTGCTGGTCGTTATTCAACAGCGCTTTATTCCCGTGATTATGACGCCATGTTTGAGACTATTCATGAGTTCAACCAGTTCTTATCCGATTTACAAGAGTCTGGTGCAATTGTTAAACATCTACAAGAGAAACGTACCTTCTCACGCATGGCTCTACATGAGATTTTGAACCAGATCTATTCACGTTCCGTCTCTCCAGAGGTTCACACTTTGAAAGTGTACAGAGCCTTTAGCAATAACGTCTATGGTGAGTTGTTACCAAAGTTTTGCTCTATGGTATTTGATCAATGCGGTATGAGTGAGAAATCTTGCTTCATCGATCTGGGATCAGGTGTGGGAAATGTCACAATCCAAGCTGCATTGGAATACGGCTGTGAGAGTTATGGATGTGAAATCATGGAAAACTGTTCTACGCTTGCAGAATTACAAGAGACTGCCTTCAAGGAAAGAAGTGCTCTCTTTGGTCTTCAGCCTGGTAAAGTGGGGTTCTTCCACAGACAGAGTTTTGTCGGTAACGTTAAAGTGAAGAGTGTCATTGATAGATGTGATATCATATTGGTGAATAACTTTTTGTTTACACCTGAATTGAACAAGGAAACCTTACAACTGTTCTTGGATGTGAAAGTTGGAACCAAGATTATCAGTTTGAAAAAGGTCATTCCAGAAGCTCGCTATCACGACCTGGATGATGAGTTTCTCTCAATGTTCCTAGTGGAAAAACACACTTTCGGCAGTGGATGTGTCAGTTGGACAGATGCTCCTGGTGTGTACTACATCACCACTTTCACCGGCGAGGTGAGTGCAGAGAGGAGAAGACAGCTAAACAAGCTGCACAACACCAGAAGGAACGAGCAAGAGTTCCTGAAGAGAAGTGCGTCGGTCAGGCTGAGCAATTCCCCACCTACAGAGGAGAAGGCGGAGGGCTTTGAGAACGAAGTTGAACAACAAGAAGTTGAGAAAGTGGTCAAACACCAAAGTAAATAAGCCAGAAAAGCAAAAATCTGAGTTAATCGCTAAGATCGTTGGAATTCTCGTAGCCGCGTTGGAATTAATTTCCCGTTACGGCCACGTGAACATCCACCCGAAATTTCTCGGTGTCCTTGCTGCGACACATTGCAGGGACACAAAAATTTCCAGGGAGCTTCTCAAGAACTTCCAGAGAGTCGAAAGCTGGTGACAACGATGCCAGAAATCCACGCCATTGCTGAAGAGCTCAAAGGTGCCCTGCACCAATACCCAAACTTTCCTACAGAGGGAATTTTGTTTGAGGACTTCCTCCCAATCTTCAGATCACCACAGCTGTTCCAGAAGCTTGTACGTGCTTTCCAATTGCACTTGGAGCAGACGTTCCCAGACACCAAGATCGACTTCATCGTCGGTCTTGAATCCCGTGGCTTTCTCTTTGGCCCAGCTGTGGCATTGGCCATTGGTGCTGGTTTTATCCCAGTGAGAAAGCAAGGTAAGCTTCCTGGTAAGGTGGTTTCTGCTTCCTACGAGAAGGAATACGGTACCGATGTCTTTGAAATCCAAGTTGAAGCAATTCCAGAGGGGTCCACTGTTGTTGTCATGGACGATATCATCGCCACAGGTGGATCTGCTAAGGCTGCCGAGGAGCTCATCAACAAGTGTGGTGCCCGTCTTGTGGAGTTCAACTTTGTCATGGAGTTGGACTTCCTCAAGGGCACCGAGAAGCTCAACGCCCCATCTTTCACCCTGCTCTCTGGTCAGAAGGAGAAGCTTAGGGAATAGACGACAAGGCATTTATTCTCATTAGATGTACACTAAGCTTCGTATTCGTAATTTTATCGCTTGTAGTCTCAGATTATTGGATAAGCAACGGGCGTTTGACGCGTTTTCACGCGATGAGGTTGGAGAAGCATCAACACTTTCGAACTGAGCAAGACCGGAATGTATACGACCAAGATAGAAAGCAGTCAAGCTTCCGATGGATCGCCGCACAGATGACCTTTTGGAATCATACATAGGTGTCCATCACTGGGATGTGTTGTTGTCAAGACTGGAAATGGGTGGTTTCTTCTGTCCTTCGCCCTTGGTGATCAATGTGCTATTTACACTAGCAACACTGACCCCTTATAACTGTGACCTGTTAATCGTGAAGGAATTCGGAATCACGACATCTGGTATCCCTCTCCATCAGCGTGCTATAAACATCCTCAGGGATATTGTGAATGTTGTGAAGTCTAGGAAGGGCAAAAATGATGATCCATTTAGTCCCGTTCCTCTAGATGACGATATCATAGATAACGCTGAAAAACGACTAATCGAGTCAATGGATTTCATCAGAGGTAACAGATTCAGAGAACTACGTACCAGGGCTTTCAAGAAGGCATCGTATAAAGAGAAAACAGAACGGAAAGCTGAATTGCTGAACTCTCCTAAGAAGGAACCTATCCAGGAAAACTCAACGGAAGATTCACCACAAAAAAGAGCCCTCAATATGGCATTAGGAAAGAGCTCACTGAAAGATGAGGAAGAAAGTCATGACGACGATGATGAGCAATGGGCACATAACACAGTTGATGCAAAGACATTGAACATCATAAAACATGAACGAATTGATGTTGCCCTTTCTGAAGGGCGTATCTGGACTGCCATTTCTTGGGCGTTTGCTTCGTCAGCTATAACAGACGATCCAGTGAGACAACAAGTTTGGAAAATGTGGGAGCCGATCTTGGATCTATTCTTTGATATCTTTCAGATCGAGCTGAATCTTTATGAGAGAACAGTCAAGGATGATGAAGGCAAATCGGTTTTGGCTACATTGAACGCTTCAAAATTCTTTGAACAAGTCAGCCGTTATATGTGGAATATTAAGTTTGCGGAAGCTCTGTTACCTTCGATTGATGTCAAAACAAAGCATAAATTTGCCCCGATTTACTCCAATGAGTTACATCTAGCTCAGAGCCAGTTCCTTGAACCGCAACATAGACTAGAGTTCAGACCACAGCTTGTGTCATTGAGCAGTGTACCAATACGCCATAAACTGGTTAACTTAGCCATGAAATGGATTAATCTTGGAGGTTATACACAACTTGACAAGGCAACTTTGGCAGAATTATCTTCAGAAATATCAAAACGTCTCTACAGCAGTGGTAACTTGGATGATATGATGCTATGGTACAGGATCTATGAACATGAAGAGAACTATGAACAGTGCTCTTTTATGGTAGAAATGCTCATGTACACATTGGTTCAAATGACCACCTATGAATTTGATCAACCGGATCCGGATTGGTTCACTAAGGAATTGGAAGGATTCGCTTTCATTATATCGCTCTTTGAGAAAACAACATTCCACCGAAAGCACTATTCCCTAGAGACGACTCTGGGGTGGGAGAGCATGCAGTTGGACTTTTCGAGAATCAACCTGGCGTTGCACATGCTCTTAAGCGTATGGTTAAAGTTTGTTAATCCAAATCTGAATGCATCGAAGAAAGAGCAGCTATTACAACTAGCAGAACTTGGAGAACAGAAAAGGATCGACATGCTCAACTCATGTAAGAAAAACTATGAACCTCAGAACTTACTCTACCTCACAACGCAGTTATTAGAGCCCCTTCTAGAGCAAAGACAATAAAAGGAAGTTTATTCTGTTTATATTTCGTAAAAATATGTGCCGTCCCACTCCTATGATTCATTTTCTTGAAGCTCAGGGCGAATGTGGAGTAAACATTTCATCGCTTTACTCACAGCTGTAACATGCCATGGAATCAATGAGTCACTTGGATCTGAAATTGAATAGAGCTCAGCCATCTTCGCCAAGTTGCGGAACTGGATCAAAAGCTGATGAAGGAGTTCACCGCTCGTTGTGGTACTCGGGCAGCTGAGGACACCAACTTCAAAGCATTGGAGTTTGTTGTTGGTATTGGCAGCAGGTTTCACCAGGAACCCAACTCTTGCAACACGCCCGGATGAGCATGTCAACGACATCGGAGGTTCAACGATCAGACCCTGAACAAAGTCACTTATATACTGTAGTATACTTGAGTCATCGTTGTATCTCTCAGATGGGGAGTCTTGCGTGACCGGCCTGTTTACACTGAACAAGTCTGGTGAGTTGACAGGCTGTGGAGTGAAAATTGTGGATGGAGTCAAGCCAGTAGAAGATCCAACAGTAGGATACGATTCAAGCCTTCCCGAAGACAAATTTCCATTGAAGGAGGTATCCTGATTGAACAATTTATCGAATGGAAATCCTGGGTCGTTTATCTCCAATAAGAGTCCAGAGTCAGTGTTGACTGAAACAATGACCATTGTCAGTGATGTAGTTTTGGAAGTTAGTCTTTTCCATTGTAGTAGTTCATCATCCGCAAGTACACCGTTCAAGCGGGTCAAGACCAAATACTTGCGACCACTAACCTTCTTGCTCAGTTCCACGGTAATCTTCCATATCTCATCCATAACCCCTTCCAGTGAATTCTTTGTCTTTGGTTCGAGCTGCCAGGCCTTCACTTTTTGAAATTCGGATTTCTCATTAGTCCAAGAAGCAACAAACCAGCATTTATCGATAGATCTTTCATAGGCCAGATGTATGAACGAATCCTCAGAGAGAATCTTATCAGCTATGGGTTCTTGAGTCAGCTGGAATCTTATCCTTTGTGGAAGAGAAGCACTTAGATTTGTGTATATCTCATCCTTCTTTTGTAATTTGTTATATATGGACAATGAAAGTCTTGTCAACCGGTTGACTGACACCACTGATAACACTCCATTGTTTGTGATGAATGATTGTGGGACAATCTTGAGTGAAACAGTAATAGGTATGACTCCCTTTCCTGAAGTACTCACTAGTTTGGCTTTAAGATTCTCAAATAGTCGAACTTTTTCAACAAGAGATTTCAAATCTTGGTCCTCATCTGGAATAACTATTAAGATCTCATTATAGTTCATGCCTCTTAGTAGCTGCTGATTCAGCTGCGTTAATGCCGTCATCAAGTCAGAGTTAGAATCCACAATACCATTTTCGACCAATCCATTCACATGAAGACGTTCAACAGATCCCAAACGACATTTTTCATAGGTTTGAATAAAAGTTGAAAGAAAGTAATCAGATTGTTCGAACAGCGACTTCTTGCTTAACATCAATACCCTGAAATCCTTTGCTGAGTTCAACGGCTCAAAGCTCATTAAGTTCCATAGATTTAGCGCACTTGCATTCGTACTTATCACTTGATTCAAGCGCTTTACTTTGACTTTGGGCTCAGGAATTACGAAAACATTCCTATCGTGATTAGCGTGGTCCTTGTGAGTTGCATAGTCAACATGGTTCTGTGAATAATCTGATTGCTTGAAGCCAGATTCTGGAGACTCCAAATCCTTTGGATTTGCAAATGAGCTCTCCGTGAATTCTGACAACGAAATAGCATGGAAATCTGGAAATATTTGGGCAATGGCTCTGTTTAGATTCTCTGATTCAACAGTACCAAGATCAGATTCCTTTGGAAGAGAGTCTGCAAGACAGGAATCATCCCATACAGCTTGTTCTAATATCTCATCTAGGATAGAAATGCTCTCAATCACTGGATTATCGTCGTAAAAATGCTCTGGCATCGTAGTCACAGGAATCGATCGAAGAAGAAATGGTAAAGGGTTTGGAGACCCATTGGAACCTAGATCGGTATTAACATTTTCCAGCTGTATATCTGGCGTGGAAATTCTGCTATTCTTCATCTCCGGTTCTAGAGATCCCTCTGCAGGAGAAATCACAGTTACTGGGACAGAATTCAGTAGTTCCGCGCTTGGTTCTTTGTATTTCGGGCTCAAAGTGGCACGTGCATCCTCTTCATCTGACATTGAATCATTATCAGTTTCAGAACTTTCAGAATCTTCACTATCACCTTCATCATGACCGACAGAAAACCCATCGCTAAGCGGCAAGTTTGGTATCTGAGTTTCTCCAGTCGGTGTTTCCACAGTTGACACATGGAATTTACCACCATTGGCGTACTTATCATCAACATTTGATTTAATGATTGGATTGAATGTCAGAGGTGAAAAAATGCTTTTCTTTCTCTGCGCCTTTGGAGATGCCACGGGTAATGGCGCACCTGGATCGGTATAAGGAGGTGTACTTGGGATCATCATCTCATGAAGTGGGATATCATACGGGTCAATTGTCCCATTTCTTGAAGCTGTGAGACTGCCAATGGCCTTTGGGGTAGGTCCGGTCAACAATTCCAACTCTGAAGCCAAGTCAGTAACCTGTTGTGCATCGTCATCATCATCCATCAATGCATCATTCAGTGCTTCTTCAAGTTCTGCATCGTCATCTTTAGGTTCCATCCCATCGTCAAAGAAGCTGAAATCAACATCTGTAACCTCATCACCGCCAAATAGCTCTTCATCTAAGTCATCCCAATCATCAGGAACATTATCCTGTAGAGCTTCAGGCTGCTCTGAAGGCATTAGAGAGTTGCTTTGTAACGGTGTAGGCTTCGATGTAGGCGGTTCAATAGAATGTATCACGCCGAATTCTGCAGGAGTATTATTGGCAGTCGGTATAGTTGATGGCGTTTTTGTTGTCCCTGTTGCTTTCAATTTCACAAAATCGTCAATAAGTGACATCGGGTCATAGTCATCAAGTTCAAAAACAAGGCCGTTTCGAATCTTTTCAACAGGCTGGATTAGACAAAGCTCGAGTGGCCATGCGATGCTTTTTGTATTTGTCACAGGTCTCAGAAAGTTCGATATTTGTGAAGTCATGCCGTTTAGATGTTGAAGGTTCGGTATTACTTTCACCCATTGACAGTTATTCTTATCCACTATGATACTGTGATGTAGTTGCAATGTCATTGCTATCTTCGCCGCATTCACAGGCCTTGGTGTAAGTGCTTCTGCGAGTGTGTCACCAGCTATGTAGCATCTGATTCCTGATGGTATCAGATAGATTGCGTATTTGCTGTTGATATCCACAGAGTGGAACTGATGGACGAGGTATTCAAACTTGTGTGCTCTTGAGCACATCGATATCAGCAAATCACCAGTTTCCATTATGCGTGGCTCGAGGAGAAGTAACTCATCTTGATCTTCCAACAATCCACAGTTACCGAACATCACCAGCTCCTTGCGAGAGGACAAACTGATTAAGAGCATTTTCTTTACTGCTTTAACCAAGGTTGCAGCGATAAGTGAAGACAGCCCATGAGATGAGGTCCCCTGTGATTTATGCAGCTCCCGCGGGTCGAATCTCTGTGTTGATGACTGCTTTAATTGGAACTCAGAGGATGGAGCTGGCGGCTCAGAGCCATCGATGCTGAACGTCCATAGTTCCTTAGGATACAACACTGCGAGAACTTTCGAGTTATCTCTGCGCAACTGAAGTTCTGCCTCAAAGAGCGCCTGGTCATCAGTGCTCGAGCGGAAGACAACGTACTTTATCTCTGACACTTTGGCCTGTCTTTTGTTAGTGCTCTGCACGGGGAGTAAGAAAAAAGAGAAAGTCCACTCACCAGCCGATAGAAGTTTGTGCGCGCGCTCAGTATGTCAATGGCGCTCGCCATCTTTCTGTGTGTCGTTTCTGGGTTGTGATTCTAGAGTGAAAGTTGGGGCCATTTTGTCGTGATGTTTTTCGGGATCTTTAAACACCATCTAAAAGACACACAAAGAAAGGAACCATTCGATGGCGTTGGCACAAGGCAGATATCCAGAAGAGAACTACTGAGGCACCGCATCGAGAGAAGCCGATGGACTAGGATTCGGGTGTCAAACGTTTACCTAAAGGGGATGGTTCGAATGCTAAATTCAAGAGGAGACTGGAAATGAGACCAACGCCTTTATTATCATTGGACTGGATAAATGGCGACTCAGAGATCAGGTTACAGCTGAAATTAGACTCAATAGAGGAGTGTATTGGTGCTATTGAAGACACATCATCTCGCCATGATACTTTTTTTTTGATAAGTCTTAGGACGTCAAAATTACCTTACGGGCTTGCTTCAGGCACAAGAAATAGTATCTTACCCAAGACGCAGATCAACTCACGATATCTTTCTACTTCTTTGATAACAAGAGCAGTCCAAAAATTAGATGGGGTAGCTCCTGAGAAGAGAAATACAATCATGACAATGTGAGCCACAGTGAAAGCCAGAATTGCAGAGGAAGAAGTTTGGAGCTTCTTCTCGGAGAAAACGATGTAGATGAAAGATTACCGCTACAGTCACGAGTATAAAGTCCCAAAAACTCCGTGGGATCTTACGTTAGACCTGGTACATTACGATATTAAATCTTTTCGTCAAGCACTATAGTGACTACTCGTACCACAAAGAATTGCCCAGGCAGGCCACCAAGAATGAAAACGAGTTCCAACCTCTTCAGATGATTCAAGATGGTGATATATATTTTATTGTGTGCAAAAAGTGGAAGAAGTACGGCAATTGGAATTCTAAGAGCAAAAGATTGGAATTCGGAGCTCCGACAGAACTCTCCAGAAATACATACCTCCCAAAGACGCTGAAAAAGGTTTACGAACCTTTTAAGAAAGCATGTTAAGCTAATGAAAAAAGAGGTACTCTATAAA
Source organism: Williopsis suaveolens (assembly GCA_003708225.3). Taxonomy (NCBI): domain Eukaryota; kingdom Fungi; phylum Ascomycota; class Saccharomycetes; order Phaffomycetales; family Wickerhamomycetaceae; genus Williopsis; species Williopsis suaveolens. Next base: position 23,775 of record PPNS03000015.1, on the reverse strand, counting down.
GTGACCTTAATTTTGATTTTGACTAGGGGCTAATTAATCTTAACGTCCTATGTGTCAATTTGTCGCCTGTGTACAAGCTCTGTAGTGTTTTGAACAATAGAAAGACGTCAAAGTTCGCAGTGTGGATAGATCACAACAAACAACAACGCAACAAAAAATGCAGAGAACTATGGATTTGCGCCTAAACCTGCGGTCACTTTCCATTGAGCGAAGCTCTTCACACCCATTACTGCCGGTGGAAAGCAACTTACTCTTCCTTGAAGAAAATGAGCTCGGTATTGGAGAGGTTGAAAGGTTCAACATCAAGTTTCAGTTAACAAAGAACAATCCGCACATCCAACACGACGACCTTGGTCAATTCATATGGTTGAGGGTTCGTAACCGTGAGAATAACTTGTTCAGACCCATCTATATCACTGGGCCTTTCGCACTATATATCGATGTTACTCCCGTCAATTATTCGCATAAGGAAAGCTTCGACGAGGAGATCCAATACAATGCAGATATCAAACCGGGCCAACATTTCAGGGCCAAGCTTAGGATCAACAAGAACAGTCTAATAGAAGAAGGATGGTATGGCTGGACCATAGATATCGTCTCGCAATTGACCTTGAACACGAGGTTCCATATCAACTTTGTCCTCATGATTGGTTATGATTATCACCTCTTAGGAAAGACCCATAAAGGCGCTAAAGCGAATGAATCGCCATGTCAGGTGAAAAAGCTCTCCACAACGGACCTATGGACAGCACCACCTCCTATGCCTGATCACCCCGTTCATCTAGTTATACTGACCCATGGAATCTTCTCCAACATTGGTGCTGATATGCTTTACTTAAGAGACAGGATCTTACAAGATTCACCAGAAAATGTCAATGTTATTGTACGAGGGTACGATGGGAACGTTGGGAAATCTGAGAAAGGTGTACGATATTTAGGCAAGAGGGTTGCTGAGTACGTTATGGCTCTATGTGAAAAATTGCCTTATAGCTTGGAAAAGATCTCTTTCATTGGTCATTCTCTTGGTGGTCCTGTTCAAGCATATGCTATTGCCCACATCGTGACAAAGGATCCAGATTTTTTCAAAAGGATTAAGCCAATTAATTTAATAACGTTGGCTAGTCCCATGCTGGGTATTACTGAGTTCCCTAAGGCTGTCTCATGGGCTCTAGATCTTGGCATGTTGGGAAAGACTGGCCGTGATTTGACTCTGAGGCGCAAGTTCCCATCTCTGATGAAGAAGTCGAGAAATTTTGATGACGCATACAGGAAATTCACTACAAAGCCTGTTTTAGAGCAGATCATGGTTAATAAGGCTGCTCATAAAGTTTTTACGATGTTTGAGAAACATACGCTTTATGCCAATGCTATACATGATGGGATTGTACCATTGAGGACATCAGCACTTATGTATTTAGATTGGAAGGGACTTGATGATATTGAGACACTCAAAAAGAAATACGAGGAAGAGACAAAGACTGCATCTGAAGAGACGGCGGCCCATGATAATACCAAAGGGAGAACCGACACAGTTCCTGACATTCCAGAAGTCGAAGAGGAGGCTGTAAACTCTGGATCTAAGTCTGAAAGTGATCTGCAGCAAAATTCACCGCATTTTAGAGAGCTAAAGCCTAAATCAGCAACAACATCATTCATTTCAGGTGCATCCAAAAGTCGAAAAATTAAGAAGATGAGAAAATATATTCGAACTCAAACTGTACAATCTCCAACCTCTGAAGATTCATCTGAATTCACGCACTCTTCAGAGATCAAAGATGGGGGTGACAGATTAGAAATGAACATTCCGCCCGTGGCATCGACGGTGCTCACTGCAGCTATCGCTATCATTTCTCCAGAACCTGCCCAGTCGTTTCTCTGCGAGCCTTCTACACGATTCCCGGCTATCTTCCACGATAGGGTTTACTCATTCGCAGATCTTCCTCCTCAGCACTATAGGGCCATACAAAAGGTCACAGGTCCATTGGCAAAGCTTGTGTCTAGAAATAAGAAGGCATTACAGGAGTTCATCGCAAGAGCATGGCACAAGGACATGGAATGGAGAAAAGTGCTGGTCACACTACGGCCAGATGCGCATAACAACATCACGGTGAGAAGAAGATATGTGAATGCATGGGGATGGGAAGTTGTGGATCATCTTGTGGAACACCATTTTAGTGAAAATTAGAAAGAGCATTTTATTTATAATATATCAGAGTTTTGTGATATTCCGATAGTCGTCGGAATTAAGCGTTGAGTTCCGACTAACCACTTGAAAATCCGACATTTTCGCCAGTCTTCGAAATTTTCAGTGGCCAGTAGTACGAGCGTAGTTCAGAACATAGAAAACATTGAGGATATCCAAGTCAAGTCACTTTCCCACAGATATAATGGCTGGTAAGTGTCGCTATCGATGCTTGATGATTGTTTGAACCATCATTAAATAAGTGGTCTATCTCTCCTTCGATCCAACCAACTTCGACAATCTTCGAGTACTAACACAGTTCACAATTAGGTCCTGCTAAAGGTAAAGGTAAAGTCGTCGTTTCTTTACTATCGAGTGCCGCGACAGGCTATAGAAAGCACATCCTGGTGAATCGTGGTGCTGCTATGGTGAATCAGATCCGCTATGACCCAATAGGTGAGTGATTTTATTCGTTGTTTCCATCATCAAACCATTAATACTAACCTAATCAAAGTGAAAAAGAGAGTGCTCTTCACTGAGGCAAAGAAAAGAAAAGTAACGGAGACCCAACCATTGAACTTTTCTAGAAAGCCAAAGGGTCTTTGAAAGGGTATTATGACGGTATGTCAAAAGAGTGAAGTACGGTAGACGCTTGTAAATAGAAATATTGATGACTTTTGAACATTTCTCATTCTTTTTTGGAGCTGTATATATTTATTTTTGACCTAATGCTATCGGATTGGAATGTATGGTGACATCTCTGATATATATGGGTACTTTCAGTCGGTTCTTCTTATCAACAGGTACAACTTCGATCTTGGACAGTGTAGCATCGGGCTTCTCTTCAGCACCCATTAATACCTCACCAAAGATTGTGAACTTCCCATCTAATGAGGGATGCTTGCGATAAGTCTGAATTGTGGTTAGTATCTGCCGCCTCGAGTCATGAGCTGTTCTGTACTCACTATATAGAACTGCGAGCCATTTGTGTCTGGGCCTGTGTTAGCCATTGCAACAACACCCTTAGCAGTCTGTTAGTAATAGTTTCAAGCAGTAGAGTAAATTTTAGTACTTACTCTTTTGTCATGTTTCAGATCTTCTCGTATCTCATCTTCGAACTTCCCTCCCCATATCGAGTCACCACCTTTACCCGTATTTGTGGGATCACCAAACTGTACCATGAAACCCTTGATGTTTCTCACAACCTTGGTATTATGATAAGATCCAGCTGCACAGTGAGCTAGGAAGTTCTTTCACGGTTAGTTTGCGTTGTGATATGATGGCTATTACAAGCTAGATACCTAGATACTCACCTCTGCTGTTTTCGGGCATTTCTCACAAAATACCTCGATCTTAATATCTCCAGAGTCTGTATGGAGCTGATGTGGTATCAGTATATATTGAATTAGTAGTATAGTACGAGACTCACCGTGACTGACATTGTTCCGTGTGCTATCTGAGGAACTGACACTTTTAATTGATGAGTTTTTCAGATGATATCCGACCTTCAGAAAATCTACCAAGACCACCAAGAACTGAATCTACCAAAGAACAAAGTTCAAGTATTTTCTTTCACCATTCCTCAGTAATATTATACAAAATGAAACACATCACTCATCATCTGCAAATGCCCCGGGCGTCTGTGCAGTTTGCCCATAACCAGGAGTTGGGACACCTTCATACGGTGTCTGAGCATCGTAGGGAGTCTCCGCTTGGTAAGCACCAGGCGTCTCAGCAGGCCTGTAGGCACCAGGAGTAGCTGCGTTCCAAGATCCTTGTTGATCGTACGCTGATCTGCCACCCCACTGACTCTGGCCACCGTGTTGTGTGTTACCAACCCATTGACTCTGACCTCCACCATAAGCACTCGTTTCACCACGAGAAGCACCATAAGTACTACTTCCTCCACGGGCAGCACCCCAAGAACTGCTGTTACCATAACTTGAGTTGGCACCTGCACCCCATTGTGATCTGTTTCCACCCCAGGCAGTACCACTACCAGCACCCGAGCTACCCCATGCCGTACCTGAGCCTTGCGCAATGGTAGCACCTCCCCATGCCGTACCTGAGCCTTGCGCAGTGGTAGCACCTCCCCATGCGGTTCCTGAACCATAAGCAGTAGCACCACCAGCGCCAGCGCCACTCCAAGCTGGGGTCTTACCACCAGCAAAAGAAGACCCCGACCATGCAGAACCTTGTGTGTTTGCCTGATAAGCAGGGTTTCCTCCAGAAGTTGAGAAACTTGGAGCAGATGCACTGAATCCAGGTCTTTGGTTGATGAACTCCTCATATGGGACCAGTCTGTTGTTCTTGTCAACAAAAGCCAATTTGTGTTTGGAGATCGATAGGATTTTGTTCTTTGTGTGTAGCTCAACTCTCGCGATATCACCGTTGGTGTCCTTGACAATACCACGATAACCCTTATACTCACCCAATCTGATAGAGACATTCTCATTTAAACAACGGTCACGACCTGATTGTCTTGTGTTTGGTAAAGGTGGCGGGGCCATCTGACCTGCATTTCTAAACTTAGGATTCATTTTGGTCAAATCAAGCTTCTCTTTCTTCTCTGAGATATTGATCTTAGAAGCAACGTTAGAAACACTTAGGTTATCAGTGACAAACACACCAGAATTCTCTGCCGTTTCTTTAGAGTAGACAAACACATAGGATCTGTAAATATGTAATACGACACCCTGTCTCTTGAATCCGCCAACTTCTCTAACAGTATCATCGACATTGATGGCTTCACCTTGTGCATCAGTAGCAAATTGACTCCCTTTTGGGGTTTGAATCTTAGAAGTGATAGAAGTTGGAGGCAACGACAAAACTTTTCCATCTTGCGCCAAAACAGTAAAAACGTCCTTATCTGCTCTAATGATGGTACCAACTGTGGTGGCATTGACTCTGACAAGATCGTGGAGACCGTATTCACCATCAACCAAAGTGGAAGAATCATCGGACTTCGTTAAGTGGTTCGCAAACACAGTGACATCCTTATGTGATTGATCAGATATGAATGTAACATGGTCCTCATTCACAGAGACGACGATACCCGTGTGACCAGCATGTTTACCTTTCAAAACACTAATATGGTCACCTTCCGTGAAAATCTTTCTCAGGTTGCTCAATGGGAATTCCAATGTCGTCCCCGGAAGGTCCCTTGGCCTAACAGTGGCAACTTCATTATTAGCAGAGATAACGTCACCTTGGAGACCTTGCTGTTCACCATTAAGAACTTGCACACTGTCACCACCGTTGAATACCACAGCATTCGATTGTTTGAGAGATTGCGCAATAGATGTCAAGTCCAAGTCTTCAGAGTCACCAGTGTTGAACTTGGAAATCTCCTCAAGCGTTGGTTGAACGTTTTGGGTCTCCAAATGCTGAAGTTTGAACAATTTGAACAAGAAACCATCAATGTACTCTTCACCTCTGAAGTTAAAGTTATTACTAGATCTCGCAATCAAGCTGTGAGGATCAAACTCAAGGGCATCTTTCTTCGAGAAAAGTCTTTGCGGTGGTCTGAATTTAGAAGTAGCTCTTCTGCGTTTTCCATTATCATCAAGCTCTGCCCCTTTGTAATCGATTCTTGGAACGATCTGAAGAGTAACCTCCAAACCATTCTCTTCCAATGCATCAACCATGGCCAAGTCCCCTTTGTATTTACCTCTCTTTATTCTGACGTATGAACCTGGAGACAGCTTGATCTCTGTAGACTTGCTTGGTCTCAACAAATCTGGGAATTCCTCAACTGGCACAAGCACCTTGTTGTTACCATAGATATCTGGCATACCCTTGATAGCGACATCCACAGCGGCAAGCTTTTCTGCCTCAATATAAACGTAACCAGTGAAATTATCTCTTTGGAAAGCAGAGAGAATCTTCAAGGCATTCGGCTTACCTTCCAAAGTCAGCTTTCTCTTCAACAGCTTTTTCACAATTTCACGTTCCTGGCCTGGTCTACACCTAATTGCCCAGATACTTGGATCGTTGATAGAAGGCAACAAGAATCTCTGTGATACTTGGCCTGAATCTTCACCTCTGTATTTGGTTCTACCATATCTCTCCTTGAAAGTAGCAGCCAATCTCTGGGCATCCTCCTCTGTGTTCTTCTCACGGGTACGGTCCATCTGTCTGTGCAATCTGTCATCCCTTGATTCTGGCTCATTGTCGTGTTCGTTGTCACCAGCAATGAAGCCTTCTCTTGTGAGGTCGTCATCATCTTCATCCTCGTCATCATCATCATCAGACACCTCGGCCTCGACATCCAAGAACTGGTTTCTGTCACGACGGGCTCTCTTACGAGATCTTACTTTGTCATCCTCTTCATCCTCATCCTCGTCGTCGTCGTCGTCGTCTTCATCATCGTCATCGTCGTCAAGCACACCGCCGCCGTTCGCACTTTCAGCAGAGGCTTGCTCTCTCTCATCGTCTTCCTCCTCACGTTGCACGTCTTCGAGCTCACGCAGCTCATCTTTGGCCACCGAGTGTTCAAACTCACGATCGTCACTCATTGTGTCCATGTTAGCTGAGCTTCTGCTGAAGTTTCTTACTCTTTGACTGAGCCTTTCAGCTTTGTTTTTGTTTGAGGCTCGGGCGAACTTTCCGAGGGCAGTGGCTCCGGATGTAGCATGGAGCTTTGTATGCGTCTGGCCATAAATGGAACCATATCTATGTGGGAAGAAGTAGATATTGAGGTTAAAATGGTGAGTTATGATCGATTATTGGATTTATATAGCCGTTTCTCCTAACTTCAGCAAACCAGGCAAGGAAATATATCACCAGAAAATCTATAGAAGACTTTACGTTTCCTAAGAAGCTACCTTCCCACTATGAAGATGAGATACTAGATGCATTTGCTGACTACTCTATGGATACCGATATGGTTGCCAATCAACTCCCACAGTTCTTCCAGGACTTGAGGATCCCAGCGAAGTTCATGATTGGCAATAAGAGGATACGATCGGACGAGTTGATCATTGAAGGCACACAAGTGGTGGATTTTGACAAGTTACTACTGAAAAGTTATCAACTTCTACTATTCAGAGACCATAGACAATACATTGAGGAGTCCTGGAGACTATTACAGCAGTCCACTGGGAAGTCGCATAAATCTGCGCTCAATGTCAGTGATCTTAAGAAATTAGACACAGAGTTGAAGACCTCAATTAACGATGCACTTCTGCTGGACATGATTGCTGTTGGCACAGAGGGAACAGGTCTCGATATCACAATAACGGATTTTGCATACATCTTGGGGAAACTGGGATTACTTACAGAGTCTTGAACAGTGAAGTTTCTTCTTTTTGTTTTAAAGGTAGGAGTGTACATGAACAGTTTTGCGTAGCTTAAATGATGTGTTTGGCCTTGAAGTAATTACGCAAGTATGCGAGTTGCCAAGCACCCAACGCAACCAAAGCCAAGATGATGCACACAGAGAAATTTCTAACTCTTCTGTTCGTGGATTCGTTGGTATCTCTCAGTCTCTCTTCTCTAGCCTTTAGATATTCCAATTCACCCACAATCTCATCGGTCAGTTCTTCAATCTTTCTCAGTTCCAACTCAACTGGTTTCAGCTTCTCAGCGGCTTGGATGGCATTCCAATCTCTAGCAGCAGAGCCAGACTCAATGTCCAGTTCGATTTCTCTGCTCAATTTTTTACCCTTTCTCAACAAGATGTTTTGGAAACAGACGTCAAAAGCAGCAGATGCGTGAGCGGTGAAAGCGACTCTAACTTCACCGGCAAAGTCCTTCTTATTCCTGTATTCATTCCCCACGCTATCTCTAATAAAGAAGTTCAATCTTTGGCCATCGCCAGAGGAACCAGAAGCATCGATGTTGACAACGACCAATTGACCCTCAGAGACGAAATCACGTATACATGTTGGAGGTTTGGATTCTTCAACAGCCTCAACCTCAAAGTGAAGAGCATATGCCGCAGCAAGGAATGAGAGTATAGAGAACAGTACAGCGTGTAATCTCATCAGGAGCAATTTAGTGACGTTATACCCGTTTTTTGTTCAAAGATGTTGTTGTTTGACGTGTTATTCTCGACAGCCAAATGTTTGGAGGTTTTCCAACGCTCGCGCGTTTCTGCCAGAAACATCGGTCGAATAAGGTTTTCAAAATGGTCTAATTAGGAAATATTCTTGATTTGGGTGCTACGCCATAGAAAGGAAAACTTCCTCTATATTTATCTATGTAGATGAGATTGGGTCCTTGATTCATTGAACGCTCAAGTCCACAACATTCCACTCTTCACCAACATCCTCGGAATTCCCGACGATTGCGGCACTGTGTCCACTATTGATCAAGTACTTCTCAGCAACATACTTGATATCCACGGTATCAACGTCTAACAGTTGTTCTCTTCTAGTTTGTCTCATCTCATCTGTCACGCCTTCTCTGAACAAAGTGTTACCTTCAGACTTGACGCTCACTGGGGCATCAACTCCTTGGAAAATAGTCAACTTCGCCTCTTCAAGGTCTCTGTCGGTCCATTCGTTCTCAATGGCAAACTGTGCAGCCTTCTGGAACGTATCCAGACTTTGCATAGAGTTTGGATCACGGTAGGAATAGAAACTGAAGATACCGTCGAGACCACTATAACCAGCTCCGCCTCCGTAAGCTCCTCCCTTCTCACGAACCTCTCGATGCAAGTACTTGAACGTCAGCAAGTTTGAAAGGACTTGCAATTTGGCTCCATCCTCGTGAACGTATGGAACACCTCTGAAAACAGAAGAAGCATATCCAACCTGAAATGGCAGCTTGATAAACGACTTCATGTTGGGATTCAATGGATAGTCTTGTGCCAATGGAGAAGTTTGAGTCTCATGGGCAGGCAACTTGGTAACGAATGAAGAGATTAATTTCTCATTCTCCAGGACAGAAGCCTCATCAGAGATCAGAGAAAAGCGTAGATCCTTTGAACTGATTAAGTATTTCTGAAGTTCAACCAGCTTATCAATGATGTTGGACTGGAATGTGGCGTCATCTTGGGTCCATGTATTTAACTTGTTCAAGAACTGTAACTGTTCAATACCACTGATAGACTCAGAAATTGCCTTAGCATTGGATATTGAACCACCAGCAAAGTTTCTTGCAAAGCTGTGACCACTTTCAGCGACACTTCCAATGTTGTTAGAAGACAAGATTCGGATTAAAGTAGCCAGCTTTTCCTTGTTGTTGAAGTTCGTGTTCAACAGCAAGTTCTCCCAAATCTCATAAATATGAGAGGAGTTTTGGTTCAATGCCAAACCACTGAAGTTGAATGAGATTCTAGCTTTCAAATCCACTGCGGAAGAGTGGACACTGACAGATGATGACAAGCCACCTGTGTAGAGTTTGATCTTGTCTTCAATCTCGGCCATAGATTCAGTCTCAGTACCCAAGTTTGTCAGTGCGTCTGTGAACAATGAGAGGTATGGATAGAGGTCATATGGAATGTTAATATCTCTAGCTGCTCTCACGTATGCGAGACCGTTGGTGTCAGTAATTCTTCTTTGGATTGGACAACCATCAACGTCACCGTGAGAAACAGGCTTGAAAGTTGCTTGCCTGCTGATATCCATGACTTTCAAAGTAGGTAGCGAACTTAGATCCTCCTTCTCCGACTGCTTAGCAGCCAAGTATTTACCTCTTTCAAAGATAACTTCATGATCTCCTTTTTCCAAGGAGTCAACAAGCGTTTTCAATCTTTGCTCTTCTTCAGTTTTTACATCAGCCTCGTATGTTTCACTTGGTTCCATTATGAACTTGAACACAGGCTTATCCAAGAAGTATTTTTTGATCAAGCTTTGGAATAAGTTACCCTTTTTATAGTCCAGTCTGAATTTAGAGATGATATCATCCCAGGCCAGAACGTCAAAGTTATCAACTCTGTTAATCCAACCAGGCAACAGACCGTAAAGTAAAGACATACCAAAATCAGGTTTTTGATCTTTCTTACCGAGCTCTAATTGCTGGATTATTGCCTCTATCTTTGAATCTTCAAAAGCATTGATAGAATAATCTTGCAACACCTTAGTAACAGCATTCTCTAATTCATCAAGAGAGGTCAGCCCTTGCAAACCCACAGTAAAGAAATTGGAAGCAGTAGTAGACTCCATGCCAGAATTAACTGAGAAGTCATCACCAAGCCCAGATTCAATCAAAGCCTGGTATAATGGAGAACTATGACCATCAGTCAATAGGCTTGACAACAATTTCAAGCAAAAGGTTTCGTAAACGTCAGATGGATCACCACATTTCCAGGTGATGGAAGCCTTTAGTTGCTTCTCTGGTGGGGCCATAGGATCAACCGGACCCTTCACAGTCACCGTCTGCGACTGTGTGAGTGGGACTGGTTCCTTGACGATGTTCCTGACTGCTCTCTTACCAAACCCTGAGAACTCCTTATCCATTTCCTTCAAGGTCTCATTCAGTGGGAATGAACCGTACGTAAATGTCTTTGCATTAGAAGGATGATAGTTCTTCGAGTGGAAATCGACCAAATCTTCATATTGTAGCTTGGTCATCTTGGTTGGGTCACCACCAGAGTTATTCAAAGATGGGTAGATGGCCTCCTGGTACTTAATCCAGAATAGATATGATGAGTTTGAGACCTGGCCCTTCATCTCATTGTACACAACACCTTTGAATATTAGTGGGGAGTCCTTATCATTCACATCCTCGTTCTCAAGTCTCCAACCTTCCTGGAAAAAATCCTCTTCTTTCAAGAGTGGGTTAAAAGTTGCATCCAAATAAACACTTCTTAGATTCTCGAAGTCCTTTGCATTCGTGGTTGAGAATGGAAAGAAAGTGTAATCATGGCCAGTCATGGCGTTCATGAAGTTGGATAAAGATCTGTTGAGCATTTTGAAGAATGGATCTCTCACCGGGTACTTGTACGATCCACATAACGTGGTATGCTCCAAGATATGTGGAACACCGGTGCAGTCTGGAGGGTTTGTCTTAAACCCAATGGAAAAGACATTGTTTGGGTCATCACGGTCGACGTGCAAGTGGTTTGAACCGGTCCTCTGATGGATAAGGTCCACAGCGGTAAGTGAGAGCTCCGGTACTGGGAGCACACGGGTAATCTCATATCCATGAATTGTCTGGCCTATTGGATACTTCCGAAGCGATTTGGCCTGGTTGTATGTTGAGGCACGTCTCACAAAATGTGAAGCCTTCAGCATGTTTGGTCCTAGTTCCTGGCGATTAAATTCTTGTTGACTTAAAAGTCATTTTGCCTTCTTGTTAGGGTCAGCAAAAATCTGACACGGGGCTCGCAACTCTTCCACCCTGCTTCAAGAACAAGAGCATGCGCTATAACCCATCGGTCCTTGATCATAGTCTTTAGATCTGTATATGGTCCGTGAAATAGTTTATTAGCTTTAAGGACTACCTATTATGTGACTTTTGACTTACTTTCAGAATTTTACTTTGAACACTTTTAGCCCTTAACTCATAAGAGTTACCTCAGTTACTGTAACTTAAAGTCAATTGAAGGATACGTGTGAATTAGAGATGAAAATAGGCAGAATGTCCTCTTCAGAGATGAAGAAAACGTTAACAGCCCAAATAATGATTCAATATTTATCAGCACTAACGTACCACTGCTTGCCTCCAGTATTCCAGACTCCCAATTCTCCTTGCTCAGACCTGGCCGAGGTTTGACACAAAAAAGATTCTGTGCAGATCTAAGTCCACGTCGCCCATAACGCAAGAACTCCAAAATCTTGAAAGATACTTAGTATTTACTGCATCACAAAACGTCCTACGGAGTCCGGATGGCTGAAGTGCTGACATGCTTCGTCTCCTACTCCTCTTCTTTGTCGCTGTTACACTCTTACCGTTGTCTTGTGCGCTTCCCGTGGAATCATCGACCACCACTTCTCCAGTTGTTGGAAGCTATGATTCAAAGATCTTTAAGGGCACCAACTGTACATTGCAAGAGAAGTCAGTAAACTTGAATGATACTATAAATATGGTCCATTATGATCCAATTATCTCAAAGACATCATTGATGGCGCCAATTGATTCGAATTCCATTTTGGCGTTCATAGTTAAGGGTTTACTCAAACAGAAATTCAAGTTCTTGATGACCCTCCTTGCGAGAGAAGCAAAAGTGAATGGCCCACCAGCTGCTGCACTAATCTTGAATTCAATGAGGACTCTGGTGAATAAGTATTCAGGAGATGTTGTATTTGAAGATCGTAAATCTGTGTTTCACGATCTTGCTGTTATATTTGACTTCAGCCACAGAATCGTTCAAAAAAGATATCAAACGGTCAAATCTACATTTGGAAAGATGACAAGAAGGAATGTTTATGTCCTTGATGACGGTCAGACTGTCGAAGATTTGAGTAAAGCTCTGCCATCTGCCAAAGTCAAGGGTGTCTTGAGCAGTATACTTTTATTAAGAAAGTATAGACAGGATGTGTTCATTGTTCCACTAGAAAATGCTCTAAATGTCACAGTAATCGCTCGAGGTGAAATCGATGGTGAGATAATTGACTTTGAGATGAGCTATGTGATTCCGAAAGAGTTGGCAGATATTATAAACGAAGTGAGCTAGCGTATGGGAGAATAATCTAGCACCTCAAACCTTCGAAGCTGTAGACTTGTTCAAATCACCAGAAGCGTACAGCTTCAGCCAATACCACTCCCAGAGTGGTGACGCATGCCTGTCAACTGTTAGTTATTTCTATCTCGAAGATCGAAAGATACTCACTGAAAAGATGAGGAAGACCAAGATAGAAACACTGAGTCTCGCAGGTGGATATCTCTCTTGCTTCATCAATTCCTGTGTTCTAAAGAACCTGTAAACACCAAACAGAACACATAAGATTCCAATAACGATAAAGCTACCTGGAATATTATTAGTATCTAGCGGTGAAAAGACTTAGCAACTTAACAAACATTTAACATACCACCTATTGGTTTGCCGAGTGCCGCTATGAAGTCGGCGTCATTCTTTTCTCTCACCAATTTGAACAGCTGTGTAACACCGACACCCGCTGAAACTAGTGACAATGAAGTTCTTATCCAAGAGAGAAATGTTCTCTCACTTGCCATCTACCAACTGGTCAATATAGACCTACGAACTAAGCACAGTTACTCACGTGGTCTCTGGCGACAGAGCCATTATTCTCTAGCAGTTCAGAACCATATTCATCAAGACCCCAAAGGTTCCACCAACCTTTACGTTCAAGATCCCTTGCCTCCACACTTTGAATATCCTTCAAAGATACAACGGAATCTTGCAGCTCTCCAGAATGGTCACCACCAGAGTCTGGAGCATTGGTAAATCTTCTCTGTTTGGTGGATGAGCCATCTCGCTCGGAATCGTAGGAAACACCCAACTCGTCAACGTCTGAAAAGACTGTAGTTTCAATGTTAGCCATTCAAGTTATCACTGATCTAAGATCTTCCTCCTTTTAAATATTCACCTTGGCTGCAATAAGAGTTTCATTAGCTCCTTATATAGAGGGCCCCTGATCATCAGCCACACCTGCAAGTTGGCTGTCAAACAACTGTGGCTCAAGTTGAAATCTGTGCCTGATTTCCCTTCCAGCGAATGGGGCAGGAATACAACTACGCTACGAGAACTGATTTGTATACAGAAATTACGAGTTAATTGTATGCAGTACATAGATATTAGAATCCTAATCATGTACCAAGCCATAAAACATTGAACAAACCATTCCGGATTGGTACCAAGTTAAGAAGAAAACCAGAAATGCCCTAAAGGCAGAGAAAAGTGAAGTGAATGGCGAATGGTGAGTTACAAAGTCAAGAACTCTCTGCTGAAAGCAGTAGCACAATCATAGGAACAATATCTTGGAACGATGAAACACAAAGATCTATCGAGTAACTTTTTTATCATAAAGGGTATGCGTTGAAAAATGATCAGAGTTCATCGTGGTCGAAGTAGTCATCATCATCAGACTCATCATCGAACTCTCCTTCTGGAGACGCAGCACCGTACAACTTTTGAGTGATTGGATGAGCAATCTTAGTCAAGGATTCGTACTTCTCCTCGAAATCCTCAGCAGATGCCTCATCGTTGTCTTCAATCCACTCCAAGATGTCAGTAACAGCTTCAGACAAAGTCTCTTTGTCATCCTCATCGATCTTACCACCGAGACCAGAGTCATCGTTGAGTTGGTTCTTCAAGGTAGAAGCGTAACTCTCCAACTTGCTCTTAGCCTCGACTTTTCCTCTGAACTCAGCGTCTTGAGCAGAATATTTCTCAGCCTCTGCAACCATACGGTCAATCTCTTCTTGGGATAATCTACCACGTTCGTTCTTGATGGTGATGGACTCAGCCTTACCGGTACCCTTGTCAACGGCAGAAACGGTGATCAAACCGTTAGCATCAAGAGCAAAAGTGACCTCAATCTGTGGAACACCTCTTGGGGCAGATGGGATGTTGGTCAACTCGAATCTACCCAACAAGTTATTGTCCTTGGCCATAGCTCTTTCACCTTCATAAACTTGAATCAAGACGGTTGGTTGGTTGTCAACAGCGGTGGAGAAGATCTGGGACTTCTTAGTCGGAATTGGTGTGTTTCTTTTGATCAATGGGGTCATAACACCACCAGATGTCTCAATACCCAAAGTCAATGGGTTAACATCCAAAAGAACAATATCATCAACACCTTCCTCGCCGGACAAAACACCAGCTTGGACAGCAGCACCAAAGGCAACAGCCTCATCTGGGTTGATGGACTTAGAGGCCTTCTTACCGTCAAAGAAAGACTCCAACAACTCTTGGATCTTTGGAATACGGGTGGAACCACCAACGAGGACAATGTCATCGACGTCAGTCTTCTTCATACCAGCATCCTTCAAGACTTGCTCAACTGGCTTCAAGGTCTTCTTGAACAAGTTCATGTTCAACTCCTCAAATTTAGCTCTAGTCAAAGTTTCAGAAAAGTCAATACCGTCAACGAAGGAGTCAATCTCAACTCTGGTGGAGATCTGGGAGGACAAAGTTCTCTTGGCCTTCTCAACTTCACGTTTCAACTTGGCAATAGCCTTGTTGTTCTCAGCAATGTCGATACCATGCTTCTTCTTAAAGACTTTTTGCAAATGACGAACAACTCTGTAGTCAAAGTCTTCACCACCCAAGTGAGTGTCACCAGAGGTGGCCAGAACTTCAAAGACACCGTTTTCAATGGACAATAAGGAGACATCAAAGGTACCACCACCCAAGTCATAGACAATGATTTGGTGTTCACCGTCATCCTTGTCCAAGCCGTAGGCAATAGCAGCGGCAGTTGGCTCGTTGACAATTCTCAAAACGTTCAAACCGGCAATGACGCCGGCATCCTTAGTAGCTTGCTTTTGAGCATCGTTGAAGTAAGCTGGAACAGTAACAACAGCATGGGTTACTGGCTTACCCAAGTAGTCCTCAGCGATCTGCTTCATCTTACCCAAAATCATGGCAGAGATCTCCTCTGGAGTGAACACCTTCTCTTGACCACCAAATTCAACTTGAACAGCTGGTTGACCACCTCTGTTCACAACCTTATAAGGCAAATGCTTGAGCTCCTTTTGGACAGTGTCATCGGTGTATTTCAAACCAATTAATCTCTTGATGTCAAAGATGGTATTTTGTGGGTTGGCGGCAGCTTGGTTCTTAGCGGCATCACCAATCAATCTCTCTTCGTCAGTGAATGCAACGTAAGAAGGTGTGATTCTGTTACCTTGCTCGTTAGCAAGGATTTCAGTCTTACCGTTCTTCATCACAGCGACACAGGAATAAGTGGTACCCAAATCGATACCAATCACGGTACCATAGTTCTCGGTCTCATTATCAGCGGCAACGGCAAAAGAGCTGTGCTGGAACAAGGGCCCAAGCACAAGGAGTAGGGCGTAGAAGAGCACAGCGGGAAAGATGACTCTGGTCTTTACCATTGTTGTTGATGTCCTTCAAATCTGTGTCGGTTGTTGTTGTTCTAGTAGGTTGAGAGAGGAAAGAGAAGATGCGTCGCGCCTTTATACCACGGGCGAAAATGCCAGCGTGTCGACACTTTCGAAAGAACACGGTGGAAAATTTCCGAATTGGCGTGACGGGTGGCGGCGTCGGAATTGGCCATCGGAATTTCTTTGTGATGAGGTTGAAGTCGATTTTGTGTGGGACTTCAATTATGTCAAGAGCTGTGGAAGCCTCAGAGGAAGAGAGAACCGACGTGGGGCGCAGAATGAACACACATTATGGGTTCATGAGGGATGCCCTGAGGTTGGCAAACTATGCTCTTCAGACAGGAGAGACCCCTGTGGCGTGTATCTTTGTATATAGGGGAAAGATCATCAGCTACGGCATGAACAATACCAATGATTCTTTGTCAGGTATCACCCATGCTGAGTTTAGAGGAGTAAACCAAATTCTGGAACAAGTGAAAGAGAACAAGGACTGGAAGAACTACTACACTCATCCTCATGAAATCTTCAAGGAGATTGATCTATACGTGACAGTGGAACCATGTGTGATGTGTGCATCTGCATTGAAACAGATTGGCATTAGATCCGTTTATTTTGGGTGTGGTAATGAAAGATTTGGCGGTAATGGATCGGTAATGAAAGTTAACGCAGATAGTACACTGGACTATAAATACTTGTCTTATCCGGGTATATATAGGCGTGAGGCAATCATTCTCCTGAGAGATTTCTATACGCATGAAAATGCCCATGCTCCCGTACCCAGAAACAAAAAAAATAGAGAACTGAAGCTGGATTCGTTCCCTGAACTGATCTGGATGAACTACTTATCAAAGGACGAGTTTATCAAGATGTTTGGATTACATTACGAGAACTGCTATGACACCAATACAGATCTCAATGAAGAAATTGACATGTCCATCTTGAAAACCGAAAAAATCGATATCTCAGACATTAAAGAGTCAGTAGATGAACCACTACAATTCCATCATTCCAAGAGAAGAAAATTCACTTAGGCATATACTTGATTGTACAAAGGAAATATAGGACCAGATATGACAACAACCTCGAGTTCACTTCTTGAGCTCCTCTTCAATCTTGGTCCATTTGTTAATCAGATCCTTGTAGAACTTGATGTTATTATCGGCCAGATCACCCAATGTGCTCTTTAGCTCCACAGACTTAATATTCTCGAAGTATTGAATCTCATGCAACGTCTGCTTTTCAAACTGTTCGCAAACCTTTTTAGCATTATCAACCTCATGGGTCAAATTTTCAATTTTATGATCCAATTTGCTTAGTCTCTCTCGTCTCGCCAAGTCGTGGTTAACACCTCTCAACTCTTCAAACTTGTTTGTAAAGAAGTTAGAACCTCCACCTGAGAGTATCGTGTTCTTTTCCGATATGCTCTTATTCAAATACTCAGTCAAGGCTTCATAATCAATCTGCTTCTGGTCTTTCAGCTTCAGTAAGTTCTTAATTGATGTAATATAGTGTTCCAAATCTTTCAAAGAGATAATGTATTCATTATCCAAGAATGTTTTCAAATTCTGGAATCCTAGACTCAAATCGTTCAATCCATCACTGAATTTAATGAAGGGCACTTCTAAATCAGGCTCCAAATCTGCCAACCTTTTCATCTGTAAGCTGAAATCGAAGTAGTCTTGTTCCAAGTCACTATATCTCTTCAAAATCTTGTTAAATATCTTGTCAATCTTGTTGATGTTCTCATCGAGTTTATCTGACCTCTCCCTAATCTCAGAAAACTCTGGATTCTGCACACTGGTGGTTTTGAAAGCATTGATCAAAGCATCAGCAACACCATCAGTAGCACTAGATTCTGCTGTTGTTGTCAACTTGAGATGTTGCTTATATGAGTTCCAATCATGAGTCTCCAAAAAGATATGATAGATCTTCGCCCTTTTCAAGACAGGATGTAATGATAGTCTCTTCAAGAATCTGGTCAAAGAGGATGCTCGTTTCAAGGTGAAATCAAGTCCGAAGCGATCACCCTTGAGGTATTCTAATCTCTGCTTATCAGGTAGTGGAGGGATGGCACAAGCAGGAAAATCATTCAACAAAACCTGGTAAAGAAAGTAGAAATCAGAGAAACGGCGTCTCACTATAAACTTATTGTTCTGGAATACAGGATTGTTCGACTAGATAACGCAATGTTAGTTTCATAAACAACTGTTACTCCTTGGTCATATTGGAGTAAAAAAATGGATACTCACCTCCGTCTCAATAAGATAAGAGATATAGGCATTCTGGCCATCACTTTCCTTCTGTGGCTGCTTTACAACAGAGGTCGTGTAGAAGGAGTCAACGTCCACTTTATTCTTCTTGTCCTCTGGGTCCTGCTGTTGCTGTTGTGGGGTTGGCTCATTTTGTAGGTCTTGTCCCTCAATAAGATCATTCTGCTCGGTGACATTACCTTTAGCGCTGTCCTTCTCTATTGAACCATTATCATTGATTGGCTCGTCTGTGAATTCGTCTGTGTTCATCCTAAGCCAGTGGTTCTCTGTTCGTTTCCACCGTTCACGGCGCTGTCTATTTGTTGCAAATCGCTGCATCGTTTTGTTGTTATCCGTTGTTGCGCATACCGGCGAAGGTTTATGGGACTCAAAAGTCTCAGAAAAAGGATTTTGATTGTTCTACTGCGAGATAAGGGCTGAGAGTTGATAAAAATTTCACAGTTAGTTTGAAATTTTAGCTGCTTTTATAGTTTATTTATGTAGACAGTAGCGATCAAGTGGAGAGCCTCAAACTCAAAGACCAAAGACCTTAAAGCATTTAGAATGTTAAACTCAAACGTTCTGTGAATGTCTCGAATCTACTCCTCCCACTTGATCAGATCTTGTCAGAGACACATGAAACGTATTACATTGGATATCCAATACGATGATAGATATTTAGAGAGACCCCGGACTTGAGAGCAAAGGCAGTTTAATGTATTTATTTTTTTGGCAGTTGCATCATGTCTAGACTCTCCAGGAAGAAGGAAATTATTCAACATCTTGTTTATTTTGACAGATGGAGAAATCAGAATATCATCAAAACAGTTTACCATTGGAGAGAAGATTGAAGATATGTAAAGACTCTCTCAGTATCTGCTCAGCAATAGTACCACAGGAAAGTATTCCGACTATTTTGGCGATATACGCTGCACTCCGTCGCTCGTTTCCTTTCCCATCCACTACAGAGAATCATTTGTAACGGCTTCATACTCAAAGGAGATTGAACTGTGATCTTTAAAAAGTATCAGAAGATGCTGCATCTGTTTTTACTGAATTTTAAAGGTTTATGGCAAATGGCTGGAGGCAGAACCTGTCAAGAGTGTTTGAGATTGACATGCCCACACTTATTTCAATCAGTTCGGTGTTATTAAGAGCTGATTCCAGGGAAGCAGTGATCAGGATTCAGTTTCTCAACAATGGAATATTGATAAATGCCGTTGATATAAGAAAACTGAAATTTGAGATTCTTTTAGGTCGCTCTTCTTGTACTTATCATGTTGAAGGGTCATTCATGAGATTACTTTAGCCAGGTGGAAAACTGTGAAGTACTAAATAGAAATGATGAGCATAGACATTATGTTTAGTAAGCCGCAAAGCGAGAACTGATCCAACAGAGTGAGCCGTTGACATACTGACACTGTTGGTGCCTGCTTTCGGAATTCCGAAACTGTTCATCACTGAGCTCTTTGAGCCTGAGCACATGGGAAGCTGAGACTATGAGCAAAATGAATCAATGACCTCACCCTGATCTGTTAGAACTTAAAGAGTTCTACCAAATTATATGAGTGGATATTCGAGAGATCTTTGACGTCGCGGATTCTAATTCTGTAGAATATTATGAGTCCTTATGAGAATTTGGAAATTGGGCAATAGGCAAGTGAGCTTTTGAGCGGGAAAGACATTTATACCGGACCCATTTTCCTTTGTAGTCCAAGGACAGCCATAGACAAAGAACTTAAGAATGTATACAAAGAATCTTCCAACGAATATATCAAACGTCCTTTCAACACTGACCACAGGCCTTGTATATCCGGAGCACAGTGATTCACGGGAAGTTCACGATGAGCCCCCTAAGCAGAGCGACCCGATAGAGGCCGCTGAGAATGAAACAAATCTTGAGGCTCAAGCAATAATGACATTGGGGACACTTTCTGTTATCAGTGGTCTTGCATTCTATTCAGTAATGTATGGGGAACAAATAGCCAAGTACTCCATCAAGTTCATAGGTGCTTTTGGTTTTCTTATTGCCCCAATGCCTAAACTGGGATGGAAGGGATTCAAGGCTACCATGAACTATTTGACCGGAGAAAGGGTCTACAAAAGGAGTGATGCAGCGTATGAGCAGATAAAGACTACTTTCAAACTTATTGACCAAGGAATACAGAAACTTGCTCCAAATATCAAGCGCGTTTATGATGAGACATTTATCCAAATTAGGTACCGTTTTACGAATGGCCAGGAGACGAATGAATTAGTACAAGGTCCAGAAGAGGGAACGTTTGAGTCGATTGAAAGAATAATAGATGCTCCGAAGTACAAAGAGAAAGTCACCCTCAAGGCCGTTCACGGAGGTGTGATGATAGAGATTGAATGCGAGGGCGTTGATTCTAATGGCATAAAGTATACATTCCAGGACAAGTTTGTCGCCCCAAAGATCCTGAAACAAACACCAAAGACAGTGATTGATGCTATCATTGAGCATGATGAAAATCGAACTCTGGATTCTACGATTGAGAAGGCTCTCGAACTGGAGGAGATCGGACGCAATTCGCCTTGTTAGAGAATAGCGCATATCCAATTCAACATTCAATTGCACGACCCAATTTCTCAAAGGCCAATACCTAGTTAGTATTTAGTCGTATCACCATAGAGTTGTGAAGGCCCAAGACAACATGTTTAATTATCAAGTCAGTGACTATTGTTCCTGTATATCACTTTACCGTAGAAATTCACAATAAATGCTGTTGGCCCATGCCCCATTACCGAATATATTCAAGTATTCACAAGAACGATGCGCAATGCCTTATAATTAATACAAGAAAATGTATCTAAATCGATATATACAGCACTTCCATGATTCATCATCTCAATTTAAAGCAAACATCTCTGATTGTGAGAACTGCCTACCATGCTGCGAACGAACAACGTAAAATAAAACTGAAAGAAAATTCATACCTGATCTTTAGATGGCCGTGGGGCCTGTCAAAGAAACGTTATCGAGAAAACCACGAAAGCGAAGAGTATCACCTACTTTTTTTGACAGTGAAACTGCAGTTGTGCAAAGCAAAATTCAAATTACTAATTAGTGCAAGAGAGAGTGAGTGCTTATGGGCCAATGGGCCATGGCAGAATGCAGTGTTCAGTTTCTTACCGTCTGTGAAGAATACACAATGGATCACTAGTTACTAGTGACTAAGTGCTGGCTGCAGAGGAAGTGACAAGAAAATAGAGACTCAAAAAAACGCATCAAAGACCTGACTAATCGAGTCAAGAAAGTTTGGAATAGTATACTCAAAAGAATCGTGAATATCTCCGCCTCCCATTTGACCAGATGTGATGACAGTCACATACAATCCATACTTAGAGGGAACAACGGCTATGTATTGCCTGATATCTCCCGGCAGAAGGAAAGTATTAAAAAACTTTTTTACTCTGACAAATGGAGGAATCAGTGTAATATCATCAACAGTTTCACCACTGGAAAGATGATATTGAGTATTCTTAACAACTTTACCGAATGCGAACTTGAAGCAGCTGAGCCTTCTTTGTGCAACTCTATGAGTGAAATCAACGATGACACCAATGTCATGGAAGACATTCGAATCTTCCTGGAAGACTTGTCTTTTTTTGTAGAAATTGACAGCTTCTTTCATAGATCTCCAAGCTTGCTCTGCAACAATCATACCATCATCTAGAGTTCTTTCTAAGAATAAATATTTGATTACATGGGTAAATCTTCTCAATGCCCTTTCTCCTATGCGAACAGGATACATCAATTCCACAAAGTCGCCTTTTCCTTTCTTCTTTCCACTCATAATCTCAACATCAGTACCAGTGCTCTCATTTCCATTAAGTAACTTCGTATTATCGATAGGCTGTATTAGGGATTGATTCAATTTTCTTGCCAAAAGGTACTCAAACGGATTAATAGAATCATCATCTAGATGGACCTCTCTCACTGCTGCTGCACTAGGCAAAGCCTTCTCCGATATTCGTGTTGTGTTGTTAAGTCGAATGAGGGGAGCAGTCTTCACGATGATCAAATTATTGAGGCAGGACAGAATGAGGAAGTGCTTGATTTTCATTTCTTGTTTCTTTACTCGCTTGAATATGGAAGGCTTTGGAAACATCCCTTCTCCTATATTCTTTCTGCCATGAAAGAGATCGGCCAAAACAAGAGAAATTATTATAAGGGATCAAGAGCTGCGGATATCACAGAGATGCCCACTATGATATGTTTTAATTCCTGTTTTGAGTTCTTAAAGAGATCTTCGGCATTCCGAGAGCGTCAAAGAGCTAATTCTGTCAGTTTTCATTCAATGAAGTGATTTAGGTAGCATCTGCCACGTCGTATCAATACATTACCCAGTGTGCTCTCCAATAAATTAATTACCAAATCAAGTCGCTTCCAATGTTGAGAATTTTCAGTTGGGTCTTTAAAGTTTAAATTAGGGATGGGCACGGATCGGATAGATCCGCGGATTATCCGATATCCGATCCGTGACGGATATGGTTGGCGACCCCCTGGTTTTATTCGTGAGATCTTTTGATTTATATCTCTCTGATAATGATCCAATAGGTCATTATCTGATGCTATCTAACTTAAATACATCTTTCTGGTCGTTTTCTGTTGCATTTTTACCGTATTGCAGTGAAAATGGATCCTTCATCTTTTTTTTCAAATGTTTGTTCTCTAAAATGCCTTCTTAAAATTCTTCCCAGGAATTCTCATAAATGTAAATTCGCACTTGATTCTGTTCGCCCCTTACTCATTCTTGATGTTGGAATCCCAACTTATGCCGCTTCAGAATCATGATTAATCTTGGGGGTAACTTGTAAACTTCGATCAATGAATCGCGAGACGCGAGACGCGTAACGCGTTCATGACGCGTTCATCTCCTCCATCTAGAAAAATTTCAACCAATTCCTGCCTTCTGTCTCTAGTTAAAGCTGAAAATATACTTCAGCCTGCTCATCAAGATCTGTGAACTATAAACCATGGCAGACTGCATCAGAAAATCCGGTCGAAAGCGACAGGAATACGATTACAAGAAAATGAACTATGGAACAGACACCGAAACCAGCGGCTCTGATAATGATTATGAGACAAGTGGAAAGAACTCAGGAGCGCGTAAGAGACAGATTATGCAATCTCCTAATGCAGGCCTGATACAGCATGTTGAGCACGTTGACCACATTCATGATGATGAGTACTATAGGGACAATGATGGTACTTAGGATCAGCGGGACAGTGGTAAATACGATCCCTTCGTGAGGTTACCTTATGAGCAATTAGAAGATGATGATAGTGTCATTGAGATTTTTGACACAGAAGCAACACAGATATCACGAGACAACACTATACCACAAGTCCAGAACGACATATTATGGTCATATTTCACAGTTAATCCTCTGAACACC